>JAXDDX010000169.1:530000-635000 GCA_034670405.1 Hoplostethus atlanticus
TATAGATACAGACAGACACACAAGTCTATCAGCATTATACAAGGCAATTTACACCCAGAGAGAGAGAGGGCAGAAGAGCAGGGAAGGCAGAGCAAGAGAGAGAAATAAAACAGGAGAGAGAGAGAGAGAGAGAGAGAGAGAGAGAGAGTCCCCCCGCTATTTGGCCCAGTGGTTTGTGCTGATGTTCAATTTCACCACACACCAGATTTGATGGTTACTTCTTTTTTTCTAAACACATTTTATGAGAATAGGCTTTGGCCTAGATGGAGCTTTATATGTGGAGAGAGTAGATGTGTGTGTGTGTGTTGTGTGTGTGTGAGAGAGAGAGTGTGTGTGTGTGTTTGCCATTTTCAAAATGACTCCTCAAAATGAGTTGCACTCTTGCACGAACCAAAGAAATCTGTGCCCCACACACACACACACACACACACACACACACACACACAGGGACTAAAGCAATCTATTTTGTGTGGTGTATGAATATGGTAATGTGTGTGTGGGTTACGGCCTTCATTCACTGCTGTGGAGTTACAACAGCACTCTATCAGCATAGGCTTGTAGGGCTATAACACACTGTCACACACACACACATGAAAATCACACACGTGCACAAGGAAAAACACTTGCATACACACACACACTCATAGGCACAGCCAGACAGAAAAGCGCTCAACCTCACTCCCACACACACCCACACACACCCAGGCATCAATGCTGAATATGGAGTTGACCACTATATGCCCTCTGTCTAACGCTAAACGCTCTCTCTCTCTCTCTCTCTCTCTCTCTCTCTCACAAACATTCACATGATTATTCCTCCATATTGTCCGTCATATAGTCCGAAAACCTTTGTGTGTGATTGTGTGTGTGTGTGTGTGGTGGTGGGGCTTAAATGACAGGGTTAACAATAGATATAACATGCAATTTCTTTACACTGTCAAATGGAACGGAAGGTCGATGTGACAGGCAGCCTGACAACAGTTTTCTGTGACCATAAACAGTGGAAGAAATCTCGTCTTATTCCAATGATAAACATGTAGAATACAGAAGGGTTTGGCATCAGTGGTAAAGAAAGAGGACCTCCAGTCGGTGGTCATCATAAAGCAAAAAACAACACTGATACAAGTGCTTTCCCCTCAAAAGGCTCTCTGCTACTTTAATTAACATCAGGCTGATACTACTTACTATGAATTTACCTCAGAGAGATTCATGTCAGCCTATACAAGTAAACTGAGTTAAGGTGGCTTGAGCCTCCACTGCATTGCTGTTTGGGACATTATGGCTTTCGTTCACACTGCAGCTGAGACTGCCCCAATTCAGATGTTTTTTCTCCCCCCTCACAGTGATCTGTGTGAGCGGCAGGAAGTCTGATCTGGACCACATGGATAAGTGGCGTGAAATGCAACATGTATTTTAATGCTCAAATGGGAATATGTCATTGTTTCCATGACGATAACAACATCTCACGTCGCTCAGCTGTGCCAGTCTTCATAATTTCGGTGGCCATGGCAGCTTGGCTTCGGTCCCAGGTGTTGTGCAAAGGTCTGTATCCCCCCGTGTCCTTGTTTTGTCCTTGGTGTGTGTTATTTGTTTAGCCACTGCACAAGGAAAATATTGAGGAGGAAATGCTCTTAATAAATGATAATTAGGCTAAAGTATAGCCTCACAACTTGATATTTTCGACCTGTACTTTTACACTTTATGTATACTCTTTTATATATGTATTTTTATTCTGCCATGTGTTATTATTCTTCTTTCTTAAATTTGATCCTAATGTTTTCTGCACTGTAGGTAGGGCTTGTAAGAAAGCATTTCACTGTATGGAACACACCTGCTGTATCTACTACATGTGACAAATAAACTTGACATGACTTCCTTGTAGAACCAATGAGCATTGATGGTTTGAGATAAACATAAACATGATCTCCAGTCGTTATGGCATCTAGGCAGGTTAGTTTCATTCATTGTAATGTTGTGAAATGTTTTTAAAATATTGTTTTGTCAGTTGAAATTGGGAAAACAATCCACACAAATTGAAATGAGATGGGTGGTTTCCCCCCCCCCCGCCCCCCGGTGTGGACATTGAGGCGAAGCACCACCAGGGGAAACACATTTGGCACAAAAGCTCTTCTATGTTAGAAGACTAGCCCGTATACAGAGTGTAGGTACACAAACATCTTGCTATTGCATTTTTGACATCTCTGTCAGTTCATATTGGTGTTGCATATGGGGTACATCCAAGAATAGATTTGAATTGTCATCCAAAAATTCAGAGCAGCAATTTGTAACTGAGCGTGAAGCCCTGCGGTGTGAACACTGCCTATGAAGCCCTTTCCAAGCACAAGCTGCAGCACCAGGCTTTGGATTAAAACAAGCACACAACTGTGCTTGAGTGTTTCAGTCATTTCTGACCGCTTACCCCCCGATCTTGATCCAACATAGATCAACTTTACACAGTATGAATGGCACAGATATCTAGCTTCTGGCTGTGAGGTCTGCAGGAGGCTGTGCTATACTAGATCATTATACACAACGAGGTAGAACAGCAGCCACATCCAAAGGGTCATCAGCATGCAGATGGGCTCCTTGAGACAAGGGTGATGTTGCGCGTGCTGTGCATGTACATTGATTTACTGAATTTACTCAAATAGAGTAAAACTACCAAAATCTATAGACCTGCATAGAGTCTTTTAGGAGGTATGGATACAACGTATTCAAGAAGGGGACAGGAAATCCTCTCCATGACACCCAGGTTTCACTGAAACCACTGAGGAGGTACTGAAGTATCCTGGAACAAACATCATAGAACAGTGGTGTCCAATGATGTGCCATGGAGGGCCGAGAGTCTGCAGGTTTTCACTCCAACCAAAGACTACACCAGGCGATTTCACTGATGAGTCAACTCTGGTTGAAGGTGTGTGAAGGGGGTTTCTAGGGGGTCTGAAGATGTTCTAGGGGGCGCTGAAGCTCCCCCAAAAAAGGGTCTAAAATCGCCCCTGCTTGAGACCAAGCTTAGTTTGCCACTGTGTACAAGTACAGGGCCGCAGCATGCTGTTTTGTACAGTTCCTGGGTGTTGAATTGCACCCAGCACTAGTGAGTTGCAAACGTTAAAAGAAAATACTACTTGGAAAATAAATCAAATGTTTGCTACTCTATTATTCATCAGTAACATTTCAAATGCGGCACAGCACGCCTCTGATCCCCTTTCCACCTGGAATTAGTGTGTCCTGGCTGATCGGACTCTAATGTAAATGCACCCGAGATGCATTGGAAATCCTAACCAGCTCCACATTAAGGATCAATTGTAAATGCAATGTGACTCCAACCCACACAGAGCAACTATGGGAATGGAAACAGGCAGCAGGCAGCAGGCAGCTCTGATAGAAACAGATTGTACGGATACTTGTGGATGGAAAACAATCAAGACAAGGGGTTACTATCAAATTTAATGGGTGTAAACATCACAACAGGAAGTCGAGTGAAATCAATTTTTACTGTCAAAGGTAAATAACATCCATTGTCTTGAAATTGTCTGAATAAACACACAAACACAATTCTGATGACTCTTGCACATGATACAAGGTCTGTGGGTGAATCAGGTCATGAAACAGACAGAGAGACAGACAGTAACAGAAGAAGGGTAGACTCATGAGCGATGAGATAAACGATGGCAAAAGAAGCAGAAGAGGGAGGAGGAAGCGCGCAGAGGAAAACAGAGAGGAAATGTAGACGGTGAGGGAGTAGTTTTGTCAAGAAGTACTTAATGAAAAGTAATGAGTCCCATTTCCCCGGGACGCAGAACACATCGGCGTTCTCATTAACCACAATAACTACTGTAGAGATAAATATGGACGGGTGGATGGATAGATGGAGGGAGGGATGGAAGGATCAGGAGGGAGAGGATGGGAGGAAAGATACGAGGGAGAGGTGGATGAGGTGAGGAAAGAAAAATGGGGAGGAATAAGAAGTGAAAGGGTTTCCTTATCGGGCTGCTTCTCGGTTAACGGAAATCAAAATGATGGCGAGAAGAAGATGATGGGTAACTGGGAGAAAGGGTAATAGAAGAAGAAAGAAGAAGGAAGAGAAGGAAATAGAAGAAGAAAGAATAGAAGAAAACAAATTAACGGCTCTACGTGTAGCATTTTGAAACATCAGTCACGCACTGAAGAGGGTCAACATGTTGGAAGTATTTTTTCCATCTTCCTTTCATTCTTTTCACCGTCTGCCACTGACAGAAACTTTAGCTCTGAGGAAGAACAGCGCCCTCTAGATAGACAGACAGACAGACAGACAGACAGACAGACAGACAGACAGACAGATAGATAGATAGATAGATAGATAGATAGATAGATAGATAGATAGATAGATAGATAGATAGATAGACAGACAGACAGACAGACAGACAGACAGACAGACAGACAGATAGATAGATAGATAGATAGATAGATAGATAGATAGATAGATAGATAGACAGACAGACAGACAGACAGACAGACAGACATATAGATAGATAGATAGATAGATAGATAGATAGATAGACAGACAGACAGACAGACAGACAGACACTCTTAAGACAGACTGTTAAAACAGTAATTTAAGTCTGAACTGAAGAAACGGCGAGAGAGAGAGAGAGAGAGGAAGAGAGAAAGAGCATAAGAACGAGAGAAAAGTTTGGAAAACAGCAACGCCACAAAAACATGAGACAAAGAAGACAGAACGAGAGCAGAAGAAAGAGAGATGAGAGATGACAAGGCACTCAATGAGCTCTCAGCCAGAATGGAAGCAGACCAAGCCTCGTAAACAACACGTGGGAGGACACAAACACGACCGGATCAACAGAGAAGGATGCAAAAAAAAAAAAAAAAAAAAAAAGAGAGAATGAAATGAGATGAAAAATGAAAACGACAAAAGGAGCGATGAAGGAACAGGAGGGGATGAAAGTGAAGGACAGAGAAAGACGAGAGAGGACATGGATGAAACGAGAGAGGACGGTGGAGACAGGAGAGAGAAATATACAGTATAATGAGAAATATATCAACTACCTGAATACAGGATGTACTTCATTCATGTTCCATACTTCATGCTTTTAATTCAACTTAATACGCCCTGGAGTTGTTGTTATTATTATAATTATTATTATTATTATTATGTAATTGTTGTTGCATGGCTGATGTAATGCTTCCTGTATCTTTTGTCAAAACACTTTTTATGTGTTTCATGTGTTTTTTTTATGTTCTTTTCTCCACTCAAGTCATGTAACCTTTACTAGTTATTAATTCTCTTAATGTGATAACGGAACATTTTATTTGTCCTTTAACACACGGAGAGAACATGGATACACAAAGATCCATCTTATCACGTCGGTCAGGCTGGTTTTCATTAAAACCCGATGGGTAGAGATCAGTTCACTTGTTTCCAGTGCAGCTTCAGGAAAGTGTCTTGAAACAAGACAGAAAGAAGCAATTATTTAAATCAAGAAAAAGTCAGCTGGCAGATCTTTCCACTTGGAAGAAGTCTCAGTACTAGATTTAATGACTCGTTAAGTTGGAGATTTTTTTGCAGTGCTCTTACAAATGATTAAAAGCATCATTTTACACTTTTAGGATAACGTGGTTGAACCTTTAACATATTCTCCGACCAAAATAATCTGCGGTATTTTGGATATGAAAAACAAAATTCAACAATTTCTATGTCCTAAAACACTGAGAAACTGTCTCTGGATTATTGTGTGTGTGTGTATAAAATTATATATATAAACGCCATTTGTCACTGCGTCAATGAAGTGTGTGGTGCAGTCTCTCCCGCATTTATCAGTTCTCTTGTGTGTTACACAACACACACACACACACACACACACACACACACACGCATGCACGCACGCACGCACGCACACACACACACAGGGTCCCCTTAGCTTTCGTCTTGCCCGTCATTAATAAAGAAAAGTAGCTGCACACCTGTTCACTGACAGCACCCTACAGAGAGAGAGAGAGAGAGAGAGAGAGAGAGAGAGAGAGATGGAGATACATTTTGAAAGAGTAAAAAGGCAGAAGAGATAATCATGATCGACAAAAGAGAGAAGGTGAAAAATGAATGACTAAGCGAGAGAGGAAAGAGAGAGAGACCCAGAGAGAAAGTGAGAGAGAGATAGAGAGAGAGAGAGAGAGAGAGAGAGAGACTGACGAGAGCTCCTTTAAAGCAACATCTCACTCAGCAACAGAGGGAACGGATGCCTCAAACTTTTCTAACACCCCCCACACACACACACACACCAGTAAGAGAGCGAGAGGGAGAGGGAGAGAGACATACACAGTGCATGGTGGATGTGTCAAACCACTGGTATAATGAACTCCTACAACTGTCACATCCTGGTGACACACTGATGACAGCTTCACTTTTCTCCTCTCTCCATCTTCCTGTTTCTCTTTCAATCTGTAAATCTATTCTCTATATCTTCCTCTCTCTCCACCTCACTCTCTCTCTCTCCATTATCGTTTTGTATCTCTCTCTCCCTCTCTCTCTCTCTCTCTCTCTCTGTATATGGGGGGGCTAGGTACACAGTGGCAGGAAAGAGGAAGGCTTGTCTACTGAACTTTTTGTTTGGGCAGGCTAAGCTGGCAACCTGGAGGAGCAGGAGAACAAGAGGCTGGGCTCGGGGTCTGTGGAGGCAGGGAGGGTTTTACTGGCGCTGGTCGCGGCGAGGCTCCGGGGGCAATTCACCTTTTACAAACTTGTGAAGAATGTACCTTTTGTTTGTTGCTGTGTGGGGGGTGGGGGGCGTAATAGTGTAATAGTGTTTAATAGTGTTTAATAGTGCTGGTTTTACTTCATTCTTTATTTTTCTTGATATATATATAATATATATATATATATATATTTTTTTTTAATCTCTTTTTGTTGTTGTTTTTTATTTGTTGTTCCTCAACATTTTTTCTTCTCTCAGTTGGTTTCTGCAGGAGTGATTATCTGGTTTAATATGACAATGTTGTAGTGTTGTTCGTTTTTCTTTTCTTGTGGTTTGAACTGAATTAAAGGAATTTTTCAAATTCAAAATTCTCTCTCTCTCTCTCTCTCTCTCTCTCTCTCTGTCATATATACTGTATAGTTTCATGTAAATAATGAATACATAACCTTTTTTTTCCTTTACCAATCATTGTGTCCTTATTTATTTATCAGAATGAAACAGGGAAATGTGCTCTGATTTTCTCCACTGAGAAACACACTGGAGTTTAATAGTCACTCCGACTCACAGAACGAGGTCTTCTCTCTAGACACATTTTGCATCGACATTCAACAATCACGCAGGGAGAAATCCATCATATGAAGAGGGAGAGACACCAATTTCTCCACAGACAGCATCCTCAATAGTCCACAATGCAGTGCAGTGACAAGAGATGTACATTTGAATATATCTGTGGTTACTGGAAGAGGAGGAACAATTTACAACCACTGGCTTCAATATTTGATGCAGTGTTTTTCAAATTCCAATAGCTTGCTTCCCATAGCAACTGGAGATTGCATGAGAAATGGATGTTGTCAAATATTGAAATTGGTATTGTATTGGTTTGCTTTACAAGATATTAAAGGTGAAAAAACAAGGCATTCTGGGAAATGTAGGAAATCACTAATTGAAGTAGAAGTACACGAGGCAGACTGAGGGAAAAGTGGGTACAATAAAAAGTTTAATTACAAAACTTCATCACAGAAAAACGCCGGGAATGAATTGATCATGACAGAAGATAAAAGAGTATCTGAGGGTGGAATTGTCCTTTAAGGTTAACAAGTATAGTAATAGAAACAGCGTGTGTGTGTGTGTGTGTGTGTGTGTGTGTGTGTGTGTGTGTGTGTGTGTGTGTGTGTGTGTGTCTAACATAGTGTACCTGAAAGAGACAGACTTTGGCAGGAGTTACCTGACTGTGTGTGTGTGTGTGTGTGTGTGTGTGTGTGTGTGTTTCTGTGTGAGAGTGTATCCATGCCAGTCCTTCTGAAGTCTGGACATACAGTACAGGAGGGGGGAGACTGTGCCACCAAACCTGGCAACCTCACTCCAGTCCGGTCACCTTGGTTTCCTGCTGCTACCGCTGCTGCCCCCACAGTGACCCCTAACACACACACACACACACACACACGCACACAGCTAAGACTATTCATTACAGCCTGGGCATTTCATATTACAAGGATATGGTGTTCTATTCTATTCTATTCTATTCTATTCTATTTTTTAGCCTGATTCCTCTGTGGTGGCATGAGGACAAAGCACATTAGATCCCTGATGTGTTGCCATGTGTGTGAACTGTTCTGTGGACATCACCATACTGGATGGCACACGATGGGCAGGCTCCAGCCCTCTCACGTCCAAACATCTCACAGTGCCGCGGTCCAGATTGGTTCTGCTCGCCAGATGGCTGATTCCCCCTGCGTTCACTGAGCTGTCCCGTTCATAGCGCTCGCATTGTCACACGCGTTTTGTTTTCGTGAAGCGCCGCGCAAATTATCATTGTTATTTGATGAGATGTGTAATTGTCAGTACAAATGTTTAACAACTCGTGAACTCGTCGTCGACTGTGTTTGTTTGTCTGCATGCGTCCTTGATGTAATTAATATGTCAAGTGGTCCAATTAAAGCGCCCAGAGAGGGAAATGAGTGTGTGCTCAGTGATTCACCACATCATCTCACATCGTCTTCTCACATTTCCAACAGTGTTTCTATTGCTCTTTATAATGCATGTCCCTGTTTGTTTCTGACTCATTATATTGTGTATTTTCTTCTATTCTGTTTTCATGACTGGTTTGTTCTCGGTCTCGATCTCTTCTGATTAAATTAACTACCTAATTAAATAAAGCATAAATTAAACAATATTTCAGCGAAAATCAAAGCAGCAGTGATAAAATAGGATCACCAAACTGATTTGACCACCGTAGTTGCTCTAACTCTGCTTTTTTGAAGTGTAAAATAAATAAATTTGCTTTGAAAGTAAGACATCAGCACAAGAGCGGTGAAAAATGTGCTTCTGGGCCATGTTGTGCACACAACAGGCATAATTGTGTTAAGTTTTTGTCCTCTACTTTGAAAAGCATGGCTAGCAGAATCACTTACGTTATTTAGTTTAGATTGATTTCACTTGTTTCAATGTAATTTAACCAAGAATACTGACACACCCATTCATTTTGTGTGGCCATAAACTGAGAACTAAACCAGTTTCACCTGGGCTTTAGACTTTAGTCCACCTGCACTGCAAAAATGATCAATTTGAATAAGTTATTGAGTCTAGTATTAAAGCCTTTACAATTATTTTTCTAACCCACACTGAGTTTGGGAAAAGGGCTTTCATGTTCTCTGCTCCCTCTGCCTGGAATGGACTTCAAAAAACTCTGAAACTGCAGGCCTTCATTACCATATCTGACTTTAAAGCTCAAATTACGGACATTTTAAACAATGAGATGGGAGTATGTCGATGCTTCACTGTATAATGTGGTGTTATATTTATATCATTAACTTGACCTTCTCTCCCCAGCAACCTCCAGCAAAGCCTCACCTTCCCTCCCCTTTCCTACCCTACCTTTTTTACCCTACCCTCCAATCTCCCCCAATCCCGTTCAATCTTGTCCGCTCCAGCTCAAATTTATCCCCTTGCGCCACTTTGCCTTTTATGTTCTTGTCTGTTTTTGTGTCTTGTATGTTTGTTTGTTTGTTTTTAAATGCTGCCATTTTGGCCAGGTCTTGCTCGAAAAAGAGATCATTGCTCTCAAGTGACTACCTGGTAAAATAAAGGTTAAATAAAAAAAGAAAATAGAAGGGAAATGTGCCAATAGGTTGAGATAATTTCACTTTTACCTTCACAAATCAACCTTTAAGAAGGAAGTGTCCTTTTTTGATACAAGTGGCACATGGCAAACCGCATTCAAAAATAGTTTCAAATAAATAAGAATACAAGTTTAAGACTGAACATGGAACTAAGTTGTTGCGATGGACATCTTTTGCAGTCTGAATTTGCTTCTTCTTCCTACTTCCTCTCCTCCCTGTTGCTGTACCTACATTGTTACATTTTCAAAGTTTAGACATGCATCTTCTTTTAGTGTGTGTGTGTGTGTGTGTGTGTGTGTGTGTGTGTGCGCACGTATACACCTGTTTCTCTTCCTCTGCGCTGGAATGAGGAAGTACTGCCCTAATTACCCACAATTCCCAGTGGATGTTCACTGGTTTACACTCATCACAATAAATTACAGTCTTCTCCCTCTCTCTCTCTCTCTCTCTCTCTCTCTCTCTCTCTCTCCCAGTCTTTCTCTCTGTCTCTCCCTCAGGAGCATTCAGACTCTTTAGTAAAACATAGTGAGCTATATATATACACCTCTCAGTGGGAATACGAAGATAGAGCAACGGGAAACAACTGTTTACTGTCAGGAATAGCACGCACACACACACACTCACGTACACACACACACACACACACACACACACACACACAAAGAGGTTTTAAAAATGTTTGTTTTAAGGTATCCAATAAATCCAATAAATATGTTGCTTTTTTTTATAGCTCCATAGAAAAAAATGAGCATAATATATCTGGAGGGAGTTGATCGGGTTGTTGATCAGTACCAGCGACTCAACCATTATTTGACCAGGTGCTGAGATTTATGCCTTCAAACACTTTCCAGCCTCTAGTCTCAATGGAAGGTGGTGCTACGAGCCAGCGACTGGCACCGACATTTCAGTTATGAAGGCTGAAAATTTCAAATTTTTATCTCTTTCTTATATATTTTACTATTCTTGCGCCTAAATTTGTGCCTTCTTGTCAATTCCTTTGTAAACTCTGCTTTTAGGTAAATACTATATAAATGTTTATTATTATTAGTAGTAGTATGTTGTTTTCATAATTATTTTTTTGGATAAACAAAATGCAAACAAATATTGTTAAACCATGAGCAATAAGAAAAGAATGTGATTTAAATTTTGTTTTTTTTAATTTTCCCTTATTTTTGTATCTCTAAATCTCAAAGTCTAATGCCTCTTTTCTGAACGTCATGTACTCTGGCCACATCACTGTCATCTTCAGGTCGGCGACCACACCAAGGACGTTTTTGTGAAAAACACTCACACTAATGAATCAGCTAAATGCCACCTGACACACAGGCTGCAGAAATGAAAACAAACAAACACTGACATTGACTCTGTGGTCAAGGGGGCACCTTCATTCCTATAATGCACTGTATAGTCACATCAACGTGAAAGGGCTTTTACACAACAGTGACCATGGTGCAGGATTATGGAGCACTAATATGTTTTTCACTGAAATACAGAGCAGCTTAGAGCTTTACGTCCATAGTGTGACTCAAACCTCCACCCTGCTGTAGTGGCCTTGAGCAAGAGGCTGAAGGGGGTTCTGCTCTGTAGCTGACCCTGACCTCTGACCTCCTTAAGGATTCCCTTCAGGGGTTACAGTAATAATCCATGTAAATAAATGTCAACTTTGCTACTCACTATCGATGATTGATATAACCCAATATTGATTCAACCTCTACCCAGTTCGTAGGTCTTGCATCTCTTGCATCTTATGTTTCCAGCAGCAGTAACAGTGGTTTGTGTGGAAGTGTGCTAGCGCTTAGAGAAACAGATGCCACACTGTTTGACTGACTTCACCACTTGAAGTGTGTGTGTGTGTGTGTGTGTGTGTGTGTGTGTGTTTAAGGTGAAAAGGCCAACTGCAGCCAGTGACATTTTAAAACCTTAGTGTCTTCCAGAGCTGGACCACCAACAGGCGCTCCAACCTGACTGACTGACAGCTGAAAAGCTGACCTGTAGGTTCGGAGCTGACATCTAACCTGAAGAACTGGCAGGAGGCTCGCCGGCGGAGGAGTCTGAGCTGAAAAGCTGCAGACTGGTTTTATGTTGTGCCTGCCTCTATCTGTCACGGCCCCGGGAGTAGCAAGCGACTGCTACAAAGTGATCTCTAGGAAGTGCAGTCCAAAAACACCACAGCTACGACTGCTTAGCACCAAAGAGACAAGATTTAAGAAAAGAGGAACTCGAGCTTTACCACTTTAACAGAGTATCACATGATTCATAATTGAAAAATACTGTTGTTATCACGACCCGCAATTTTAGTCACATTTGGACTCACAAAACATTACCATTAGTTAAAGTTTGGACTAAAAATCTTTGAAATTTTCATAATTCCTGCAGCAGAACTTCCAGTGCTGAGTCCAGCTCTGCTGTCCATTACAGTGTCTGTCAATCTGAGTACATCGGAGGACCAAGTGAGAGGCAGAAGTAGCCATACAGTAGCAATGTCCTCACTGTAGCCAGACAGCTGAAGTTTTCATTTCATTTCAACTTGGTGTCAGAAAAAATGGCTGAGCTGTCATTGGCGTATTAATTATCCTGGTTAGCTGTCCTGAATGGAGGAAGAGAGGAAGGGGGGGGGGGGGATAGAGGATGAGAGATGTTTAATTTCTCAGAAGGGAGAGAGGGAGGTGAAGAGAGGAAATGGGAGAAGACGGGGAGTTAAATAGAGGTGTTTTCATGGAAAGACAGGCTGGATGGTGAAGAGTGACGGGAGGAAAGAGAGAGAGAGAGGGAAGGAGGGAGAGAGAGATCTGGATGACAGAAAAGGAGAGACAGGTTGTCTCAGTGGTGAGCTGTGAAGAGGAACAAATTGTCCAAGGAGATTTATACTTAATATATATTTAACAAAAGGCTCGTCGGAGGGACCGAAAGAGAACAGAATAACGTCGTAATATTGTGATTCAAAGCGGTAATGCACCTTGAAGGGCTGTCGACTTTTTGGGAAACCAGCTCGTTGGTCAACTCAGGAGAACAACCAGAATCACCCCTTGTGTCTCTGGTAGATTTCTCTGTCCTGTGCTGCATGCTAATATGTTAGCTAACATATCTAACATAAGAAGATAGACCTTTTACTAATCCAAAGTTGGTGTTCTTTGTTTTCTGCCAATCCTCTCGTCACATAAAGGGTAAATTGGCCGATGGGTCAATTTCCCAAAAAGTCAGCGTGGTCCTGAATGTAACAAAGAAATCATGTTCACCGTGGGACATGGGACGTGTTAGACATCATGTGATAGAATAGTACATTAGCTAGAAATCAAACTCTTTCAGCAAGTTACAAACTCCTCTATTAAAGGGACAGCGTGACATTTTGAATTGTGCTCTGTTACTTTTTCTTTGCCGGGCAGGAGTAAAAAAAAAAACCCCATATATATATATATATATATATATATCCTTGGCACTGGAAGAAAATGCAGTGGAAATAGGGGAAGTAAAGGAGCTAAAGAGATATATAGAGACACAGAGGGAAGGGAGGAGAGAGAGTGAAGGATGCATTCTTTGGTGCTGAAAGACGGAGGAAGAGTTGCAGACACTGCATTTCCAATCAGATAGGAAAAGACCCAGTCATCAAGGTTTAGAGTCAGAGTGCGAGAAAGAGAGAAATGGTGCGTGTGCTGCCTTGTGTGTGTGTGTGTGTGTGTGTGTGTGCGTGCATCTGCCTGAATGTATGTTTGAGAGAAAGTATGCATTTCCATGAGTTCGCAAGCATTTGCATTTAAGAGTAGGAGAGTGTGTGTGTGTGTGTGTGTGTGTGCGTGTGTGTGTGTTTCTGTGGACATGTGCGTGAATGTGTGTGTCACTGAGGGGTTGCAGGTAGTCAACTAAAGGAGCTACAAGAGCATGTAAGATCTGTCATCTATGGAAGATTCACCGTGTGTGCGTGTGTGTGTGTGTGTGTGTGTGTGCGGGCATTTGTCGACAGTCTATCCTTCTGTGTGTGTGCATGTATGTGACAGGGGCTGTCAAATTAGCACAGACAGGCTCAAGAAGTCTTTTTTAAATATATTTTATAGATCACATCTGCAAATTGATGGATTCAGCACTTAAATTAGAGAAGAAAGCAGGAAGCTGGGGCTGCTTGAATGTTGAGGTGCTGTCAAAGTCCTGAGGAAACTACTTCAGAAGTACTTTTCCCGCCTCTCTCAGTGTAGTTCAGACCAAGTAATAGGAACGAAAATGGGGTAATATGATTTGTACAGACGTCCTTCAACTGAAAGTGACAACCTGACTAGCACCACCCGATAACCTGATATCAGGTAACATTTCCCCACTATTTAAACCTTTAGACCTGAAGGGTGTTACTTTAAATTATAGAGATTTAACTTCCACCTATCAATATTCTAACAATAAGGAGAAAACCATAGTAATCAATAGGAATATTAATGGTGTCAGACACAAAGGACAAGGCTGGTTCTTTCAAAATGGAGGTGACACCTGATGAATCAATACCTTTTCTCTCTTGTTCGTTGGTGTTTGGAGGTGTCTCCTATGAATGAAGCTATCAAATCAAATCACATGTATCTGTACAGCCCTTAATCACCATTACAGTCTCTAAGGGCTTCACAGTGCCCAACATGTGAAAACAATGGTTAGTACACGACATCCCCCAGCCTTAGACCCTCACAGAGGACAAGGAAAAACTCCCACAAAACCTTCTAGTGAAAAATGGGAGAAACCTCGGGAGGGGCTACTCAGAGAGGGATCCCCCTACCAGGACGGTTGGGCGTGCAGTAGATGCCGAGTTTGGGCAAGCAGCGTATACACAATGTATAAAAGTTTATTATGGTGGGACTATGAATTTACCTCCTAAAGATTTATGGGGGTGAAAGCTATTCTGCAAATGGAAAGGTGGGTTTACCCTCCTCTACATTGCTGGTAATCACACAGGGAGACAACTGGGCCTTATTTGAGCCAATGAGCAAATTATTGACCGAGCAGCTCAGCAGGATTGAAGTTAACATGTGAATCTTCTGGTCAAAATGGTATTATAAACAAAACAGTTCGATAAAACGTTTCTAAGCTGTTAAATGGTGAGATGGAGATGTTGGGCTGAGCCTGTGTGTGTGTGTGTGTGTGTGCGTGTGTGTGTGTGTGTGTGTGTGTGTGTGTGTGTGTGTGTGTGTGTGTGTTACTATCTCAATAACAGACTGGGTGTAGCAGAGCTGAACAATGCCAAGTTCCATGGCACAGCCCGTGGGACGATCCCTCCACACATATGGGATATTGGTCCAACTTAAACATCCATCTTGACTGACATATCCTCCCCTGTGTGTGTGTGTGTGTGTGTGTGTGTGTGTGTGCGTATGCGTGTGTGTGTGTGTGTGTGTGGATAGCGGAGGCAGCAACAACAAGAGGAAGCAGGTTGAAATGGTGGGCTGACGGCAAGTCTGGGGCAAAATATGACAAGTTTTGTTCTTCCAAACTCTGCGACTTTAGGAGCGCCTCATTTACTCTCCCCTGCAGACCAGGTGGGCAGGAGCACACTTGGGAACAAACCCACTGGTTCCAGGTGGCGTCAGGGAGATTAAAAACTCACATGCAAGTAACTTAAGAAGTAAATTTGCAGCATATTAACATTCACAGTAAAGTAGATGTTCAGCCATAGAGACCTAGAGTTTTACTAAAACAGTTTTCAGTGGAAAGCTGAAAAAAAACAAACAAACATACAATTCTACATATTCTGTAGATTCTGTACGTCAGCAAATGTTTACAGTTGTGTTGCAAATTGCGTATATAATAAACTTCAGGATATTTTCAGAGACGTGTTTCAAAATATAGAAACATTGGTTTTATGCATTTGTACATGTAGATGACATTCATTCAAAATAGATTTTGCATGGCCAAATGATATTTTGGCCTCTTCCATATATATGGTCAGCAGCGTAATATACTTCCAGTGCCCAAAATACATTTGAATGGATTTCATCTACATTTAAAATACATACCTTCTACATACCTCTGAGTATATTCTGAAGTTTCACACATTTCACAAATTGGGATGAGTGACCCCATTGGTCAATGCATATAATCAATACAAATCTTGGGATTCTACCATATTATTTAACAGCCTTGTGATGACTCGCTTCAAGGAAATACAGTATATAAAGTGATATGTATAGTCACTGTCTAGACTGATACTCCATAATATGTTTTGCAGTGTGTATACTTTTACTATTATTACATTACATTAGAGTCATTTAGCAGGAGCTTTTATCCAAAGCGACTTACAATAAGTGCATTCAACATAGGTAGGAAATCGTAAGTGCATTTACTTCCTAAACAAGCATCTAAGAGTAGAACCAGTGCTGAGGTAAAAGATCAATAAGTTAGATACCTACTTTTATTTAAACAAGTGAGAGAAGTAAGTGAAGCAAATGATCAAGTGCTAAGAGGAAGGGTCAGGGTAGTGTTTCCTGAAGAGGTGGGTTTTCAGCCGGCGGCGAAAGATGGGCAGCGACTCTGCTGTCCTGACATCAGTGGGGAGTTCATTCCACCACTGTGGGGCCAGGACAGAGAAGAGCCGTGACCGTGTATTATGGTGATGATATTGAGACCTTTAGTATTTAAGACCAAACATCCCAGTGACCAGGTTGATTTAGATATCTAACTTTTGTATCAACGTGATTCCACTATAAGACATTTCAAATATTTTATTATAAATGGACTGCATCCAAAGAGCGTTAGGTGTGTGACCCATGTGGAGTTTCAGAAAAACGACATGCCACTTGTAGTTTAAGTGTTTGAAATTGTTTTAACAAAGAGCCCCGGAGCATCGGTTAGTTGAAAGGAGATGTTAATCCCTGAGTTGCCTGGTTAGATCAGGGATAAAATCAGGACGCACTCGTCTTTTTGAAATATGTTTCCTCACAAAATATCAATAAACCGTCTCAGCAACGGAGCAACAAGATATAATCAGACAGCTGAGATTACTATCACACACATAATACTGTGGTGATAAAAACTCATCTAGAATACAGAGGGGAAGAGGGGAGGAAAGGAAAGGAGGGGAAGTTCAAGGAGAAGAGGGGGGAAGGAGAGGGGATGAGGAGAGGGAGCAGAAAAGTAGAAAAAAAGAGGACAGGAGGGAGGAAAGAAACAGGAGAAGAGGAGAAAGGGCAAGAGGAGGGGAGAGAAGAGAACAGGAAAGGAAAGGAAAGGAAAGGAAAGGGGAGGGGAAAGAAAAGAGGAAAAGAGAATGGAAAAGAAAGACAAAAAATGCAAAAGGAGAAAAGAGGAGGGGAGAGGAAGCAAAAGAGGAGAAGAGAGGGGGAAAGGAAAGGAAAGGAAAGGAAAGGAAAGGAAAGGAGGGAAAGTAACAGGAGAATTGAAGGGAAGAGGAGAAAGGAGAAGAAAATAAATAAAAACAGGGAAGAGAGAGAAAAGAATAGAAGAAGAGAGGGAGGGAAATAAAGAAAAGAGGAGCTCCTTTTTTAAACTCCTAATTGGTTTATGAGGAGCAGAAAATCCCAGAGTCCCATGAAGGGGCCGGTGACAACCTTTTACCTCCAAAAAGTCACCTCTTGTTATTGACACCCATGTATTATAGATTACACACACACACACACACACACACACACACACCTACACACACACACACACACACACTGGAGCAAGGTAGCGTAAAAGCACAACTTGTTGCCTGGAAGCAAATGTAACCTCACAGAGAGGACAAGACAAAATAAAATAAAATGCCACCGGCTGGTTAAACACACACACACACACACACACACACACACACACACACAAAGAAAGTATGCATGCACTCAAACAGTTGCAAGCATGGACAAACACAATTTGCACATATGTAAGGACACACGATACTCTCTCTCTCTCTCTCTCTCTCTCTCTCTCGGTGGGTATGAAATATTCATGGAGGAGCTGTCTAGTCTGCTTAGTTAGCATGGTTACTGGCCCACACACTCACTCACACACACACAATCCTCAAGTCCACTATAAATCCTCTCCCGTCAGCAGGCCTTGCTTTGATTAGGTAAATAGGTCAACTGTGTGTGTGCTTCTTTGTGTGTATACAAGTGGACAGTAGGTACAGAGAGATACTTGAATGTGTCATCCAAAGCTTTCACAGCCATTGTCCAACGTTTCCCTGCATGCTTGCTGCTCCGCTGCTCCACCTCGGAGAGAAACACAACTCTTGTCCCCCGTTCATCCAAAAGATTACAGTTGTGTGTTTCAAGTCTGTTCTGTTCATCTCTACTTACATTATTGGAGAATGAATGTTCTGCAGGATGAGAGACTTTGAATGCATCTCTGTCTCTCTTTATCCAACGAGGGACCCCTGGATGATTTTGGTGTCTCATCACTTAACAGTTAACAGTTTAGACAGCAATATTTCAATTTGATTATCCAATTAAGAAACGGAAATAAGTAATTATGAATCAAGAAAAGAAGAAGGGTGCAAACATTTAATGATCGCTAAACATGCTGATGAATTGAATGAGGTTGGTTTGCTCTTCCACTGGCTGTCTCTCAGGTAATGGCAGGTTGAAACACTATTTGTCTTTTCCTCTCTTTTGTTTTGGTCTAATAGGTACTTTGGGGAGAGAGAGACTATAGAGACAACATCTAATTCTTTCAATCTCTCTCTCTTTCTGTTTCTGTCTCAATCACACTCACTCTCTTTTATCCTCTCAAAACATTGGCTCATTGACATTATTGTCATCATTAATTGTAACCTGCGTGTGTGTGTGTGTGTGTGTGTGTGTTCCTGCAGCCAGCTTGAATCACCCCAGGAAACCAGGTTACAGTAGCCAATTAGTGGCCACACACGTACACACCACACACACCAAGCCACAGTGGTCCGAGTAGCTAATATCTGCCCAGTACATGACCATCAAAACAACACAGATGGACAATATCGCTAAAAAAATGTGTTTATCTATTTCCCGATTCTTCTGTTTAGTATTTTCTCACTGTGATGTGCTAATGAGGCCTGTCAATCAAGCAGCGCCGGGTGGACAGTGCCCCGTGTTGTGCAGTGCAGAGTGCAGAGAGGTTTCTGAGTGACAACTGCAACGTGGCGGCAGCAGTACCGAGTACGTGGAGCCAAAACACAGTGAACCTCGACAACTATGATGATTAGCCAATGACATGTCAGAGCCAGAACATCGGAGGTACGAAATAAAAAAATAAATAAAATAAAAAATAGATAAAGAATTTTTTTTTTTTATAAAATAGCCTAAACAGACACATAAATAATAAAATATTTAATCTCAAAGGATTATAAATAAAACAGAAATACATGATTTAAGTACAGAAAATAATTGTATTTATTTAAATATCTATGTTTGATGCTGGATTATCCTATTGATGCTGGCACACAACGGACCCGACACCACTAATGTCCCAGTTACCAATCACCATCCAGGCTGAAGGCAATATGTCCCTTTGTAGCCATCTACGTCATCTGAAAATGATGGCTGTCTATTTAGTCCTTAACAAAAATGATGTCTTTCTTTCTCTCTCTCTTAGACGGTAAGGAGCCAATTACCATCCAGGCCTCAAAGTTCCTTCCTTCCCGTCTCCTGCTGGTTTGGCTATGAGCTAACCAATCAAAAAGCTCCTAGGGGGCAAATAGCTGACCTGAGGAAATGTCATCTTGCTGGGTGTCATTGCCTACTGTCCATTTAACATAATGCAGCCTACTCCATGCATACGTTCTTCAGAGAGAGGCAGACTGGAAGAACTGCAATGATGCAAAGCCGACCAATACACATACACAGTGAACGTAACTTTTATGCTGGGCACACAGCAGTGAAACATTTACCTTTTTACGAGCGTAATGGTAGAACAAGCTTCAATTCATATCACCGACATTACAAGTTACCACAAAAAACCTCAAAACAAATGATGTAAGAGGAAACTGATAGGAAAATAAATGATAAGAGTTAAGGAGAGTGATAGAAGGGATTTTCTAAAGTGAATAGACAGGTGACATTCAGAGGAGACAAGGTCATATGAAACTGCTACCAAACCTTTTGCCACACAACGTCAGATTGATCAGACATCTTATTTTCCAAAAAGCTGATGTGTTCCTTTGAGGCAAGACGCATCGTTGATCAGCATACTGCTGTCTGAGGCACAGGGAAGTGCTAGTGGGCCTTGCAGGGGATCTGAAATGTTCCATTAAAACTGCACTAGGCAACATTTCTATGTAAAAATACACGAGTATTATCAGCCTAAATCACAAAGTGGGGCCGAAACATACAGGAAGTGATGAATCGAAACCTAAAACAGCAGTGAGTAAGCGCTCCGCCCAGAGAAAGCCGGACCAACAATGGCTGAACCTCTTCATCACCTCCACCACCAGAAACTAAGAAGATATTTAGTCACCTTACAGGATTTCTGGGTATGGAGGTCCTCAAACTCCTTTCCTTTTGCAGCCATTTGGGACCGACAACATGTGAAATTGCAGAGTGCGGCTTTAATTTGATTCAGAGGCTCACTGGACTTCTACAGCAGCTGCATGTGTTTGTGTACCTGGCAGATAGCCACAAGCTGCTCTCTCTAGGTCTATCCATGCACATGTGATATGCCACAAGGCAGGAAGCGTGACAAACCAAGTGAGAAGTTCCACCGCTGTAGAAAGGTGGACCTCTCCAGCACCTACATTTGTACGTTAGAGTGCCTGGCATGTAGTCACAAAAGCGCCTCCGTCCTAAACGCGTGACTAACCAAGTGAAAAAGTCCCATTTGGGCTCAATCCAGAGCCTCATCCCTGTAAAGAAGTGGATCTTCCACAGCGGCTCCATGTTGGTGTTAGCGCGTCTGGCAGATAGCCACAGAAGCCGCTCCCTCCGAGTGTCTCTGGCCAAAACCTCCAGTCCCGTGTAGCGCTGTGAGTGATCCGACTGGGTTTGAACACAGGGATGTTCACAGAGATGCTGAGGCCCGCAGCCAAACTGAGTGGGAGGCATCAAGAGCTGCTTCCTCCCAGCTCTACACAGAGGGCAACTTTGAAACACTAAACATATTCTCCTCTAGCTCCCTCTCTCTCTCTCCGGGCTTGTCTCTCTCTATATACCGCTTCCTCCCTCGCTCACTTTATCTGTGTTATTTTATCCTTTTCTCTAAATACCTCTCTGCGAACGGCGCTCCCTGGCGAGGAGGATCTGAAACAGAAATAAAAATGTCTACATCTCTTTTGTCTCTCTAACCTCCAACATCTCCACTCCGTTTCCCGATTCCCAATTCATGTTATTCTATAACAAAAGTTGCTTCTCTCACACACACACACACACACACACCTCATAGTATCTGGTACCCATCTCCTTTTTCTCTGTGCAACCATTCTAGGAGATGTGTTCGTACAGTGACCCATCGGTGGGGTTTCGCAGCTTGCCCCTCTCCCATTCTCTTTTTCCTCGTCCATGTGTAACACCTTAACTCTTCCATGCTCTGCGTGTTGGTAGCTCGCTTTACGCCCGGCGTCTCATATTTCATATTTTGTCCAGGTATGATTTGGCTGGATTGCGTCTCGCTGATATCGGATTCCTCTTTCCCTCGACGAAGCACACATTCCCCCTGCTTAAGGAAGCTGTAAAACTATCGAGACTCAGCCGATGAATACTATTCACTAAGACACATTACACTCCTGAAGACCCCGACTTGTCATTCATTCTTATTCTTACCCGGCGGGCACTGGCGCAGGCTTTGGGCAAGATAACATACCAAGTGGCTTTAGGTGCCAATTTCTCTATTCCACCTTCTCCCAGTGATGATGACCCACCTCTGCGTTCCTACAAAGTCCTTGAAAATCACTGAAATTGCTCCTATCCCTCAGGCACAATCTTTTTTTTCTCTTTGACTCATTACCTCCTGCCCTGTCTGCATGACGAGAAGACATTGTCAGTCAGAAAGACAGAAAGACCAACAGGGTGATAGAAGGGGAGAGAGAGAAATTGGTAGCGAAAGAGAGAGATTAACATCGAGAGAATAGAATAGATTTACAAGGATGACGGTGTTACAATTGTGGGGAATAATAGGGGTTGTGGCGTGTGTGTGTGTGTGTGTGTGTGTGAAGAGGTTATGCTGGGGCTGTGGGCAGCATTGTGAAAAGGACGATTGGTGTTAAATTGGGGTGAAAAGAGGCTTAGGTAGAGATAGAGAGGCAGCGAGAGAGAGAGAGAGAGAGAGAGAGAAATGGTCACCCTTCACTCCACACATGGATTAGAGGGTATAGAGACATTGACAGGCTCAAAACCTGGTTTACACTGCTTTAGTCTTGCACACATACACACACACACACACAAGTGTCAGTCCTAACCACTATATTTAGCAGTGGAAGAGAATGCCAGTTTCACTGTCAGGAGTTTTCTGTTTTTCCAAGTCTAATCAGGTGGAGTTTATGACAGACAGGACACATTTTGAGGCTTTTACGACGGACAGTCTTCTCAACATTGACCTGTCCACATACATCAGTTATCAGCCACTAGCCTGGTAGACCCGTGGTTGAAGAGAGCCCTGTTTTTCCTAAGCCTGTAGAGGACGAGCGCTCAACTGGTAAAGGTGGGCATCCGATAACTAAGGTAGGTTTTACTGTAGAGTCCATTAAAAACCTAACGTTGCCTCTCAGCAATTGTATGGTATAATCTTTTCATTTCCCCCCAAAATGCATTTTCTTCCCTCGGCAAATCATTTGCCGCCTCCGGCTTATCAGTCGCTAGATGAGTTGCCGGCTTGGATAAGGCCGTAGGCTCCGCCGGCCTCTCAATAGTCTTATTTATGACACTTCCCCAGCGCCATATGCTCACAACCACATGACTTAACAACAACAATGCTATCTTAGGGTTCTGCGTTTAGCACAACGCAGAACCTCCACATGGTTTATCAACAAACAACAGTTTCTAACAAAAAGCCAAGACGGGGCTCTGGCGAGGGAATTGTACCGTTTTGGAAGGTTTGCTCAGTGGGTTTAGGCCTCGTGCTTTGGGTTGTAACAGCCAGGACGTGAACCATGTAATGTGGCTAAGAAGTGTTTATGGTTCTCAAGAGCCCTGATCAGACGCTTGTTGTTACGCTCATGTGCTGTTTATGCAACTTCAATCAGTTTGCAGTGTTTTGAGTGTGGGGCGTAGACTCACACAGAGAAGGGATCTGGGCCCTCTGCTGGGGTCAGAGGTCAGAGAGAGGAGTCTGGAGCAAGGGAGGGTTAGACAGCGGGACCTGGGGTGGCCTCATGTAAGCCAGCAGAGCAGGATAGGATTATGGGGGATGGGGGGGGGGGGGGGGGGGGGTAAATCAACAATGCTACTGCCAACACATGACAACATGTTTATCGCCCTCAGAGCCTACCATTACCTACAGACCCACTGACCAACAGCTGCAGCAGGCTGTCTTCCACTTTGGTTGGTTGCATTTTAGTTTTGTTGCATGCTTGGACACGAAGGGACTTCCAGGCCTGCATGAGTTGAAAACAACTTTATTCCCTTGGGTTCTTATCGCTGGAAATACAGAGACACAAGCACGCCAGCTTTCACGGCTGCATAACGCCAAGCTGTATGGGTCTACTGAGTGGCCCACACCCACAGAGGACCGCTGAGCTGCCCAAAGAGCCTGTGTGAGCATCACTCGTTGTAACCAATTAACCAACCAAAATATTACAGTTGCTGTGAGAGTGAATTACAGCATCAGATTATGAATGAGTAAAATAATAACAAACAAAAAAGCACAAGTCTCCATTTGTAAGATATGCCTCTGAGCCCCCCAGTCTGCATGCCTGTATTAACCTATACCTCCTCATTTCTAATGCACACAGTAACACACATAGCAAGTCAGACCAACCCACAGTCCCTCTGCAGTGACTGAAGGGCACTCACCTCTTCATTTGCAGCCCTATCTGCTTGTTCTTCAGTGCATTGCGGCAACCTGACTGACTCTTGCACAAGGGAATAGGCAACACAAACCCAGATCATGGTTCAGTCAGTCTCTGGCAGCAGCTTGGGGAAACAGACAGGAGGGTGAGGGGTGAGACGTGTCTCTGTCTCCCCTCTCCCCTGTCTGTCTGCCCCCTCCTACAGCCGTCTACCAGCAGCAGTTCCTTCCCCCCGGGGTACCGTCTCTCTGCACTCTCACCTGCATCCTCTCCTTTCCTCGTATCCTCCATGTACCGTGGTGTTAAATCATTACTCATATCATAAACTGGCTCTTCAGGCTCCTGTGCTCCTTTAACACCGGGCCAGGCCGATGTCATTCACGCTATCATCAGGTCAATCCAGTATCCTCTGTGCTTCATCTCTCAGTGAGTGCTCAGGCTCCCTCTTCCAGCTCACTGAGAGATGAAGCATGCTGGTTTGGCTTGATGTCAATCATGGGACCACAGGAACCTGAAAGGGGCCTCCAGGACCGCCTGGTGGACCGCTAAAGAATCGGTTATGAGTGGCTGTGAGTAGGCAGGCTACCAGCGGTCCTCAAGACTGCTAGTCTATTCTATTAAATTGGTTACATGATTGGACTACTGATCATTAATGGACTAGTAATCTCCATGTAAAACCATCTTGATTGTGTCAACGTGTCCCAGTTACCCAATCTCCACCCACACCGGGTAGACGGGCTCCTGTCTGATATCGATTTCACGTTAAAAAGGGCACGGCTTCATTAATTGTGCCACTGATTTGTTATGGATTTAAAAGTAAATTCATTTGTTTTTAAACAACGGAGAGAAAACGAGGGAGAAAGAGTTCTCTCTCTCCAAATGAGTTTAGTTTAGTTAACACTGTTATTGTTTGATCTCCTCCAGAGAATCACGAGATAACATGCTGGCGATGTTAATCTCTGACGCTAACCCTAAGCCATTTATAATGACATTTTTTTACTGATGCTGATTTATCGCGACAGCCGTTTTATTGATTTCAATGCTGGCTGGCTGGATTTCATGATTGTGTGAGCGCACCGATGACAGCACCTGAATATTATCTTCCACTTCTCTGACTCATTAACTGGGTTATTTATATTTTGACTTGCTTGTTTACAGTAAAGAAAGCTTCTTCAAGGTGTTGTTTTCCTCCCAGGAGCCTGTTCTTTTTTCAACAAAATAAAACCGACGAGGCACAATAAAAATATGGTTTTCAGAGGACGACGTCTACCAATACCTTACAGTACCATTAGTGAATGAGTGGGCCCAGTGGGTAAAACTAAATCCGGGTTGCCAGATCCTTTCTTGTGCCTTCTGAACGTTCCAAGCAATTCTTCCGTATAAACTCTCCCACAGACTTCTTCTGCGGGTAAACTAGCACAAGAGATCAGTCATGTGCGGTCGTGAGACTTTTCGGGGACAGCGGTGAGACGCCACTTTGCTAAACCACAGCGGGGAGATATTAACAGACCTGTGACATTTTAATGGAGCAGAGGGGGGAGATAATCTGGGACGGACCATATTGTTGTTCATTACTGGGCCCCTCTGGTCAGTGCTTGTGTGTGTGTGTGTGTGTGTGCGTGTGTGTGCGTGTTTGTGCGCGTGTGTGTTCAAGCAGCCCTTGCCGTGGTGTGTGTGTATGGGAGAGATGATGGATAGGTGTCAGCCACGGGTCCGCCACTATTCTCCCTCTCTGTTTACTGTGTGTGTGTGATAGATAGGTGTGAGTGCAGAGGTCCCAGTGTATTTGTCCAGACGCCATTAAACACCTGTTCACTGGTCTAATGTGTATGGCCTTCTGTACTCCCCTCTCTCTCTCTCTCTCTCCCTCCCTCTCTCTCTCTCTCCCTCTCTCTCCACCTTCAGTGAAAGTAAAGTTAAAAGTGGGATTTCTACACTGGCTACATGTGCAGGGTTTCATTCTAAAATGCAATATATTTATTTTGAGAAAAAGATATCTGATGCTCATTGTTCAATATATCAAAATATAATGCATATATATAACATTTAAAAGCACATAAGATAGATATACTGGATATATATTTGATAATATTACATATTACATTACATTACGAGGTTTTTTTTTATGCCAACAATAATTTAGTAGGTTTCTTTATACATGGATGTACTATGTGGCTCCGGTAGATCCTTGAACTACACTGCAAAATATATCGATCTTAGCAAATTATAGTATTATTTATTTACTATTGAGTAAAAAAATCTGAAAAGATACTGGTGGGCTGGTCCACCTTATTCTGCCCTGTTTCAAGGAACAGGTGAAGCTGCCCTGGAAAGTGATATCATCTGACCTAACTGACATATGGGGACAGAGTACCACCTGGACTGCATCACCTTCTATACACTGAGTCCATTTACTGGAATTTGACCAGATGACAGGCGGCAACACGTCCATGCTGTCGGACCACGCTGCCATCAGTCTCGATGGCAGGAGGTGTCTGGACCGACCTGCGTACGCGCCACGCTGTCCCTTCTAATTCGGTAAAGCACTTTGCTAATAGCCTCAACGCCGGCCGCTGTCACGGCTGTCACCGTGATAACTTTACTGTGACTGCGCCACTTAGCGCCGCCATTAGCGCGGGCGTTTAGCATTCATTCTCCCACCCGAAACTCCGCGGCGGCCATCTTACGGCCGTATCGCTGAATATTAACCCGATCTGCTGGGAGAGTCCCTGTTTATCATGGTTAATGGTATGGACGGCGCTGTAATAAGCCCGTAGGGTGTCAAGCCAGGTCAGTTATCGTATGGATAATGTCCTCAGCATCAGCGTCTCTGTCAGTGTAATCGAATAAGCTTGACTGAAGCACTTAGTATTAACATCGGTATTGGCAGTGGCTCGCTACGCTAACTGCAGCACTTCACATTCATGGAAGTGGTAATGGTCGCTCAGCATCCATTATCTCTCTCTCTCTTTCCCCTAATCTCTCTCTCTCTTTGTCTCTATGTCTGTCTCTCTTTGTCTTTTACTTTTGTACCTGCCCTCTCTCTCTCTCTCTCCCTCTCTCTCTCTCTCTCTCTCTCTCTGTCCATTCTAATTAGGTCTAATGATTGATTCTGTGTTTTGCTCTGACTTTATACATGATTACAGAGACTGCAGTTGTCAGTCACACACACACACACTCACACACACAAACTCACAGATAACTGTGGATTCCTAATGAAGTGTCAGCAGTCTTGCAGAAAGCAACAACAGAACCCCAACAAATGAAAGAGGCACACACACACACACACACACACACACACACACACACACACACACTCAGCCACATGTCAAAAGGCTCTCCCAGCTAATAACATGTCAGTACTGCTGACACTGCACCGTCTTCTCAACCAACACTGTGTGAGTGTGTGTGTGTGTTTGTATGTGTGACAGAAGTAGGAGAGAGAGAGAGAGAAAGCAAGACGGAGACAGAGTGTGTGTGTGTGTGTGTGCGTGTGTGTGTGTGTGTGTGTGGAGAGGAATGGGCAGGGTGAATAAAATTGGCCTGTGTCACACACAGTAGAAATACTGAATTGTTATTCTTTCACTTTCAACACGTTCACTTCAGTACAACAAGGAATGTATGGGGGAATTAAAGTCACAGTGAAATGAAAAATGACTTTCATGAATTCCCATGTCCTAATATAGGCGCTTGACAATGCTAACGGTCGGTATCAGCAGTATTTATTCAGGAAACATCTTGAAACAAGTTGATTTGTTTTGGGAATACATGAAGTGATCTCACCCATCGGCAGCGTGTCCACTGCTCACTGCCCTGACTTGGTAATATGGATGTTGTTTTTATGATTTTATGATTCTGTTGCTAAGTCCCTCACTGTGAACCCCCCCCCCCCCCCCCCCCGGGGCTCACTCCACACACAGATCTTTATGAAGGAGTATATGCTTTGGTGTTTTAAAATAACCCTTGAGTTTATTATCTCGGCTGTTTGCTTTTCCATCCTTCTGGGAAAGTTATAGTGAGAGAGATATCCCTCACCAAACAAACACAAAGTCACTTCCAGTCAGGGCTGCTGCCTTTGAGGGTTTGTTAAGTGGTGTGTGTGTGTGTGTACGGCATTAAAGTCATCATTAGCTGGGTATATTGGGAAACACACATGCACATGTAAAAAAACCCACTGTTGTCATTATTAGCTAGGTAAACACACACACACACAGTGTGTCCTTGAGGTGTTTGTCTATGTGGCTTGTAGCAGATGGTCTAGATTAAACAGCTGAGGAGAAACCAAAAAACACTACCAGGCTACCAAGCCTCCTCCTCTCTAACTCTGTCTGTCTCTGTGTCTGTCACTTTTCTTTTCTTGGTCTGTCGATCTTTCTCCTGCTGTGTTTGATGTCTCCCTCATGGTTCATTAACATTGTCATGTCCAACATTACTGTTAATCAGAAACAACACTAGGAAGAAAACAACTATTGACACTTTATATGAGGATTTGATTTCTATGGGATCTGAAGGCTGGTAACCATAGCGATATTTTAAACTATCTTCATGCCAAAAAAATCCAAATAATTACAAGTCTTCAGTGTTTTCCCCTGAATGTGATCCCTGTCAGGGTGGGAGAGCCTCTGAAACAGCATTTAGACCATGGGACACTAACACTCAACTGATTCTAATGTGACACATCGACCTGTGTTGCGTACAGCACATCCATACTTCCACCAACACATCACACAACATAACATATTTGAAAATGGCACCTTCATTTTAAAGTCTTTTTTTTTTGCTGTTGACTTATTTCCAGTGGAATATGGATTTCATATCAGTAGATGAATACGAGGCAAAAGAATAGGTGGATTATTCTCTCGTTTCTCCATCTTCTTTTTCTTTCTCCTCTCCATTGTAATGGCTCTGATATTAAACACACAGAGTTCATCTCACCACTGCGGCCGAGCCACAAACTAATATTTGTTGGATATGTATGAAAAACTCATTAGAGCACATCGTCTGGTCTATATCTCTCTCCTCTTGTGTTGATAGTGTACTGAATTATAAATCTCACAATAAATATATGAATCTTCAATACGGAATATATTGAGGTTGAGTCAACTTGTGCAGTATGGTTGATCCAGTGCCAAATATTTGAGGACTAGAGGATAAAATTAATACCGTCAAGCAGATATGACTTTCTTCATTCTCATTCATTATGTTTCTGACCCTGCCGCTCTCTTTAGGGTGTCTCCAGGTTTCAGGAAGACCTTTTTTAACGCTTCCTGGGATTTAATTTAAGAATAATTAAACAACCAAAGACCATAAACTAACAAAGATGGCAAAACCATCATAGTACAAGAGAAAGGACCCCAGGAAATGAATTATTGAGAGACATGGAGTCTAATTATGTTTAGTACAGAAGATGCATATTGTACTCCTGACCCGTTCTGTTATTGAATGGTGGAAAATATAAGACATCTCAATACTGTTTAGAGCCTTATCATTTATTTTAAGACTTATCCAGACTTGTTAAGGACCAGCAGCTGCTTTTTGTCCCATTCATAAATAATCAGTATATACACACACATGCACCCACACAATGTGATATGAAGGACAGAGTGATGGTTTGGGAAGACACAAAGAAGAGAGAAAGTAGAGGACAGGAACAAGTGATAAGGAGGTGTATGAGGCACACACATGTACACTGTAAAATATGATAGCCCCATTAAGTTATGTGAACTTATTTCTTCTCTTTAATTCCACTTGTCATGACAAGTTTTGGATATTGAACTCAAGTTTATACGTTTGCAAATGTTAAACTTAAAGTTATCCATTGACTTGACTAATAGTGAGTTTTGTCCGGGTTGTCAACGTTCATTTAACTCATGTCTGTAAGTTATAAGTTGAAAGAAGGGAAAGGGGGGGGGTGGCGTCCTGGGGGTGCCCCGCCTTTGGTTTCCCAGCATGCGTTGGGAGACTGTTGACTTTGCCATTGTCTGTTGTTGTTCTTGTTCATGCAAATAATTCATGTTCATGGAGATAATGTTTTGCAGGGCTTTGTTTGTTTATGTTCTTTATTTTAATTGGAAAGCTTGTTGGTTGGTGGTGGTTGACACCATGTGCGTGGTTCATAGTGGGGGAGCTGACCTGCCTACCATTTCGTTGAAGTTATTGGTATTGCAATTGCAATTGCTGTTATTAAAGCTAGCTGTGCAGTTGTGAGGCTACTTAACACAGATGACACACTAGAATCAGCTTTAGGGTTATCTTAAAGCTGATTCTAGTGTATCAATGCGTACAAAAATAAAGATTTCTAGTTTAAGTATTGCATTCACTCACTCTTGACAAGATAAATCAAGTTTTCTTGAATGGATAATGTAACATAGTTAGTTGTTTTAACTCAGAGTATCAAGTTTAAACAACAAATGACCATTAGTTAAACAACTTGTATAACTTAACTTTGTGAGTTGAAACAAAGCTTATCTTCAAGTTGAGTTTACTCACGTTTTTAAGACAGCAGGTGAACTTTCGTTTCTAAGTTTAACCAACTTGAAATTTATTACAGTGTACAAACACCAAATATGTATTGGTAGAGTCAATACATCCAATACAGCTGATCCATTACTAAACAGTATGGAGTTTAAACAGAGATACATTATCACGTGGTATTCTTCCTTTCTCTCTAGTTTTTCCTCTCTTTTGTCTCTCTCTATGTATACCTTCTCTTTCTCTATACCTGTCTTTCTCTCTCTGCCTCTCTCTCTCTCTCGCCCATTCTCTATTCCCTCTCTCTCTTTCTGTGTCTATCTCTGTGTAATTATTGTTAATTATTGTGTGTAATTATTGTTACACATGGCAGCTCCTCACAGGCTTAAGGACACAAACACCTGTCGAGCTACACGAGGCAAACACACACACACACACACACACACACACACACACACACACACATTGCTTTTGGACAGGAGCCTGTGAGGATTTTAGGATGCACATAATTACTAGAAATGAAAATGCCAGATTTCATGAAGCAGGGGACCTGAGCGATAGGATTCGCCAGTCGGGGAGGTCAGGTGACCACCCCGGGGCAGGAAGCAGGAAGTAGTCGACTCAAACAGATGTCGACTCTTGCTTTCTCTCTCTTCCACTCTTCACCTTTTTAGCTTTCATGACACAATTTTCTCTGGTCACAAAGCTGAAGTAATTATTCTCTCCTCCTGAAGGCTTTAGTGTGAATCAACACTAACAAATGTTAAAGTGGTTCAGGTTTTTTTTTAATTTAGTCTCTTTTGGTGCTAGGCGGTCATTGTTGTGATGTTTCTGCACTGCACATCCCAGACTTTGTGTTTCTTAGCCTTAGAAAGTTGTCACTTCTTACATTTTTGCAGTGTTTTGGGTGAAAAACAATTGTCATACAGTTACATTACATTACATTTTACATTACAGTCATTTAGCAGACGCTCTTATCCAAAGAGACTTACAACAAGTGCATTCAACATAGGTAGGCAAGATAACTACTAGTCACCAGAAATCGTAAGTGCATCTCCTTCCTAAACAAGCATCTAAGAGCAGAACCAGTCATAAGGTAAAAGTGCAATAAGTTTGCTACCTACTTTTATTTAAACAAATAAGTGAAGCAAAAAAACAAGAGGAAATAAACACAAGCCAAGACAAATAAGTGAATGAACACATCCATGTGTTCATTAAGTGTGAATGGGCTTCACATATGTCAGTGGTCCTGGCTTGGTGAAAGTTAATCAACTGGTAAAGGACAATGTTGGAGTTATGAGTAGCCATATGTTGTCAATTGTTCCTTTGATTTGCAAGACTACCTTCTAATCAATAACCATACCTCCTGTCGTTTTGGCAAAGCTACACACACACACACACACACACACACACACACACACACACACACACACGTTCACCTGGACCTCTAAATAGGCATCAACCTTTTCTAGGTTAAAGGAGGGATGAAATAAAGAGCAAGGGGAGGAGAGAGGGAAAGGAGGACACATGCCACACGTCGGAAAGCCAGACAATTCCGACAGTCCAAGTAGGAAACCCTCACGTCACCATGGCGACACACACTGTTAACGTTATACAGCATTAGTTTTACCTGTTTCTGATGATGCATGACCTTACATTCATCAAACACCTGTGTGGTGAATGATTGAACATATAAATTAGAAATGTAAAAGTTGCACGTACGGTGAACACTGCTAAATATTTCTGACGTAGCATTAGCTGTTAGCAGCAGCGGGGAAAACCTCAGCTGCTCGCATCCCAGTCTCTCCTCTGTTGTTCCACACTGAAGGAACCGGCCGGGAGTTTCCAACTTCAAATCATCTTTTTCTCTCAGTTTTCTCTGTATCTCTCTTCCGTAATTGATTGAAAGGTGTGTTAAAAGTTGATTTAATGAAGCGTCACTGAAGCAAAGACTAACAACATCTACATTTTAAAAAAACAACTCACTGGTAAACAAGATAACACAATCTGCTCAGTGAAATGGGGACCATCCCTACGTCTCTCTCTCTCTCTCTGTGATCTCTATCTATTTTCCCCTATCTTTCTATTTCCTCTCCTGCCTTTTTCCCTCTGTCTCTCTCCCTTTCTCTCTTTGTTGTTTTCTCCCAGCAAACCACATAAGCAGGAAAACCATTCGATACTGGCTAAAATATTCCCTTGCCACTTAGATAGAAGTGGCTTTGTTTGAGTTACCGTAATTTCAATTGAACTTTTCTCAAATTTTGGTGTGTGCGTGAGAGTGTGTGTGTGTGTGTGAGTGATTGAGTGAGAGGGGGCGACAGGGAGAGATGAAGCGTAATGCAATGCCTCCCATGCTTTTAGCTTTGCGCCTTCACTTTGGCTATTCATTTACCATCAATTGGACATCTGACAGCAAAACCGCCTTTGGAGATTATGATGTGATAAATAGTAAAGTAGACTGAAAACCGAAAGACCGAGAGCAGTGAAGTGAACGTGTTTCTCTTGAGTCATCGAAAACCACCATGGCCAAAGCCTGATGGGCAATGCACTGAAAAAAATGTCCATCTTAGCAGCTCATTTAGTCTATGAGTCTCAAAATGTTATTTTTCCTAAAACAAGTGAAAACAAGCTGAGTTAATGTCACTTCTTTCAATGCAAATCAACCCGTTTCAAGAAATCCCTTCAATCAAGTGACATTATTGATGATTACTGATTCATACAAGCACCATAATCTGCCTCGTCACAATTCTCAAAAAAGGTGAAACAAGTGCAATTATCGCACCATCTTGGTATGAAATAGGATTTTAAGGCTGAATACTGGATGGTATGTCTTAAGATGGACATTTCACAGCAGCGTGGTGTAGCGGGACATTTTAGAGGACAGAGTCACTTTCATCCAGAGTTCAGCAGCCTCGCCGGGCCTCGCCGGGCGCTCTGAGGACGCATGTACACTCTAGCAACCTCTGATGTCACTGGTCTCTCTCACTGTCTGTAGCACCAGGCCAAACCAGACTAGACCCCCCAACCGATAGAGACAATACCCTGTTTTAATGATATATATTTCTCATACTGGATTGAATAAAAACAACAATAATCAAGTTTTATGTAGCCATCTACCCACAGGAAAATCAGTTAGATTCAGCTATTTGTGCTGTTTGCCACAAGACTTCCCTGGAGTTTTGTTTTTCATTTAGTTTATATAATCCAATTAAATAGTTTTCTTCAGATCTTTTTTCTCTTCTCTGTTAACATTTATTCAGGGAGAGTCGACTAAACACATATTGTCTTCCAGCATCGTCCTGCTTCAAATTCATACACACTCTAAGAGCTGCCCAGTACAACCACAGTCTTCTACTGCCGGCCACTGGGAGCTGCCCAGTACAACCACAGTCTTCTACTGCCGGCCATTGGGAGCTGCCCAGTACAACCGCAGTCTTCTACTGTCAGTGTTCAGATAGATAAACAAAGTAAACCAACTAGCACCCAGTGCCTGATGTTTCATACTGCAGTGGCAAATTGCAGACTGTAAAAACTACTTCCCTCTTTATGCTGCAGTAACATTTTGGCACAATGTTACTGAAAACAAACCAGATGTTTGTTATTTTTACGGTAGAATCCACCAGTGCTGGCGTGAAGTGATGCCTACCGCACCTGCAGACAGAACTTGGCAACAAAAGTTGAATTTCCACAACTTCTTCCGCAACAGTGAAGACAGATTTTGGAAAGTCCAGCAAAATGGATGGACACACACATGCACACATCCAATGGGCTCATTTCATTTCATCTCAAAATGTGTAATGCAGGGGGTGGACACCTATACATATGTGAAGATCAAGTGGCTAATAAGGGGTAGAGCAGTTTCAGTCCTCCTGAAATGTGTGAAGTGTTACATTGGGCCTCTCTTCCAGAGGGAAAGCCTCCAGTTCTTTGAGAGATGAAGGAGGTGGAAATCTACTTCCCACTCAGAAATCAACAAAAAACATGAAATATGTCGCCAACTTGATCACACCTAAAGAAAGCACTAACGTAATCAGATCTTGGTGTTGCATGGGTCCTGCCTCACTAACATTATTCTTGGTATTAGTCGCATTCCAGTCGCATTTTTGTGTGCATGTAAACATGGTCACTGGTGTCTGGGATTGAGGAGGCCGAACACTTAGTTAATTCAAAGTTAAAGTCCTTTTCCCATTATATTTCTTTTATATATTATATTATTATATTATATATATATATATATTATATTATATATATATTCTTTATATATATTTATTTTCCTTGCCACAATGTGAAGGCAGCATCAGAGTCACCCAGAGTTCAACGGCGAGCCCCGGACGCCACGCGAGGAACAGGTAGAGCCACAGAGAGAGGGATGGGGGAGAGAAGGAGGAAGGAAGGGAGAGAGAGGGGAAGGGAAATGGGGAGAGAGAAGGGCTGGAAGGAGGGAGGATGTAGAAAGAGAGTAAGGAAGGGATGGAAGGAGGGAGAGGAGATGAGGAGGGAAGAGATAGAGGAAGGAAGGAAAGTATGTAAGTGTGTGGTTGAGGTATGTGTGTGTGTGTGTGTGTGTGTGTGTGTGTGCGCAGCCGCTGCAGTGCCTTGTTAATGAAGTTAATCTGAGCTGCTGTGCTCTCTCTCTCTCTCTCTCTCTTTGCATCCCTCCTCCCCTCTCTCTATGTCTCTCTACCTCCCTGACCCTCTCTCTCCTCTCTCCATGGTGAAGGGCAGACAGGGTTGGTGTCCTCACCCAGGTCAGGGCCTCTCAGCCTGGGACAGCGTGGCACTACGCTCCCCTGCCTTCCCAACCTCCAGCCAGACTGACAGACTGGCAGAAAGAAAGTCAGACGCCACGTTTCCATTCAAGTGTCAAGCAAACTTTGAGTGAACTTTTGAAGCACTGCGAAAAAAAAAAAAAAAAAAAACACAAACTAGGTATCTCTCTATCAGCTGGGCTGAAGTGAATCAACAGGCTTCCTGAAAGCATCTGCGACTTGATGGTAATACTTTATGTAACGTCCACCGTGATGCAGATTAGAATTATAGTTAAGAAGCAGAGAGAAACTTCAAGCTGTGACTCTAATCGTCATCATGCACAACAGTGTGCTTCTGCAGCCTTATGAGCACCGTTTCAAGTACAACTGATTAGTATTGGGCTGTTATTGTTCTTTGGCACCAGCTACCATATTTCATGCTGTCTGAAGAGCAAAACAAAGACATGTACTTGGTAATACTCTGATGGACATTGTGACGTATACATGGCAGGCAGCAGGTATTTTCAAGGAGGTCGAGGTGGACAGATATTTTGCAGACAGCCAAAGTCAGTTTTCACTGTTTTGCAGTGAGACTGACCCATTCAGGTCGATCACACCAAGCCTTTCCAACGCGATTAATCATATTACGCTTTTATTGACAAAGTACTTCCGAATGAAGCGAGGGCAAAAAGTGTCTTCCGATACTGAGGAAACGTTATTGAAATTTGAGACAGACATGCTGCATCATCATACTGCCGCCTGAGGTGCAGGGCCATGCACGATGCCTGAGTCATTTCAAAACCTCTTAGTGTAAAGTAGCTGGCTAGACTAGAAATAATGTATTTACTTTGGAACAATTTTGAATGAAGCGAACAGCCGAGGAGACGGTTTAATGCTTTCATTTGGCATTTGCTTTGCAGCCTCGTAACCGTTTTGGTTTCTGTCTTAATTGTTGTATGCCTTTTGCTGACTTCTTCAACATTTCCATTTCTGTTTGTTTGTTTGTTTGTTTGTTATTTTCTTTCTTTCCTCTCTCAACCAGACAATCTTTAATTTGATTCTTTCTATGATTGATTCTTTATTTCCTCCCATCCATGCATCCATCGACTAGTTCATCCATGCATCCGTCCATCCATCCATCCATCCATCCATCCATCCATCCATCTATCCACCAATCAGTCAGTCAGTGCTGAGTCTAGTTGAAGCAACCAGTCAGGTCAGGTCATGTGAGTAATGAAGAGGAAGAGGCAGATTCATAGAGTCATGACCCACATATCATCTTTCTCTGACTCACTTTATTTCTCTCTCTTTATTTCTATTTCTCTCAGCCCCCACTGTTTAAACTTTGACTCATCTTTTCATAGAAAGTGGACTCTGGTCTCTCTAAAGACTGAAATTATGATCACTGTGGTTTCTTTTGCCTTTTTTTTTGCTTTTTGCCTGGTATCCATTCACCTTTTCGTGGAGAGTGGTCTTCTGGGGTCTTCTATTGATAACTCCACCAGTAGTTATTAGTTGCATGTTACTTTGTCAGAGGACTTTTTATAGTAACTATAACGTGTTTTCCTTATTATGTTATTTTTTGTAATTCTTCTTTCACATTGTTTCATTTGTGTGGGCACACATTTAAGAAAAAGTGAAAATCCCCCAGTATCTAGCAGACAATATGCTGTTAATTACGGAAACGCAACCTAAGTCTGCTTGACATAAGTGAGATTAGCTTACTGTCTTGCATTGCATTTTAAAAAAATAACACACTTGGCATCACAAGCCATTTGGCCTGAGCATGTTTTTGAAGTGGGTGATGCAAAAGTAACAAAATACAAAAAGGTTTTATGGTAAGTAATGAAGTAAAATAACTCTTACTTGTTACTTTCCCCAACACTGGGGGATCAAGCCCTGGATCCTCATTCATCAACCAAAAAATAATAAAAAAATAAATAAAAGAAGTAAACCGGCATTTATCAAATGTACACACTCACACCTATAAGTAATCCGCCTTATAAATACCTCACTTTCTAAACCACCATCATGCTCATGCACAGCCAGCCATCGACATTAGGATACGCCCCTACTTAACCATGTGTGGTAGCAACCTTCCCTTTAAATGCTTTTAAAATCAGTCTGAAGTTATTATGGTGTTACATTGGACTTTTGGACCCACAGGGCAATTGGCTACAAAACACTTATTACTCTGATCATGCTGCATGAGCTGTTTGGAGAGATTTGAAGGACAAAAGATGAAGGACTTTGCAAAAGTAGTAGTAGTTTGTGAGAAGGCTGTGATGGAATTAAGGGGTCTGACTGGCTGTTTGTTCGGTGGTGCTACCAACTGACATGGAGAAGAGTATTTTCATTTTGGGGTGAACTATTCCTTTAACGTTTTTTATTCCCATTTTGAGGGACATGTTATGACTTTTTGAGATGTTATTACATTATGTGACAGTTATTATTTAGCTGCTACAAAGAAGATATTAAAATACCAAATACTTATTAAAATACAACAAGAGGCACTTGAGCTGCCTCATGTCCCAAAACATGTATTAAACATAACTAGTTAAGGAAGGTTCATTCATTCATTAAGCTATTTAATGCTATTTAATTCAATTAGCAAATATTTATTTGTCAACATACTTGTCTTCTCATAACCCATGGGGGGTGTTAATATCAACTCTGTATCATAAAGCGTTAAGGAGTTAAAGCACTTTCAAGACTCTTAAATCTATCCATAATCTAAGTTTCTATCGTGTATTGTTCTTGAGTTATTGTGTTCACAAGACTGTGTCTCCACGCAGACAGACAGACAGACAGACAGACAGACAGACAGACAGACAGACCATAGAGCATTAAAAACAAGACAAATAAAGGCTGGTTCCTCATGCTCCAGTACTGCATGCTGTGCTGGGTCCTCCATATAGTAGGTGTCGTTCCAAGGCAGATTCTAGTGTGTATGTAGGACAGTTATACACTCAGATAGTTGGATAACCCTGGCCCCAGTTACACAACCACAACACTGTTGTAGGTGAACAGCAGTCAAACCGGGGGCTATATCTGGCGGCAACACTGCTTGTGTAACTGGTAAAATGCCGCTGTCCCGAAAAAAACTCCATCCATCCACGTCTTCTTCTCAGATTCTCTCATTTCTTACACATATATCTTGATATTTTAGTAGTTTTCAATTATTTTTATACTGCAAGTTTTCATATCATACATATTTTCAGTTTCTGCATACTGTAATTCATATACTTTCCTACTTTTGAACAGAATATTTTATATACTGAATACATTCCAGAGGTGTAAATGTCAGCTGCGTTATTTTTAATACTACCACATTTGTTGCATTCTCATCTATATTCTACCTTTTCTTGCTGTATCCAATTATTTGCTGTTTCAAAGACCAATTCAATTTTCCCTCCGGGGTTCATTCAAGTTTCAACTTGTCTTATTTGTTTTTTGGTTATTGTTTTTTTCTTTCTTCTTTTTACTCTATAATTGACAGCTGAACCAGGGACCTAGCCTAACCACTGATAATACATTCTTGATTGTGAAGCACTTTGTAACTTTCCTTTCAAAAAGTGCCACACAAATAAAGTTATTACTGTTATTAAAAACAACACTTTTTTGCTGTCACGCCCCATCATCCACATACACATTCATTACAATCATCATTTTGTTATTTGTACTATGAATGACAGCTGAAACTGTCTCCAAATGGTCCTGAGACCAGATTTAACTACTGACAATGTATCATAAAATCAACTAAACCCACCAGTCTTTTGACTTTGTGCAGCCCGAGCAGTCATCAAAGTCCTGCAGCAGAAGTAATCAAGCAACGCAGTTAGATTTCAGATTTCAGAGGATTGGAAGGGTAAACAAATGCAAATAGCGTGATATGATGTAAACACACGTATTCAAAAATACCCAAACTGTGTATAATCCCTCAGAAACGATGTGTTTGAAACTCGGTGTTTGGAAGCCAACTAGCTTTTGACTCGGAAAGCAGAATCGTTTTTTTTGGCCATCTATTCCTCGCTCTGCTCCCCACCCACCAACAGTGTGTGTATATTTTTACCCAGTTGTAAGAGTGTGTGAGGATTGTTATATATGTGTGTGTCTGTGTGTGTGTGTGTGTGTGTGTGTGTGTGTGTGCATGGCTAGTTTTTGTAAATGTGTGTCCTTGCATGTGTGTGTAGGCTTTCAGTCTTCTCTGTCTCTCTCTCTCTACTGTCAAATTCTGGCTCAATGCTAATACACACACACCTGAAGCAATTTTTTGCTGTGTACTAAAACACTCCACCAATCACGATGCTCAGTTTTTTATTCTCAGTTTTTGTATTTGTAAAGAATTGTGTAGACTGCGGGGTGCAATTACATACCAGGAGATCACACACACACACACACACACACACACACACACACACACACACAACACATTGACTCACCTTCTGGCAGGTGACGAAACCACACTCACACTCGGTTAACTGAATTACATGCTGATTGCATGCATAAAAAAACTTCTGACAGCAACACAACCACACAGCATATACACACAGTTACATTAGTTGCGTGCTGACAGTTCTCAAATAGAAATCGCAGCAAATTATGAGAGAGAAAGAAAAGTACAGAGTTTTAAGAAACTAAGAAAAACAGTTTTTAGCTTGACCGTCGTGCATTTATGAGTTTATTCAATGTGGTTTTGAAAGAGGTTCATAAGCACCAAGGGTTGTAACCTTTCACAGCTGACAGAGGAGTGTGTAATTCATCTTTTGGGGAGTTTGGTCACCTTACCCAATATGTGACAAGAGCATTGGCACCATCTGTGTGAGTCTGGTAGATAGCGCTGTCTGGCGTGTATGCTAACGCTTTAGCATACAGTATGTTAAGTAATGGTAGCATCTCTAAGTTCATTTTCATGACACGCATCCACATGAACCAGGCTTGTTTAGGTGGTTGGTACATTAGACATATTAAATTAACAATTCAACAAAAAAGAAAGCACTTTAAATGGCTCTGTTCCCACGAGACTTTGAGCATGACTTGTTTTGTTTACACAGGAAGTGAGAGAAGTTAGCCAGAGAGCTAAGATTCTTAACGGACTTCACTAATGATGAAGCTTGAGATTGTGTTTTGAGTTATGAATCCACAATCCATATAATAAAAAAACAATAAAATTACTAAAAAGTGTATCTTCATGGATAATGCTAATCGGCTACTTAGCACACTGTATGCTAAAGTGTTAGCATGCTATCTTCATGCCACATATTGGGTAAGGTGACCAATGGGCCAAACGCCTAAAAAGTCAGCGTAGTTCTTCAATAACTTGGTGTGTTCCTTTAACAATTCATTGTCTTTTTCCTTTTACTCTCCATTTATAGCCTCAGTTTGTAGTTTTCTGTTAGTTTTTCTGTCTAACACACCAAACACACTTCTTGTCTGTACATTTTCCTGGCGAGATGAGACGGGCTGACACTAGACAGCAGGAAAAAACAAAGACTTGATGCGCGTAGAGGAAAAAGAGGTGAGAAAGAAAGGACTTGTACGCCTCTGGGGGGGAAAAAAGAGAAGGGAAAAGGCTGAAAAGAACAAACACATCAGATGGAGAGAGAGAGAGAGAAAGAGAGAGAGATTGGAGATGAACTGACAGAGAGAGACAGAAGGAAAGACAGAGAGAGGAAAGGAAAAGAGACGAGGTGTGAAATGTCACACATTTTTACACAAGGCATTGCTCGCTTTCTTTCTGTGTGTGTGTGTGTGTGTGTGTGTGTTTTCATGCAACAGGGAACTCTTGAACCCAAAGAAGACATGGCCATTCAACCATCATTTGTTTGACAAGTTTTCTCTTCTCTCTATTTTCTAACCTATCTCTCTCTCTCTCTCTCTGTCTCTCTCACACACACACACACACACACACACACACACACACACACACAAGCATTATACTGCTATATGGCATGCACAAATGCCACCTCCTCAACGCCCACACACACAGAAAAAATCACTATATTGCTATAGTGCAGTATAGAGGCACAAATGCCACCTCCCTAACGTGTACGTGTTACACACACACACACACACACACACAAAGGCATGCAGACACCTGCTACATATGGACAAATACCACCTCCCAACACACACACCTTTTCTCACACATATGCAGGTGCACACAGTAGCGCATGTACAGTCACACACAGGCAGTTGCACTCAAGCACTAAACTGCTATATGATACACACTCCCCAATGCGCGCAAGCACACACGTACGCACACACACACACACACACACACACACATGCACGCACACACACACACACACACACGCGCGTTCATGTAATGCAACATTTATCATGACAGAGTTCATCCCTCCCGCAGGATTAAAGGGTGACCTCACCCCTCTATCTCCCTCCTTCATCCCCTCGCTCTACTTTTTCATGTCTATTTCTCTACCTGGCTGGCTTCTGCTCTCTCTTTCTCTCCATGCATTATTGATTGATCGGCCCTATAATTATTGATCGGTGTATGATTCTTTAAACACCCGAGACACCTTCTCTTCTCCCAGAGGTAAAACACATTCAAACCAGTTATGAGACTTGCATATTACTCACATGTGCAGCGTTGGCCTTCTTATCCCCCATAAAAGTAATCTATTACTCATTTCAAAAGAAATTATTATTACTCCCTGGCAGCAGTAATATTTTTACACTACTTCTTATATTACTTTTCTGTTACACCCTCAAAATTGCTGATTCGTCCTCTCTAACTCTCAAAGATAACTGAATTTCCTCTCCTGATCAGGAGTTGGAAGTAGTGGGAAAGAGATTTGCTCCTCTCACCTTATTCACTGGGTTCGTTTTCCTACTTCGTTTTGCCTAAAGTAACTTACCAGAGGACATCTTTATTTCACAGAACACAAGATCTCTGTAGTCCGTCTCCAAATTGACTGACTCCATTTACATGGAGAAAAGTGGATGTGAGACTTCTGAGCGAGGCTTGGGGTGAACGCTGTTGGCAACGATATCAGTTTGGACGGGACTAGTTTCCTGTCTATCCAGGAGTTAAAAGAGGCTGGAGATTTTTACTCACTCAGGCGCTCGGATTCGGGCAAGGGCTAAAATTACAGACATGCTCCAGTAACGATTACATTAACCCACCTCCGTTGTAAAACAAATCCCATCCGCATAGGGCTTAAACTGGCTTAGTGTGAGAGGATGACATCTAATTATGTGGAAAAAGAGCCAGAGGATGGAGATGGGAAAAAAAAGGTTTCCGATAATTCAACTTCAATCTGATCTCTAGAGGGGGAAATTGCAATTGAAATTGTAATTAGTTGCACTTGTTACTGGGGAAAGTTATACCACTGTGATGTGTTGGTCTACTGGTACGTGATATTAGGGTGGATTTTAGCCAGGTACTACGTCACTACAGCCCAAACCAGATCAATATTGTATCTGAGCATGGATTCAGATATTTCAATAACACACTGAAATAGCTACGTGTTGTCACCAGGTCGCTATCCCAAGGCAACTGTCATTGCTGTTGCAGGTCGCTCTTAAAAATGAATTGTTCTGACTCACCTGACCTATTTACCCACTAGCCTGGACAAATAGGTTGGATGTTTTCATCCAAAAGTGCTATTGTGCTCATATCTGCTATAGCTTTACCGTGCACGGGATAATGCTAACGTCCTTGGATTGATTCAACATGTTGTTCTGCTGGGCCAGTCATGATGAATCATTGTTCATCGTTCATCTACACACCAATTCTCTCCAAATGCTCGATTTCAAGGTAGATTATTTACTGAAACTACTATTGTTGACACGGTTAAATAGAAGTGTTATTGCCAAGGTAATTTACAAAATGGACAGAATAAAAAAAAACCCATCCAATCAGGATGTCAACCTTCAATTATCTCCATGGTGCTGTTCTGTAGCTGACCCTGACCTCTGACCTCCCTGTGTAACACAATTTCCTGTGTAATTCACAATTTAAGACAACTGCTGTTCTGCTGTGCTGTTCTAAACACCTGCTGAAATTATCTGGCACACAGGAAGTGATGCGTTTTATGCTCCATGCAGCAGCAACAGCAGTTTGGGTAGTTAGCATGAGCAGCGATAGCCACCGTGGCTGAACAGACAAAGAAAACAGCGCCACCTACAGAAACTCAAACTCCATCAACAGAAAATCCAAGGAAGAAGACATCACAGCGCTGGACACACTGTTTGATTGACAGGTGATCTCTGGGAACAGCAGTGAGAAACACCACAGTGATGAGGCTGAGAGACAAAGATGGAGACTAAATAAAAACACAATAAAAATAAAACAAAGACCTCAAGGATTAAGGCTGGCTGTAGCCTCATATTTGGCACTCTCTCTCTGTCTCTCCCAAGATGATTTCCTTTTCTCTGGCTTTGCCCCTCGAGCCTCTTTCACACTCTCTCTCTCCTGGGATTGAGGAAGAAGGGAGGAAGGAACGAGGGCAGACAAAGAGAGAGAAATGTTGTGTGTGTATGTGTCTTGATGCCCTTAGCCATGGGGAGAGAACGAAGACGAAAAGAACTGGCAGCGTGACAGAGACCCATAGCCAACAGGAGAGGAAGGATGGATGGAGAGAGAGAGAGAGAGAGAGAGAGAGAGAGAGAGAGAGAGAGAGAGAGAGAGAGAAATAAATATGAGACTGGAGCCACCGCTAAAGAGACAATCCACCCAAACTCAAAATGTCCTCCTTCAGGGAGAGGAAGAAATACACATTTTTCTGTGTTTTCGGTGGTTTTGGTCATGCTCTGTTTCCACCTGTTAATGACATTTGGTATTAGATAGATGGAACACACGCTATAGATAGAGAGAGTGTGTGTGTGTGTGTGTGTGTGTGTGTGTGTGTGTCTTCGCGAAGACATAGCTCATGTTTTAGTGGCCATCCAGCCGTGACGCCGTCCTGCATATCCCATTGTGTGTGTGTGTGTGTGTGTGTGTGTGTGTGTGTGTGTGTACTGCTTAGACCCCACTCGATCCCACATTAATTATAATCAGATTGGTTATTGATCACACATACACACAGAGTATCGATCCAGCGTGTGCAGTCTGGTAGCAGGTCATGAAACACTTTCTCCAGAGCGGGGAGAGAGAGAGAGAGAGAGAGAGAGAGAGAGAGAGAGAGAGACCACAGTCACCATCTCTGGTCAATAGTGTGCATTTCATCCCCAGCCTTTACAAGGTAAATGCAGTATTTTGTAGTGATTGACAGCTGCAGATCACTGTGTGGTGCACTACATAGGCTTTGACATATTGAGCTGATAATGGCCTTTTAGTTACAAATCAGATAGCAGCCGGTCAGTCTGGTCCACCGCTGATGATGATGCAGGTTGTTTGATTACATGTTTATTGTTGAATTGATCAAAACTGCACTGGCTGTCTATGAGAAGCCCTCCACCTGAATTGATTGTAATACAATATTTTGATCAGATTACTCACAAGCGAGTACGAGTATGTGTTCTTCCCGGGTTTCAAGGGGGAGTTTCAGTGTTCAATGAGGGTCTAAATGCTGTTTCAAGGGCTTTTCTGAACCTTTTCAATAGCAAAGGGAAAGACAGTACTCTTGATTCTCCCTGTCTGATGTCAGATGGGTCAGTGAGGGGAAGCGTTGGGTGCAGCCAGTCAGAATCACTAATTTCTCAATACTGGTCACCCCCAAACGTATCATCACAGATCTCTTCTCTCCTGTGATTTCCTCTCTCACTGCACCTGCATCACTCTCTTTCTTTCTGCCCGCATCCATCCATTTTCTCTATTTGTTTACTGTCTGTCCCCTCACTCGTTCTTCCCACTTGCTGTCCCGGTGAGAGAGAGAGAGTAGAAAGTGGACAGAACATGCAAGCAGATTGGAATCCATTTTTATTCCACCTTTTCAATAGAATGCGTGTTTCTACTGCAGCCAAGATGGCGGCTTTCACTGTGTGTCTGTGTGTGTGTGTGTTTAGGTGTTATGTGTGGGTGGACGAGCGTGAAGATGTTTGAGTGGCCGCGTGTGTTTGTGTCCAACGGCAGGTCACTCAATGTAAGACTCTTCGTCGTCGAGGGAAACTGGGGAATAAACACCATGGTGTAGGATAGCAGTCAGGACCATTAACACCAGGAAGCAAAGGGCAGCGTGCTGAGAAATGAAGGGGATAAATACAACTATAACTACTATCTCCTTGTGGGATTTTGAACATCTAACAAGGAGAAACACTTTGACAGCTGAGGTATCCAAAACAGGTGTGGGGTGACTCAGGCTTGGCCTTGTGATGCGCCGTGTCCTCCTCTGCTGTGACAGTTCAAGGTGCGTAACTCCGGTTGTGGGCACAACAACGCAACTCCAGCACAATACCGATGAACACACACAAGAATCATGCAAACGGGTTCAAACGTTTAATTGATTTCTGCAACGGGGTGAGTTTTCTGTTTTCTGTTTTGCACCACGGGTGAGTGTGTGTGTGTGTCACGCCGTGTTGTGAGTCAAGCTGGATGCAGAAAGCTATTTGTCATCCTCCCTGTGACTCACGATGATAGCAAGCGGTGTTGTAGTAGTGTTGCACACACACGTCCTTGGTGAAATGGTACAAACGAATGCCTAGTATCGATAATAAGATTAGTGTCAGTGGCCCAGAAATCATCACCCCCACTACTTGCTTTGTTTCTGTTTTGATTTACTAGATTAAAACCATTTTCTCTCTCAAAACGGATTATCTGTGCTTTGAATCGGGCATGCAGGGATCTATATAGAGCCACCAGTTTACCCACCTTTTGATTTGTGGAAAAGAGCTCACCGCATTTTTAGTGTACATCAGAGTGGTATCACGATGTGACAGGAAGGACAGACCTTTCTGAACTTGATTCGTCATTTATTTATTTATTTGTATTGGTGCTTTATGACGATCACTGTGTTCAGTCTGTGTTCTAATGCACTCTGGGTCGTGTCTTTAAACACTAATTGCCATTTTACTGACAGTACAGCCATGCATATGCAAGGAGGTTGAGACGGCAATAAACAGAACAGCTTGACGGCCTTCTAGTCTTGGCAAGGCCTCCGTTCATCTACATCTTGTTTCATGAGTTCACAGCTTGACTCTGATTTCTGCCTCATTACACTGTGAACAGAGAGAATAGCCTGTTCTCTGTGTGTGTGTGTGACTCAGATTACCCTCTCCATTTCCAAGCAGTGACACGCACGCCAAGACACATGCATGCACACACGCCCACGCATTGAAAAAATTGAAAAACACACACACACACGCACGTGCACGTACAACTGCTCATACACAGTTACAAATGTGCATAAAGACATGCGTGCACTTCCACCCACTCACACTGAAAACCCTCCACTAAAAATCACAAAGGGGGGTCAACATCAGTTCAGCATCGCCATAAAAGAAAACGAGGCTCTCGTTTTCTTTCACAAATGCCGCTTCACTTAAAACTAACCGGATAGCAGGGGAGGAGAGAGAGAGAGAGAGAGAGAGAGAGAGAGAGAGAGAGAGAGCGAGAGAGAGAGAGCGAGAGAGGAGGAAGGAAAGAGTACAAAAGCATGGGAGCATGAGGAAAGACAATAGAAGAAGTAATAGGGGTAATGTAGAAACAGAGAGGGAGGGATGAGCTACAAGTCAAAATGGAAGACAGAAAGCGATACCAAGGAGAGAGAGAGTGAGGGGGAGAGAGAGAGAGAGAGAGAGAGAGAACGATAGAGATATGGAGTGAAAAGAGGAGAAAATGTCTGTGCTTTGGTCTTTTAATCTCATTAAGCTTCAAAGGAATCTATCAATTAGCTTGTCCATGTTAAATTATTATATTAGTCCATCCAATAGGACAAAATGCGCACACACACACACACACACACACACACACACACACACGCACACACACACACACACACACACACACACTATGCCACGTTGTTATCCCTGCTCAACCCTATTCTACTGTCACTTTCCATCTTCCTCTCCCCTCTACAGGCTTTGTGTGTTTGTTCCATTTCCTGATTACCTTCTTTTAACTGGAGTGCTACTAACCAAACCAACCAAGAGTGTAATCCCATTACTTTCACTTACTGGTAATCAAAAGTGATTATTTTGGGGTTATATAAGGTCTAGCCTATCCGAAGGGCTAAAAGTAACAATTATAATCATCAGTGAGTAAAGCTTCACGCGTTGTCAGGCAGACGAGGAGTGCCTGCACGCACACACAAATACACACACACACACACACACACACACACACACACACACACATTTATGAAGCGTTTAAATCCAAATCGAGGCTTCCAACATTTGAAAAATTACATACTACAACCAAACGACTACTGGCAGGAAAGCAGAACTCACAACTGAATATTACTGTAGCCAGAATTTGTCTTTTTCTACAAATAATCAGTTCATATCATCAAGGTGTCAAACGTAGTACCACTCTTTTTGAAACACACACATGCATACTCATACATTCAGAAATACACACGTGCTCACGCTCACACACGTACACACTACTTCCACTGTCACATTCACTCCCGTTCTGTTTGGGTGTAGCTGTGAAATGCTGTTACGTGTGTGTAGAGATACGCACGATGCCTTATTATGACTAGCAGAAGTCTTTTAGCCGGAGGAAACGTACTAATGAACTGAACCTGCATCTCAATGTTGCCCTCGGTTTGAACGCGTTGTTCGCAAAACGGACCCGTTCCTTCGAGCTCCCGTGGGATCGGAGGCCTTCTAGGCGGGTGTGACTGTTGCTGTGAGAGATCACTGAGGCCCGATCGTGACTTCTAGCTGGGGGAGATGCACTAATGAACAAGATGCCTGGCCTGGATATGGGGTTATGTTGTGGTGAAAAATGACATCATACATCTATGGATTATATATATAATTTGACTTTAAGGCCACTATCTCTGTTGTTGTGTGTGTGTGTGTGCAGGGTTCAGTGTTAAGGCGTTTTTCCACATTCCCCATGAACCCGGCGACGTTGCGGCTTCCCCCACCCCGGCGCCATTTACTCAGAGGAGCAAGAAGAAGGATAAGAGCCAATATCAGGCTACATGCATTCTGACCCGGTGAGCTAATGTGAAGCGGAAATGGAGTAAAGTTGTTTTTTTTACTTGTAACGTGAAAACAGTTTCCGTTTTGTGCCGCAAAGAGGCTGCCAGTCTTCTAGTGATGGTTTCAGTTTACACGAATTATACCAATGTCTCAAAAATAATGTGGAGATGATGTATTGATGTTAAAATGACACGTAGCACCTTTAACTAATCCATTACAATATAATATTCATAGTGTACCACAGAAAAATGACATCAATAATTAAGTGGTTGTGAATACATGTATTCTTCCTTCCTTCCTTCCTTCCTTCCCTCTCATCCTTCCCTTCATTCAGTGACCAGGTTGACCATGAGTCTGACCTGCAGGAGCCAGCTGAGGGGTGTGGGTCGTCTGGAGGACATGGACTTGATGTCTCAGAAACAATATTGTCACGTTTCTGAATGTTTAGGGGCTGAAGAACGCAGGACGATGGGGGGAGGAGGTCTGATTGTATCTGTGAAGGCTGCCAGCAATGTAGATATTGGTATTGTTGAGGGAGTTGTGAGTTTCTAAGGTGTTTTGTCGTGAGCCGTTTCACTGAACAACATCAAAAGTCAAAGTCTCTCCGTCTACATGACCAGAATGAACTCTATCAATTCTGCTTCTCTCTCGCTCTCTTTCATTTCTGACAAAGCGTAATACTCCAGATCCAAATCAGAGACCATCTGCTGTTGGTACTAGTTGTTGCTGAATTCTTTTAAAATCACTTTCAGAAGAATTTAGTGGAATGAGATTTTTTTTTTGTAATACTTTTATATGGCAGAGACAATGGCATACGACAAAAAACAGTTTCAAGGTTGTCGAAAAACTTTTTGGTTTGTGTGTGTGTGCTCGCCCTGGTGTAGTAGCATGAGGGACAGTTACGGTACAACAGACAATGGATTTTCTCCTTCCAGTTAACCTGCTGTAAAACGTGTGAGTGATCATTCACAGATTTCGTATCATTTTGTGAATGATAACTGCATACATGTCTAACAGAGTCATCACTGACACCACGTTTGGGCTTTCATGCTACCAAGCCAAGTGTCAGTGTTGTCCACCGCTGAGGAACTTCCTCCCTGACCACAGCTATGTAAAACCTGCCATTACATTTATTCTCTTCATACACATACATATACTTTTACAACATATTTTCTTGACAAATAGCTCTCCAGCTTGATCCAGCTTGACTCATAACACAGCGTGACACACACACTCACCCATGGTGCAAACAGAACTAACCCCGTTTTTCTTTTCTATTTGTTTTAGGTGTTTATTTACTTCAGGATTTCACTTACATACATGATGGTCTAAATGCTGTTTCAGAGGCTTTTCCATCCTGACAAAAAAAATATAAAAAAAGAATTCTGGGGGGAAACACTGAATACTTGTAGTTTTTGGAATACAAACGATCAAATTTAAAGCACAAAGCTTCAATCCAAAAGTTTCGGTTTAGGTATCAGCCTTAAAAAACCATATCAGTCGACCCTAATGAATGTGGACTCCAAGCGCTGTTGCACGCAGGTTGTGTATATTCGTCTTAGAGAGGATTTGTACTATGCATGCAAACAAACACAGTATTCACTCAACTATGCACTCACCACTGAGTGTCCCAGTGTGTCCCACGACGGTGGGAAACCACAAGTGCTTCTATAAAGACCCTAACTAACTTCCTTAGAAAGACAACGTGCAAAAGAGGCCAACGTGATATTTCATTTAACATCACTTACAGAATTCAATGTGGAGCTGCATCACGCGAGAAGTAGTTGGGGGGTTGGAGTGTAACGCGGCGAAAGGACAATTTGAGTAGCATCCACGTCGCTGTGAATGGTTTGAAATCACAGAGAGAGAAATCCTTTCAAGTGACTCCGTGGCCTGTTGAGATTCAAGTGGAGAAAAATGGCTGGGGGTGGGAGAGGAGGTGGGGCATGACGGCACCTGTTTGACCCTCTCGTCCTTTATGCATGCCAGTCATGGATGCTGCATACATGTTTCATAGTTCCAGAAACACTCAATATTGAGGAAACTGGATTATTTATTTATGTGCACATACATTGTCTCGCATTTGTGTCCACAGCAGATTAAGGACTCAAAACACGAAATGCTTTCGCACACATGTAACACATATAAGTATTTACACCCACTGCACATACATTAAGCACAAAAATGACATTTCAGCCCACATTAAGGAGGCAAATAGCAGCACTTAACAGTAAGTCTTTTAGAGCACACTGAAGCACTCCTGTGTAAAACATGTGAGCACTCAGGGTTCTTCACTCTGAAGACGTGCAAATCTTTCATATCAATCAGGGCTTGTTGGGGACATGCAACACCGCATCGTTTGGGTTCAGAGAGCAAGAGGAGAGGCAAGAGCTGGAAAGAGATGTTGGGCAAACAACCTTAAAATGTGAATCCTTGAGTTCTTTGTTTTGATTTTGTCTCCATCTTTGTCTCTCAGTGCTCATCGCTGTGGTGTTTCTCACTGCTCTTCCCAGAGATCAAACAGTGTGTCCAGTACTGTGACGTCTTTCTCCTTGGGTTTTCTGTTGATGGAGTTTCTGTAGGTGGCGCTCTTTTTGATCAACTACCCAGTTCGTCTTCTATTTATTCCAAACAAACCAGAAACTTAAAGAGCATCACTTCCTGTCTCCAGAGGATTTTTCCCAGGAAAGACCTACCTGACACCGGGTGTTTAGAACAGCAAGTGGAAAAGCTTTCATGAACCTGCTAGAGGTTGAAACACTGTTGGGTGAGATCAATCAGTATTATGTACATGGAACGGAGCCTGCAAAGCTATTTCAGACAGACATAGTGGAGTACTGCTACAGCTCAGTTAGCTGGCATGAAACTCACACCACACCCCCACCTAGCTTTCCACCTGTGGGCTCTGGTTCATAGTCCTCCTATGGGGCAATACTATCGATGCTCCCTGCCTCACTTGATGCCAAAATAAAATCGATGTCATTTATTAATTACTGTGATTATAAAATTATTTCATAATGAAATACGTGAGTTGGTTGACTGAAATATTACATTATATGAAAATGGATTACCCCTTTAAATGAGCACATCACTATCTGATGGATGGTAGTTCCCGTTACAATCCGTTACCACTGCAGATGTTACATGCAGATGTTACATGCGTTGGATTTTGTCTAGTTGTGCGTTAATAATAAAGAAATGATATTTTTGTGATGTAAACATCAGCGAATCAGAGTTGCATCAAAAGTTCATATTGTAATACTGCAAACAACAACCTCATATATTCAGCTTCAGCTCAATACCTCTGAGCCATGGGATCCTTGTGCAGGAGTCGGCACATACTGGAATCTACAACAACCCAAATACATTACAGATATATGAGTGATCTCAGCCGAAGGAGCAGCTCCCTGCCAAGTGCTCACGGCGGATGTTGCACCCCCCCCCCCCCCAGCTCCAGCCTGTTAACATTGCCCAAGCTAGTAGCCAGCATTCATTCCCATACTGTGAGACAGAAGCCATAAGAGGCTGGTGTTCGAGTACCGCGGTAAGGAAGGCTTCCTCACAGCTGCGGCTGAAAGTACATCCACACTTCTCTGGCCTCACAACAACATCTGGTGGATTAGCAGTTAGACTACAGAATACAACAGGCACACATAAAGGCACACAGATGAGCTTATGTGCTTATACATGGATACACGCTTAAATGCATTGAAACACACACACACACACACACACACACACACCCTGTGGCGTTCATTACTGAAAGGGGTTAACATCCTTTCAATGAGATCCACTGAGAAAATCCCCCTTAATTATAGAAATCACACTGATTATGTTTTTCTCTTATTTAACAGGAGAAAATCAATAGAAAATCAATAGAATACCAGAGTAAGCTAGAGGCCCCCCTACTGCCAGGTCTAGCACAGGAGGAATTTAGATAACATTTAACCTAACAGTATTCCTGTCGCTGTAGAGCAATTATGTGCGAGCAAAATGCTAAGAAAAGCAATAAAACAAGAGCTAAGGAGAGAGAGAGGAGAGGATTTCTTCTCTCTACCTCCCCCTCTCCCGTCTCCCTTCCTCTCTCTTAACCTTTCCCCTAAACGGCATCTTATTCATTGGCTCTCAGTCTCTGTATCGCTTCCTTGCTTTCTTTTCCCACTGTAATCCCACTTTCCTACGTTTCATCCCTCTTCCCTCGACTCTCTTCCCCCAATTCGCAGTTCTCTCTCTCTCCATCCTTTACTCTCTCACTCTCTCCCCTTCCTTCTATTCTTCTCGTCCTCCTTATAGCGCTCTACTTTTGTTGTGATGTGAAATGAGTCCGTTTGATGGGAGGCAGAATGGAAGAGGTGGAGGAAAGGGGGATTGTGGGAAGGCGGCAGGTCCTATATATAGCGGGGAGCGTGGGTAGATACCATATTGACAGGAAAGACACACATGATTTCCCTCCCAAGCAAAGCAGAGGGAGAGAGAGAGAGAGAGAGAGAGATAATGAGATGGAGAGAGAGAAAGAGAGACGCTGGTGTGTGTGTGTGTGTGTGTATCTAAAAAACATAATAATGACAACAATAAGTTATCAGGTAAAAACAATAAAAGTTTTTGTTTCGTCTTCAAAGTTTGCCACTTGTATTTCCTCTAAACATTAGCGGGCCCCGGACTGCCAGGGCTCCAATATTTGTCTTAACGCCACGAGAAACGCAAAACGGCACCAACCGACTTTTAAAATGTCAAAAGCCATTAGAGATGATTGACTCTGATCTGTTTTTCAAAACCGCTGCCACATCCCACATCTCTCTCTCTTCTTTCATTTCTCTTTGTAGTGAGAGGGCTTGGGATGATCTGATGAACAAAAGGAAGGCACTGTATTAAAAAACACAAAAATAAACATAATAACATTGCTTGTGTCTCCTTTTATATATATATTTATGTTGAGTTCTTCTTCTACGGTGACCAGATATAAAAATATACCAAACGATATATAGGCATTTAGCAGACGCTCCCATCCAAAGTCACAAAAAGTGAGAAATCCAACATTAATAACAGTCAAGGGTCAAAACCACAGCAAGAACTAAGTAAATGACACTCCAGGTGTCCCCTGCAAACATCAAGTCTAATAAGAGGTGAAGGGTACGGAAATTAGAGCCGAGCATCGTTCTCCCTCTCAATTTAACAATTACTGTTTGTATCCCAATAGCTGGTGAACATGAACGACTCGGCCCCGGGGCGTGAAACCAGAGATCCTCCCTCGACGGCTTCTTTTCCTCAGTTGTGTTGCGTGTTCCCAGTAGTGGGGGAGAGCTGAGGTTGTTTTTTTTTTAAAGTTATGAATACTTCCACTTCAGGCAAAAGAGTGCTGAGCTTCAAAAAGGGGCTTTCACTAGTGGTGTAGTCACTTTAGGGGCCATGACCAGTGGTTGAAGACTTAAACCTGGCTCTTGAGGGCCATGGCGCTGTGGTAAAGAGTTGCACAGTGGACATACATAGAGGATGAATGGGCTGATGTGTCTAAGAGCCTGTAGCGTTTTCATTAGGTCCTTGTTGACGTCTGAAACCTTCATCGCTAGGTTTGAATTTCACATTTCTCTACAAGTCAAATGGCTTGTGGAAGTGTTCGGCTAGCTAGCGTACGTCGTGTCCTTTAGTTTGATTTAGGTTTGGAATATTGTTTATGTTGTAACTGGGTTTGATCCTTTGCTGAGGATGTGACAGTATCACAGGCCTTGCTGAGCTGTTAGCAGTAATGTTAGTTGTAGCAGTAGAAAGCTATTATTTGTGACTTGTCTGTATTTTTCATTGTTACATCTTCTCGAAACTTCAATGCACCCACAGATGAGTTGGATTCTCACCCAAATCCCCCCTGGGTGCTGTCACATTCACCTTCTTCCCTCTCCTCACCACGCATTTCCTCTCTCCTCTCTCACCTTTTTTTTTTCTCTCCGATTTCTTCTCCACCTCCGCCCCCCTCAACCTCTCCTCCTCTCCTAGTCCCCTTGCCTCCTCCTGTGACCTCCTAGCGTCCTCATCTGCTGTCCCCATCTCCCCTTCAATCTCTCCTCCTATCTTCTTCCTCTCTTCTCCTATCTTTCTCTGTGAAGTGGTAATCCTTTCGGGGCCCCCTGAACATATTCACAGACTTCACCTCTCCTCTTCCCTTGACTCCCCTTTCTAGTCTTTCTCCCACCCTGCTCCCTGCACCGCCCTTCATCTCCTCTACCTCCTCTTTCATCTTCCTCAGTCTCTCTCTCAGTCCTCTATTTCTCCATCTATTCATATATTATTCCTGCCTCCTCTCTCTCTTTGTCTTTCCTTTTCTCTCTCTCTCTCTGTTTGATTCACCACACCAAGTTGTTTTGTCCTTATGTGTGAAGAGAAAAGGAACAGCTCTTAACTTCCTCGGCTTTAATTGCGTTCACTATGTCCGACTCGGCTCTTAACTTGACTGGAGCCCTGACACCGAGCCGACACGGACAACATTAGGCACTTAAAACAGGGCTTCTTTAACTCATTCTCACATTTGGGAAATTTTAGTTTCTCACCCTGAAACGCAGGCTTATTAAAACATAGTTGGACAGAAGCTGCCACGCTGCTCATTTTGGTCAAAGTTCAACCTATGTTTCATTTTCCCCTAATAGAAACTGCGTAGACATAGTACAGACAAACAGTATAGAAACGATCTAACCAGTTCTGTAACATGCTGGTCTGTAACACATTGTATAAACATCGATGGGTTTATACTTAGCCTCTCCATTTCTTCCACGTTTTAAAGGATGAAACATCAATTAGATCAGTTATTCTGCTTCCTTACCCAGGTGTTGGCCTGGTGGTCGACCTGCTGTGCTGTGTTTCCCCCGTGTTTCTTTCAGCGCATGCACAATCAATACATTCCCCCCATGGGGACTTTTATTAACTAATCAATAACACTATTCACGTGAAAGTTATTTAAGAATCCATACTCTAATCAGATTACAGCTATGAGGAAATCCATACCATTCATATTCCAATCAACCAGTGTGTGATCGCCGGAGATGAGAATTATCTCAGTGCAGTAAACCGCGAGAGTTAAGCGAGAGTGTGTATCGTTTTTCATGTGTCATTCGTGGCTGTACAGTTGAGGGGCAATGGTAGAGGAGAGGGCTTGTCGCTGGTTCAACTCTGGGTCCAGGCTGAGAAGTGTGTTAGCTTTCTCAACTGCCCTTGAGCAAGGCACCTCCAAATGCTAAAGCTAACATAGGCAACGCCCAGTTGACATAGGTGTGTGTGTTATTTAAGTAAAACTTCTTCCCCCCTAGCTGCTTGTCAAGACCCTCCAGTCCCATTATTCATCCATTCCTACCCAGGTCTTCTTCTATTCATTACAAACAAACTGTAAACTTTATGTCTCCAGAGGATTGTTCCCAGGAAAGACCTACCTGACACCGGGTGTTTAGATCAGCAACTGTAAAAGCTTTCATGAACTGACTGGAGGTTGGAATCAAGTAGTCTGGTTAGAGAAGAATGTGTTCTCTCTCATCCTGGTTAAATATAGGTGTCAGTGTCAAGTCTTGAAGCGAGTCCTATTCTATGCTACCAAGCGAGTTCAAATAGCGTTCTCTAACTGAAACAGACAAATGATTCAACCGGGGGAGGTAGTCTAACCAAACTCCTCAGCGCCATGAAACAACAATGCCTCATACAGACCTCTGCTTCAGATACACTCCCCTTGGAAAGCAGCAGAGAACACACACACACACACACACACACACACACATACACAGACGCACAGAAACACAGCCAGCAAAGTAGGTCTAGGTTGCGATAGGTCAGTGCAGGAAAGCAAAGCTAATGGATCCAGACAATAGGTGTGTGTCTGTGTGTGTGTGTGTGTGTGTGTGTGTGTGTGTGTGTGTGTGTGTGTTTCTCCTCCTCTGTATGCATGCACTCTGTGTTTGTACGTGCGTATTGCTCAGAGCCATGTGAGACCCTGACCTCAACCACATGCATGACCTCAGCATGTGCGAAGCTGCTGTGTCCTGATGGTGATGGTAGGCGTGTGCGTGTGTGTGTGTGTGTGTGTGTGTGTGTGTGTGATATGATACTTGTTTTCTGGATCTTCCTGTACTTATATATCCCCTATTAAACACTGATACCTTCAGAATTATTGTTGACATTTCAAGATACATTTCTTTACAATGATGACATGACAGGGGCACCGCCATGACCCTGATGTACAATTCTGTGGCATTCGATAACCAAGTCGGAGCACTAAAAACATTATTCCTCCTCGGTTCGTTAGTGTTGTTTTTCTAAAGGGGTGAGCAGGCTGGTTTCCACTGCAGCTGGAAACCAACATGTAATGCAAGTAATGAACCAAGTTGGAAAACACATTCTGGTATATTTTTATAAAGTTTGTAAAATTCCTGGATGTTCTCTGAGATTTCTTATTTTCGCTAAGCTAAGCTAAGCTCTAAACTCTGTAATGTAAAGACCAACTCCAGGACCAATAACAGACTGAGTGGACGATGATTTCACCACAATAAGAGTATTGCACTTTTATGAAGTTGTTTTATTTAAGATAAGTATTTAAGTATTATGCTACATGTTAGTACATGGTGTAGTAGGCTCTTCATTAGCATCACAACAGCAAATGTACAAGTGAAACAAGGTAAGGGAAAGTCAGGGAATATCATAAGGCCCAGACCCTTGGCCATGACCTTTAGATTTACAGCTCTGAAAAGACCAAGTATGCTGGTGCATCCTGAAAATGATTCATGCTTTACTTTGTTCGTGAACTTTATTTTGCAAAGTTCTTTTTGAAGCTGCGAAAAGAGGTCGTTGCTGCTATCTGGCAGATTTTCCTCCAAATCCGTCCTGGTGGCATACAAAAAGCAGCGTAGAGGGCGGTAGAGGCTGACAGTCTTCTGGTTGATGGACTTGTTTGTTTACAGTAATTATACTCATGTCTCTAAGTTGATGTGGTAATGATCCATCGATGTTAAAATGCTTCATGGCACTGCAGAAGGCGGGGAAACACCTTGGACAGGTTGCCAGTCCGTCACAGGTTTTTTGTTTTTTGCCTTCTTTCCAGCCCTGTATACGGGGTAACCCTAACCCTAGAATCTTTTACTGCCTCCAGATGCTGCTGAAATACATCTGACATCTTAAGAGAGACATCAGAGATGAGTGATTCTTTATTAGCCTGTAGAAAATCTGTACATAATTAGACCCTATCAAGGCTAAACTCACTGTCCTAACGATGTAAATCATTTAGTGGGTTGTTAAACACGACAGAGAGACACTGAGACGAAGACACAGACAGAGAGAGAGAGGCAGCCGAAGAAAGAGGAGGAGACTGAAATAGATAGAGGGGCAAAAAGAGATATAGAGCTGTGAGTGAGACAAGGGGATTGTAAAAGCTGTTAAAATAAAACCAGCAAAATGAGTTGGATTTGCTAATTAAGCTCAGAAATTTGAGAGCAAGACAGAGAGTGAGAGAGAGAGAGAAAAAATGTAAGTCCAGATCGAGATGGAGGGAGGGAGAGGGTGAAAAGAGGAAGGAAGCGAGGCGGGAGATTTGTCTCGAGCTTAGAAATAAAAACAGCTAATGGATCTGATTATCTAAACAAACAGGGGTTTGATAGAGAGACCCCTAAGGGAGTAAGAATGTGAGTAAGAACAGCGAGAGAGAGAGGGAGAACTGGAAATGGGGTAAAGAGAGGCAGAACGAGAGAAAGAGAAGAAGAGCTCGGAGATTTGCGATACTAATTATTGCTCCGAGCAGCGCATTTCAATAATCAGAAAATAGTTCTTTATTTAAGCCTCTTCACGAACATCATCTGAACGTGACACACACTGGCATGGGTGGGCGCTACGATCACACACACAAGATGCATGTGCTGCACTGTCACATGCACAAATACACAATTCAACACACGGATGAATTAAACACGAGTTCTTGAGCCAGTCAAAGGCATGAGGTAGAAACTGAAAAGAGAAGCCAATAAAGATAAATTGAGGAGACAAGGGATGTAAAACGTTAAAATAAAAACCGACAAAAATGAAATTAATAAGCTCAAATTTGAGGCAGACAAGAACGTGGAGGGAGAGATAAAATGTAATCCATAAAATATGGGATGGGGGAGGAGGGGAAGTAGGATGGAAGCGAGGCGGAGATTGTCTCGAGCTTAAATTAAAAACTGATCAATCGGTCATTATTAAAACAGGGTGTTGATAGTAGAGACCCTAGGACGGCATGTGAGAGGTGGTGACGAGGAGGAGCGGCGGGAACGTGGAAATGGGGTAAAGAGAGGACGAGGAGGAAGGAAAGCGGAGATGCGATACTAATTATGCTCCGAGCAGGCATTCAATAATCAGAAAATGTTCTTATTAAGCCGCTACGAACAGCATCTGAAGCTGAACACGAGGGATGGAGGGCGCGCTACATCACCACACTTTGATGCTCATTCAAAGGCATGAGGCTGAAAATCCAAGCGAGCCCAAACCTCCCATAAGTCAAATTTGAACGGAGCCCGAGGGTCGGAGAGCTTCACATGAACCCAAACCTGAACAAACACCAAAATAAAAGATGCTAAATGTTTGTAGCTTGACCCAACACACACCTGTGGGCTGTAGTCTGCATACATACATAAAATACGTTGGTGTGTTTTTCCTTTTGCACGGAGCTCATATGAATGCATGCACTGCTCTCCCTCTCTCTCACATTAAAACACAATATTCCAAGCCAAGATCCACACCTGTAAACATGCATGAGGTTGTCATTAAGCCCAGGAGCAGCTCAACCTTGACACACACACACACACACACACGCACTATACAAACTTCAATACTAACTATCAATTAGCCAAGGGCTGTCTAGTCACTTTGCTGAGGAAAAAAAAAAAATAATTTTAATAGCGAGGCTTTGATGGAGAAGACGACTTAGCATTCGCTAAAACATTCAAAACTCAAGGTGTGTCTGGTGAACGGGGTGATACAATGACTTGAAACGTTTTTGTTTTTTTGCGTTCTGGAAAAAAATCATGTATTGTACTCGACCGTAAAAGTTGTTTCTGTGCTACTGCTGCGTTTGTAGTCTCTGTGTGTGCAGAACGTCGTGTGTTTGTGTTCGCTTCCTTCACAGCACTGGCCAATTTGATGTATTTAGCGCGGTAAGAAGAGGAAGAACATCTTGTCCACCTGTGTGGTTTTTGTACCTGTGTGTGTGTGTGTGCGTGTGTGTGCGTGTGTGTGCGTGCGTGTGTGTGTGTCTGCATACATGTGTTTTTTCCCTGACAGCTAAGAACATCTTTAGTGAATAAAACATGTATGAGGCCTTAGTACGTAATCCCATCTGACGGCCCCGACCTCTGGTGATATGTGTGGTTTAGTTGGCCTCCTCTACAGCCAGGTCTAGGTCTAGCAAGGGAGGGATTTGAGCATTTCACACGCCATATGCTTGAGCTCTCTAATGGGTTGGTACAAAAAAACAGTGAAAAGTTGGCTTCTGGTGAACCGATCAGCAAACACATCCTTGGATTGACAGATTTAGAAATGTGCTCCTCCACTCAGAGTTGCTGGCATCATCAAAGTAGCTTCCTTGACTACGCAGAGACTCTGGGAGAGGTCAAGACTATTATCGCCGCCCCTTTTCTTGAAAAATAATTGTTGACTGCACAGGGGATATTTCTGCATTCACACCACATGGGAGTAGTAGTTGATTCAAGTTCCATACTAGAAAATACTAAAGTTCATGTTTGACAAAGCTGACCAGGAGCAACCAAAGTCTAGAGAAAACTTCAGCAAGATTCATATCATCGGTATCATCGAGGCTGTTAACATCAGTTTCCAAAATAAAAGCGTCTCAAAGTCTTATTAAGGATAATCTGTTTACCTGAGTTTTCATATACTAGTTATAAATATACATAAACACATCAAATAATATTACTATGGAAACAGGGCTAATGCAGACGGTGAAAACAAACAGTGAGCAGGTTGAGGTGTAAGTATGCCTCACTACTGATATAGCTCCATCTGTCTTACTCAGGTAAAAACATATGGGATGGGAAGTTGAGGTGCACGTAAACATGAGTTTCTGCAATCACTATAAGATTTACATTTAAATAGGGTGGTCCATCTTTGTGTGTGTGTGTGTGTGTGTGGTGTGGGTGTGGTTTTCCCCTGACAGCTAAAAACACCTTTAGTGAATTCAACATCAAGGATAAAAGCTCAGTACGTAATCCCATCTGACGGCTCCGACCACCAGTGACGTTGCTGTTCACTTGTGATGGACTGTGGTTTTTAATGGCACACACCTGACACACACACACACACACACACACACAGACACACACACACACACTCTTTTAAAAAAGAAAAAAGATTGGATGCATTTGTGCAAGTGTACGTGTGTTTGTGCATCTGTGTGGATTTGTGTGTGCATCTGAGCATTTGTGTGGTGTGAAGGTGTGTGTGTGCGTGTGACTTTGTGAAATCATGTCAAGCTAACTGAGCCCTCTCATCAGACCAATTACAGGGCTATAATTTGCTGTGTGTGTGTGCGCGCTAAATATACATGAACTCAGTGAGACACTTTTTGTCTTGTGTCACTCTCCTGGAAATAGCTTGAAAGGCCGGGGGTGGGGCAGGAAGAGGATGGATGGAGGAGGAGGAGGAGAAGAAGAAGCTGTGTGGGAGAGAGAGAGAGAGAGACCCTCTGGCCTGTTCTAGTTCATCTTGTTTTAGAGTGGTTTAATGGCTGCCAGAAAAAACACATACACACACGCACACACACAGGCCTGTACTCTGGATTAGTCGACTCACTGACTGTGCATCTTATGCTGCCTTCAAGTGCTGTGGGAAATCGTATCGTATTACACGAACGACAGAAGACAGTGGCACATAGGACTAGAAAACATTATGATGATGGGATGTAAACAGGGATGTTGTGAAGGAGAAAACCACCTCAACTCTTTACCCACCTTTTTATTTGCAGAATAGAGTTCAGCCACTTTTTAAACTGACATCAATCTTTATAAGGCAAATTCGTAGAGAACATCATACACTGAAAAAAGTGAAGATGGGATGGTAGGGATTCTTTCTCAGTATTGGACAGAGCACTAGATAGCTCCATAGCGAGACAGATTTGTAGCATCATAGCCACGCAGCAGACATGAGATCTGTGATGTCGGTTTGATGTCTGTGTGTGCGTGTGTGTATGTGTGTGTGTTTGATGCAGTGGGACAAAGTTCATGAACCCAGAAACTCCTCGTGGATAAAAGTCACATAATGCTGTGAGGTTAAGCTGCAGATAGCGAGAAAGAAAGAGAGAGAGAGAGAGAAGAGCTATGAGGTTCATTTAACAGGCAGAGATGAAAGCAGTGGATAGAGTGATCTCTCTCTCTCTCTCTCTCTCTCTCTCTCTCAGTAGATGTTTCCACTGATGTTACTTCTGTTAAAAGCCTGAACTTCCATCCACTCCATAAACATCCTTATGTAAGCCCCATCTACTCCACAGTGTGTGCACACATGTGTCCATGTCTGTGTCTTTCCAGTGGTGTTTCCAGTCCTGCATGTGAGAGACAGAGAGGACTCAGTTACTGGGGAAGGAACCAGACAAAGCTACTACAGAAAGTGTAGCGTTGAGGCAGGCATCTCCGCTACTTCCACTTTTGCATTTCACTCTTTAGCGTGGATTCATCACTTTCTGTGAGCAGAGACGTTTTCCTGCCACCCTACACCACCCTATTCCCTTTTAACTGGCATCTCAGTTCGTGATGATGGGACGCTGTTTTCTGTTGCAGCCCCAGTTTGTGATCCAAACTGAAGACATGTATGTGAACATAAAAATCTTGCCTAGTGCAACTCAAAGTTTACATACAACAGAAAGCTAACATTGCTTCCCCTTTCTTCTGTGGAGAGCTCACATTGAGTTGTTTGGTTTGGGTTTAGGTCCAGACGGTGGTCTCTGGAGTGTTGGCATCCAAAATATTTTTTGGTTGGTTGCTTTCCATTTACAAGCAGACTCTATTACAGCCACACACTTTCTTTGCACTTCATTTCACATAAAAATGTTTGCATTCAATGAATTGGAATATATGACATTATAGATACACAAGAAGTCATTTAGACGTCAGGATGCTCTTTGGTGCTATAAAATAAACTCTTTAAGAATGTATTAAATGTATCAAATTCTGCAAATCAGCAGTATTACAGCAGCAGCAACACTTCTTTATTCCTTATTACTTCTGTCATGTTTTTTTCTTCTTTTTTAAGAAATCAGAGGCTCCTTTGAGTCATTACAGTTCTCTACCCAAACCAAAGAACCATTGAAGAATCTTCCCTTTTCTGTGCATATGATCATTTTTTGACAAAGCACTTTGAATTACTTTGTTCAAAGTAACTAGTTACTTTGAAACAAATATATATTTCTCTTGAGGGTAACTTCTTCCAATGGGAAGCAGCTGGTAGCTTGTAAAACTGGATGATCAAAGAAGCTTCCAAGGCGCTACAAAAATACTCTGACTACTGAGGAAACTACTCCGTGTTTCCTCAGACAAAGTAGACGAAAAACATCACGATCCACAACAAAAACATCAATGCGAGAACACAACTGGCCTTTGCAACCGTTCCAGTAGTTTGTGTGATTAATTACACTTTATTATCTAGGTGTTGACAGCTGTGATTCGGTTGGTGTCGTTTGGTCAAAGACAAGAAGCAGCAAACAACATAATGATCATCGTCAACACAGACAGAGCCAGCGCTCAGCTTTTATTAATATTCAGGATGCAGGTGGAGGACAGCAGCCTGACACCACGGGGGGTCCAACACACACCACACACACCAGACACAGAGAAACACACACACACACACACTACACACACACAGACTTTCTCCTTGAACCCCTGTTCCGACTTTAAATCAAAAGACCAGAGCAGCAACTGATCCTTTTTCAGACACTTTTTTATGTGTTCCCTCCTGCTCACACCTCTCTCTCTCTCTCTGCCTCTCTCTCTCTCTCTCTCTCTCTCTCTCTCTCTCTCCCTCTCTCTACATCTGTGTGTGTTTGCATGCTGATTGCAGCCAGTTGCGTGTCTATTAAGACTTGAAAGGCCAAAAGATCCCGCAATCCTATTTTTAAATTACATTTCTCCCAGACTGCCAATGCAATGGTCTCATCAAAACAAAACCTGGGACGCCTGCAAGGACCCCTGGAGGTTCCTGGACCCGCAGTTTGAGAACCCCTGTCTTCAACAACCAGAAGCACGTAGCAGATGGATGCAGTATACGCTCTCCAACGCCTCTGCTAGGTTTCCTCTCTCTGTAACCTCACTACTTTGACTTTACCCATCAAAAGGATGACAAGACGACTGGACCTTAACTTGGTGGGACTTGCACTGGAGGATGCGTGACGGAAAAGTAATTCACTGAATATTCAGTACATAACAAAGTACTTGAAATGTGAAATGAGTACTGAGTAATACCGAGTTACTTCCAACACTGGTCTCAAGTCACCACCAGTCAACCCCAAGCCCCCAGTCACTCTGCACTGTGTACAATACACTGGAGAAATGCCTCAACAACAACAACCTTCAGCCCTTCACTCCCTGCTCTCTCTCTCTCTCTCTCTCTCTCTCTCTCTCTCTCTCTCTTCCTTCTCTCTCTCTCTCTCTTCCTTCTCTCTCTCCCCTTCAATCCGTCCTTCCCTCTGGACAGTGAAAGCTCTTCTGTCTCCCTGAAGGTCCACTGTCAAAGACCCGCTTACCTCGGCACTATGACTCTGTGTGCGTGCATGTGTGTGTGTGTGTGTGTGTGTGTGTGTGTGCGTGTATCCCCAGAGCTTTACAACAACCAGCCCAATGCACCACTGTGTCACTGGGATTTGACAGTTTTACTCCACTCTGCCTTTTGGGGAAACACACATTGGATCGCTTCGGGAGAGAGCGAGCACACAGCTATGGGGATCGTGTGTGTGTGTGTGTGTGTGTGTGTGTGTGTGTGTGTGAGAGTGAGTGGGGGGGGACCCCAGAGAGCTCACAGCTCAATAGACTACAGCAGGATTTTTAAAACGTTCAGTAACTGTGATCTCTCACTCTGCCAGCCAGGCTCATTAAACCATGCTAGTATGTTTTATAGATGTCTGTACTAGAAAGACTGAACCACCAGAAGCCACGCCCCCTTAGAACCTAAATGATAAGCCATGTGTCTGAAAGATGCTCGCTCTGCTGCCTCTGCTGCCTCGAGGCGACTGGTTGCCCCGTCGCTCAGAGGCCCCTGCGGCCGATCTACACGGTCCGGGCTCTTCTCTGTCCTGGCCCCACAGTGGTGGAATGAACTCCCCACTGATGTCAGGACAGCAGAGTCGCTGCCCATCTTTCGCCGCAGGCTGAAAACCCACCTCTTCAGGAAACACTACCCTGACCCTTCCTCTTAGCCTTGCCTATTTGTCGTCAATTATGTGTCTGAGCTCTTGTTTATTGGCTCTTGTTTATTTAATACACTTATTTGTCTCATTTGTTTAAGATAAAGTAGGTTGCTAACTTATTGCACTCTTAACTTAACACTAGTTCTGCTCTTAGTTGCTTGTTTAGGAAGGAAATGCACTTACGATTTCTGGTGACTAGTAGTTTTCTTGCCTACCTATGTTGAATGCATTCATTGTAAGTCGCTTTGGATAAAAGCGTCTGCTAAATGACTGTAATGTAATGTAATGTAATGTAATTCACACAGCCGTAACTGCAATGTGTGTGTGTGTGGGGGGGGGGGGGGTTATGTTTACAAACAAGGAATTACACTGTAAGTCAATAATAATAAGGGCGGGAAAAATATCACATTTACATTTTCTGCAGTGCTTGACCTGCATCACACACTGACGCTGTCCCAGACACATCCATCAACCTGATTACATTTAGTCCACATTACGATAAGGGGTGGGACAGTATTATATTAAGATATTTATTGATCTTAACATCAAGTTGATTAGATGACGGTACACAGTATCCTTCATCAGGATGCTACAGTATCTTATGGACCAAGTCATATCTAGCAACCAAGCCCTTCAAAAATCACTCAATATTGACATATATACCTCATATATACCTCATATATATTCATTTGGGCAGTCTACTTGGAGGCTCATGGCTTTAAAAGATTTAAACCTCAGCATTTTAGCACAGTGAAGGGAAAAACGATTTTATAGCGATGAAATATACAGTTCTGTAACTTGATAACTAGGCATTGCTTTATTCCTGTGAGCGTGTTCAGCCTCTTCTAGTCCACTAGGTTATACTAAGTGAATTTGTCCCCATCCCCGCTGGAGGAAACATTCTTCATATGCACTGCTATTCCATCACCCTGCTTCATATTTATACAGTCACATTCACACTCTAAGAGCTGCCCAGTACAACCGCAGTCTTCCACTGCCGGCCACTGGGAGCTGCCCAGTACAACCGCAGTCTTCTACTGCCGGCCACTGGGAGCTGCCCAGTACAACCGCAGTCTTCTACTGCCGGCTGCTGAGCAGCTCCACTGGAGCAGTACAAAGCTGGCCATGTAACGGCTCCTTCAGGCTGTGTTGCTTTTAGAATCTAGGTTGAGGGAATTACTCATAATTTGGCCTTTGGAGCCTTGAATTATGAAATGAGGTAGCTCATTTAACCTGTCTCAAGACGAACTGCACTGAAAGCAGCCATATGACCTCACCGCAGACAGATTATTTTCACTTGTTTTAACAAACATTGTCAGACTGAATAAGAAATCGACATGCTCATTAAAAGCAGCGTTTTGAGTATCATGGCGTTTGGTGCAAAGATGTTTGGAGGAGAAAGGGCTCAGATTGAGTCAGATTTTCGCCCAGGGGGCACAACAGTACACCAGGCCTTGTTTTGTGTTTCTGTTTCATGCTAGCATTAAAAAACACAGCTTGCCTCCTACCACTCAAACAAAAATAGATAGCATGCTAACACGCTACCATTAAACGACCAGCCACAGACACCAGCGAGCACAAACAGCTAGTCACGTCTCTGCACTAAGAATAGGTCAGAGCAGGTTTAAAGACTGCTCTATGGCCTCAGGTTCTCCACTGCAAACAAAAGGTGAGAAGACGGTGTGATCTGGCTTGGTGACATCCTACGATTTAATGGGTGAAGCAAGCTCCAAACCAAGCAGAACAGAATAAATCTAAGGGATGGGAGAGGCAGCAGGCAGAATCACACCTCAAATCACACTTAAAAACAGATCCAGAACAGAGGAGGCTGGTCCACGGAGGATATAGGGGATGATCCTCCCCAAGGTATTGGAGAAAAAAATGAAAAATGACATTTCTATCAACAAGAAAAACACATTTGTGTGAATTATTTGAGTATTCCCATGTATAAGAAATCACAGAACAACTATTGCAACATAGACATTTACATTAGAGTCAGTTAGATGATTTTATCCAAAACGACTTACAAAGGTACTTGACACTATGTGGGGATCAAACCTACGACCCTGAGACTGAGAGTCTCATGCTCTACCGACTGAGCTGTCCAGGCGTCTCAACAGACGTCTCAACAGCGCCCCCTGGGTAATGGTAAGGCAGGGAGGACAGACTATTTTCAGTCTTCCCTCGTATCAGATGTACATAAAAAATGACATTTCAGGGAGGATGTCGACCCCAGATCAATCAACCACCTGAATAAAAAAATGATACGCTATCCATCCAATTATCGTTCAAATCCATATGTGAGTAGTGATCAACTAAAGACAGAGAGAGAGAAAGAGAAAGAGAGAGAGAGATTTGGTATAGTTTTATCGATATTATTACATACAATTGTGGCATTTTAGGTGAGGGGGTAATTGTGGACTAGTGGTAGAACGTACGTTGTTTTATTTTATTTGAGGAGTTTGGCGTGTTGGATTTGGGGACAAGGCGTCATAACCAATACAAGGAGCATATTGGCACTAACATGCACTGTAAAATGCTCGGAACAACTCAAGTACACCAAGCCATGACAGCTCAACGCAATGAGAAGCTAAGAAGGAACAGGGATGGAACGGAGATGGAACGGGGATGGAACGGGGATGGAGCCGGGATGGAGCCGGGATGGAGCCGGGATGGAGCCGGGATGGAGCCGGGATGGAGCCGGGATGGAGCCGGGATGCCGTTCACTCTGTTGCTATTGAACTCCAGATTGTATATTTAACTGGGTTAGATGAATATCTTGGACACATTTCTGATGCCTATCGTCATGCTGCTTTCCTCCACAGGTTTATCTTGGAAGAGGTATTTTTAATCTCAGTGGGACTTTATGAGTCATTATTTAATGAACATTATATCACTGTTTACTGAGAACCAAACTGGAATCCTTCATTCACTGCTCACATTTTCACTCATGCACTACATGTTTATCTCTTCATTTCTCTCACACACACACACACACACACGCATGCACACACACACACACACAACCACACACACACAACCACACACACACACACACACACACACATACACGGCTCACTGCTCAGTGAAGTTGCCGTCTCAGCAGAGTTCTCTGACAGCCTTCGGTTGTCACAACGATGATGAGGTCAGAGGTTTGGGGGCGGAGTTTGATCCTGATTGACAGAGACAGCCCTGACACAAACTCTACCAGTCAGCCAGCCTCCCACCAGACTGTGTGTGTGTGTGTGTGTGTGTGTGTGTGTGTGTGTGTGAGTGTGAGTGTGAGAGAGAGAGAGAGAGAGAGAGAGAGAGAGAGAGAGAATGCATGTGTCTCTCTGTGCCTGTGTGGGTGTGCATATCTTTGCCTCTGTGTGTGTGTGTGTGTGTGTGTGTGTGTGTGTGTGTGCAGCTCTGTGTGCCCAGGGCATAGCAAAGCATATGAAACTGACAAAACTTGGAGCGTTTTTTTGACATATATCTCTTCATGTGTGTGTGAGTGTGTGTATTCGGCAGAGAGAGAGGGAGGGAGAGAGAGACAGAGAGAGAACAGAGGCAGATGCATTTTGACAAGAGATTGTGTCAATCTGTTAGTGAAACCCTATCTCCCCCCAGGAATTAGGCTGCTGCTTTTCTCTGTCAAAAAGAGAAAACCAGTCACCAGATCGGCTCTGTCCAAATACTCCTACCACAACATGGAGTACACCTCCTTTTCCCCAGAGAGGACAGTTGCTGTGGCATTTTAGAGCTGCTGTCTGTACAGGTATGTGGGATTCTTTCATTAAAAGATGTGCTATGTGTAACCCTTTGGCATCAGTAAATCACTACCATGTTCAATTTGAGACGTGAGTGTAATGAGACTAGAGTTGAGAAGACTGGCAGCCTCTACCGAGCTCTGCACTGCATTTTACATTGTGTGCCACCGGGTCGGATTTGGAGGGAAATCTGCTGGATTGCTTTACGGCACAAAACAGGAAGAGGGCGCTGTTCTTCCAGAGCAAACAGAGCTAAAGCTTTCATGGTTTCTGGTAATAGCAGATGGTGGAAGGAGTGAAAGGAAGATGGAAAAATCACTCCCAACATGTTTAAGCAATGGGGGTTTATGGGAAATGTGGTAGCCTCTATCTCCATCTAATCACACCAAGATATCACAATTAATTTGACAATGATCCGTTGATCAGGTAGCACCTTTAAACCAGCTCAAACTAGCTGTGATGAGCAGGGCAGTCTCAGTCTGTTCCAAATCATTTTCATTTCATGTAAACAATGAACAGCGTCACCAAAGCCTCTAAATACACTCATCATTCACTCAGACAACACACACACTATGACAACTGGACAACTGTGTGTGCTTCAATGCTTGTGTGTGTGTGTGTGTGTGTGTGTGTGTACTACATAAATGCTGACGTTGGATCGGGTTATTCGGTGGATGGAGATCAGTTTGACCTCTAGATTGACCTTTCTTCACGCGTAACACACACACACACACACACACACACACACACACATCATAGATACACTCACTGGCTTGACACAAACACATACTCATAACTAACTGTGTGTGTGTGTGTGTGTGTGTGTGTGTGTGTGTGTGTGTGTGTGTGTGCACGTGTCAAGGTGGTCCATAGAAAGCTAATACAGAGGCTGTGTGGTCTCAGCAGATCGATACTGTTATTCAAACAAACTAAAGGAGACCAGAAAGCATTCCCTCTCTCCACTCCTTTATCTCTCTCCATTCTCTCTCTCTCCCCCTCACTCTCTCCTTTTCTCTCTCTCTACTCTTCACTCTCCCTCCCTCTTTCTCTGCCTTTCTCGCTCTCACTTCCCTCCCTCTCTCACTCCTCGTGCTTCTCTTTCTCCCTTTCTCACTCTCTCTTTTGATTCCTCTCTCCCTCTCTCCCTCTCTCCAACGCCCCTCACTCTGTATTTCTCTCTCTCCTTCTCATCTCACCCTCTCCCTTTGTCCACCACTACACCCTCTCTCTCTCGCCCGCACTCTCTTTCTCTCTCCTCTTCCACTCCTCCGTCCCTCCATCTCTCATTCACCCCTCCTTCCTTTCTCTCTATGTCTCCTCACTCGCCTCCCTTTCTCTCTCAGTCCTTTTCCCAGTCTCTCTTCCCTTCCTCCCATCATCTCTCTGTTCCCACTAGTCCTCTCTCTCGATTCCTCCCTCTATCCCTTTCTCTTCTATTCACTCCTCTCCCCAACACTCTTCCATCCCTCCTTCTCTCTTCCTCCCTCCTCTCTACAACCCCTCCTTCCTTTCTTCTCTCTTCCCTCCCTCCATCTGTCACTCTCTAGCCTTTGCTACCCTCGCACCCCTCCTTCTCTCCCTTTCATTTCTCTCTCTCTTCCAGTTTTCTTCCCTCCCTCCCTTATCTCTCCTCTTCCATCCATTCACTCCTTCCTTCTCTTGTCCATTCACTCCCTTTCGTTGCCTCCAAACCTCCTCCTCCCCTCTCTTTCCATCTTCCTCTCTCCCTTTCTTTCCTGTGTTCGATCCCTCCCTCCATCCCTCCTCCATTCACTCCTTCTCTCCCCCATCTCTTCCCTCCATCCCTCCACTCTCCTTTTCTCTCTCTCCACCAGCTCTCTCCCTCCATCTGTTTCTCCCCCCTCACTCTACTCCCTCTCTCCCCCTTGCCCTCCCTCCCTCCCTCCATCTGTTTCTCTCCCCCCACGCTACCCGCCCTCCACCTCCCTCCCTCTCCATCCCTCTTTCGCGTCAGCTCAGTGGGCGATGGCTCCGTGTATGAAAGGGAATCAGTTGTGTAATTACCTAATGGCTGGTGGCACGTCATTCACACAGGAAGTAAAGATCATACACCTCCCACGCGGCGAGAGAGGTTCTACGTACCGGCTCAAAGTTAAAAATAAGGAACGTGAAATGATTCCACTCCAGGTCCGACAGATCAAAGTGATCCATATACAGTACGGTAGATCACTCTCGTATCTCCTGATCTCTTTTGAGCACATGAGAAGGGTTAGCCCGATATATCAGTTTGCTGATATTGGCCTGTTATTAAAGGTTGGATCTCGGCCAATCAGTGTCGCCCACCTGGATAAGATGCAGTTTGTATGATTACATGTTTGCTATCTAATTGATCAAGACTATACTGGTTGTTTATGGAAAGCCCTTAACCTGAACTAATGCAATATTTTGATTCCAGAGAAGTATGCATGGATGTTTTACCCTTATTATCACCCCTGGTTTCAGTGGATTGTTTTTAGTGTCCCATGGTCTAAATATGGTTTCACGGGCTTTTCCACCCTGCCAAGATTGAAATGATTTTTGAGTTTCACTAAATCAAAAAAAGGGCATTTTGATCAAACTGCAAATTTAAACATTCCTGTGTTCATGGCTACTCAACACAGCGAGGACGGCGGAAACTTTGAACTCAAGGAAATGAGAAAAATAATTGACATTAGAGTCATGAGGTTTTCATGGAAAAGCATATCGCATTATGTCTTTTATTACTACGGCTGCACAACTTTTGCTGTCCAGCATCAAAAGATCATGAGGGATTCAATAAGGGTGGGAAACCTTTTGTGCATGTTCTACAGTTGAAGAAAAAGTAATGATCCTCAAGACAAGACCGTTATGGCTGAATGATCTCCATGTCAGAACTGAAAACCCAGTGGATTTCAGTGAAGGAACGTCAGAAAGCACTACTTTTATATGTTGCACGGCCGTTTTCCTGCCAGTGCATGTAATTTTAAGAAAGTAAAGACGGGTGCTGCCGTGCATCCTATGAGAATACGAAACCCGAGAATTACAAAGCAAGAGAGAAAGAAAAAAAAGGGTTGAGAAAAGACTAGAAAATTAAAATTATACTCTGGGTGACTAATTACTGGGGAATAAAAAAGGAAAAAAAAGTGATGCCTGGCTACAAAAAGGACTCCTACACGTTGCGTACATGTTCTCCATGACAAAGAACCAAAGAGCTCGCCTAGCGAATCCACCGGGAGCTCTGGCTTCAAAAGGACCTGAAGGGATGGGAGAGCGAGCAGTGCCTTCAGTCTACCTTCATCAGGATGTCGCTTCATTCTCGGCTGAAAAACCTCCCACAATAACGCTGCAAAAAATATCCATCTGAACAAGTCGATTAGTCTAGCATGGAGTCTTAGTAAGTACACTACCAATGACCCATTGATTATTAGAAGTGCTGAGATCTCTGGCTTTCAAAGCTCCTACTCTGTTTTGGAACTCAAACCACCCATTGCAATTTCAATTGCAACTCCTGCTGATGTTGAAACAAGTTGATCTGCATTAGAAACAGCTCAGCTCATTGGCAGATAGTTTGAGCAGGATTGTAATGCTCAATACAAGACTAACTTAAAGAAGCCCCAAGAGGCAAGAGGGAAAAAAGGGATTGTTTTGGCAGATCCAAATATTTTTGTGTTTATCTCAAATCGACTTTACCGCCAGGTGAAAAAAAGCATTTTACGAGGATCCTGTTGCTCAATATGTTGTCTCAATATAATAGTATATTGAACCGTAGCAGCACTCAAAGGGCCCAGTACAGTAATGAGCAGTACATCCCAGTTGGTGCAGTGGTATCGTCGGTGTTAAAAACAGTCAGGTCGTCCCAAAAGCCAACGTTTTTCTCTCGTCTCAGGGTTTCTGTACCAGATGACTTCTTAAGATGGATTGTTTTGCAGTGCAAAGTCGTCCTGCATCCTTGAAACTGAAGGTGGGCCACACACACAACACATACTGTCGCCTGGTAAGTTAGTGGCCTAAAAGTAGTTAATGCTACTCCATTAGTTGACCCAATAGCACTTAAAAAGGTTTTTAAAAATGTAGTTTTCTGAAAAGTGTTTTGCAGGTCACTGTGATCTGCTGGAGTCGTGTCATGTTAATACTTGAGGCTGAACCTTTTGCCATTCATTTGAGATGCTACATATGTATTATATTATATGAAATTACATTATTCTGGATTGCATTGCAGTTCAGCCACAACATTGCGTGCAAAACAACTCTCCCTTTGGGGAAAAGAGAGGGGGAAATGTTATATGTTGAAGTGCACAGCCAGTGTGCTGTGATGTGACTGGAGCTGATAGGGATCCATTAGTCTGGACATCATGAGGTCTGCTGGAGTGTCGCCTTCAGACACGCAGCAGTCAGCGCTCGTCAACATCATACGTGACAGAATAAAACAGGAGAGACGGGATTTAGACACAACTCGTCACTCTGGAGACAAAAATGGTACTAGTTACTGAGAGGGAGGAGAGCAAGGCTCTAGCACCGCAGGGTGAGAGGTTCAATGCTCCTCCATGCAGAGCCACAGTGGGCGGGGCTTGACCTTGAGGGTTGGGCCACGTTAGTCAACCACCACCCATGATGCATTTTCATTGGTCTAGTAAACCCCACCGAACATCAAAACTATCAGGGTCATCGAGGAAGTTAATTTTATGGTGTTTTTTTGGTATTTTGTAGGCTATTTTTAACTTGCTTGAGGAAGTACATTTTGCAAGCTGTGTTGAAGTGTTTGCGTGTGGTTCGTGGGATAATTTTAGGTCACAGTTTTAACACGGTTTAATGCTGACACAGCTAACCGTAGCTTCCTATTCCCATCCTTTTTCATAACGTGCAGCAGCATCATTTCTACAGGTGAAATCGGGTAAAAGTGGGCGCTCCTGTTTCGCAGGTCCATGAAGATGGAGCCATTCTGCTGTTTGGTTTTGTAACGTCTGAGTAACGGTAAGTCTTCCCTCCATCACGGTCACGGTAACTTTTCTTCTGAACAAACTCATTTGCTACACATAATTGTGGAACCTAAAAGAAAAAAAACATCTTTCATGCTCCTAGATAATTTCCAATCAATCATAAACCTTTGGCCCGAATAGCTCCTCCCTGTTAACCCTGGTTAGATGTTCAGTTCCCTGTGTAGCTCAATGTAGAGCAAGAGGCACTAACACTGCCAGGGTTAAGGGTTCAATTCCCTGTGTAGCTCAATAGATAGAGCAAGGCACTAACACTGCCAGGGTTAAGGTTCAATTCCCACTGTAGCTCAATAGATAGAGCAAGGCACTAAGACTGCCAGGGTTAAGGTTCAATTCCCACTGTAGCTCAATAGATAGAGCAAGGCACTAACACTGCCAGGGTTAAGGGTTCAATTCCCACTGTAGCTCAATAGATAGAGCAAGGCACTAACACTGCCAGGGTTAAGGGTTCAATTCCCACTGTAGCTCAATAGATAGAGCAAGGCACTCACACTGCCAGGGTTAAGGGTTCAATTCCCACTGTAGCTCAATAGATAGAGCAAGGCACTAACACTGCCAGGGTTAAGGGTTCAATTCCCTGTGTAGCTCAATAGATAGAGCAAGGCACTAACACTGCCAGGGTTAAGGTTCAATTCCCACTGTAGCTCAATAGATAGAGCAAGGCACTAAGACTGCCAGGGTTAAGGTTCAATTCCCACTGTAGCTCAATAGATAGAGCAAGGCACTAACACTGCCAGGGTTAAGGGTTCAATTCCCACTGTAGCTCAATAGATAGAGCAAGGCACTAACACTGCCAGGGTTAAGGGTTCAATTCCCACTGTAGCTCAATAGATAGAGCAAGGCACTCACACTGCCAGGGTTAAGGGTTCAATTCCCACTGTAGCTCAATAGATAGAGCAAGGCACTAACACTGCCAGGGTTAAGGGTTCAATTCCCTCTGTAGCTCAATAGATAGAGCAAGGCACTAACACTGCCAGGGTTAAGGGTTCAATTCCCACTGTAGCTCAATAGATAGAGCAAGGCACTAACACTGCCAGGGTTAAGGGTTCAATTCCCACTGTAGCTCAATAGATAGAGCAAGGCACTAACACTGCCAGGGTTAAGGGTTCAATTCCCACTGTAGCTCAATAGATAGAGCAAGGCACTCACACTGCCAGGGTTAAGGGTTCAATTCCCACTGTAGCTCAATAGATAGAGCAAGGCACTAACACTGCCAGGGTTAAGGGTTCAATTCCCACTGTAGCTCAATAGATAGAGCAAGGCACTAACACTGCCAGGGTTAAGGGTTCAATTCCCACTGTAGCTCAATAGATAGAGCAAGGCACTAACACTGCCAGGGTTAAGGGTTCAATTCCCACTGTAGCTCAATAGATAGAGCAAGGCACTAACACTGCCAGGGTTAAGGGTTCAATTCCCACTGTAGCTCAATAGATAGAGCAAGGCACTAACACTGCCAGGGTTAAGGCAATGTTAGTGCCTTAGCGCCTCCGGCAAACAGAAAAAAATACTGAGAGGAAAAAGAAAAAAATAGTGTTGGGGTAAAGAGTTTCCTTTGAAGTCATGACAGCGTTTTTCTGCTGGTGTAAAGACATCACCAAAACAAAATGTTGTCTCAGGTTTTAAGAGACGAGGAGATGAAATGGTCCAGTCTCCACACTAAAGGAGGGAAAAGGAATCTGTAACAGCCAGAGGAAGCATTTAGAGAAACATCCTTGGAGGAGGAAGGAACCTTTTAGGAGACAGAGACGGGAGATCAGACTGTATAACTGTTCCAGTATTTCCCTAGTTGTGATAGCTGCTACATAGGGTTAGTTTACTGTGTGTGTGTGTGTGTGTGTGTGTGTGTGTGTGTGTGTGTGTGTGTGCGTGCGATCTCTTGGTGTCCTCCTCTGACCAGGAGCGACTCAGAAATACATCTGGGAGAAAACTGTAAAAGCAAATTCCCTCCCTCTTACTTTCTCTCTCTTCCAGTTTTCTCTGTTAGCAGCAGAGGACCTTTCCTTTTTTTGTTGCTGTGAAAAAAAAGTCCAAGTCTACGTTTCACAAATTTAGACAGCCTGTACTCCTATTAACACCTTGTGCATTTTTAAAAACGTCAAAACGTTTAACTGGAGACCTCTTATTTTGAAAAAGATGACTTTCCACAAATTCAGAGGGGAAATGTAAGCTTAACATTTAAGTAAAATAATAATAATAACAGTGTTTAAAATAAGAGCTTGCTATCTGTTGACAAATCTTTTCCTCATTCCCTCTCTCACCCAACACTTACAGTATCTATCAGTTTCTACTCTAGGGATCTACTTGTGCGTCTGTCTATGCATTCATGTTTCATGTATGCATCTGTCTAACTGTCTGTCTTTCTAACTGTCTGTCTTTCAGTCTGTCTTCCATCTAACATTATTTTGTTAAAACAGCTTTTGTATTTCTGCAGAGAAAACAGATGGAGAGAAGGACGCAACAAGGGTCAAAACTCAGGAAATACCCTTTGCTCTCTTTAGCCATTAAAACATACACAACACAAAACACACTAGAAAACTCCTACTCTCTCTCTGACTTTATTCACATGACCGTTTATCACAAACAATACTACCAAAGAATAAATGTAAATTTCCCAAAAGCAACAAAGCGGTTTATACATCCAGATCAAATTGAGACGATTCATTATTTAGCGGGCAATCGCTTTCTCTTTCACACCGACGCACAGGAAAACAAATGAGCAGCAGCACACGATGTGACACCGACCCAGATGTGCGCGCACACACACACATACACACACACCCGAAACACACTCGACGGCAATTATACAACCCACACCCTGCATGAATATCAGAGAGAGAGAGAAGTGATTTCCATGTGACACTGTTATATAAAAGGCTTGTCTATACATCTGTGTGTGTGTGTGTGTGTGTGTGTGTGTGTGTGCGTGTGTGTGTGTGTGTGCTGGGTGACTCACCATAGAACAGGTGCTGATTACACCCCCAGAACTAGAAAAACATGACATTTAGATGCTTCCCCCCCCTCTCTCGCTCTCCCCCTCTGTCTGATACTTTACCTTTTCTATTCCTCCTCCAAGCCCCCATCTCTCTCTTTCTTCCCATCTCTCTCCAGTAGTGAATATTAAAAAAAAAAAAAAAACATAGGTGACAGAGGAGACGAAAGCAGTTCTCAATAAGTCCTGTGTAGCTGTCAAACAATGCTAGAAAAATGATATGGTACAGCGGAGGTTCTGCGACCCTAATTATAGAGGAGCCGCTGTGTACAAGCTGACTGGCGCGCCATAAAAACTTTTTGAAAAACAGTGAAAAACAGACGGGGCCAGGACGGGGCCAGGACGCAGCGGTAAATGAAAAGGAGGGTAAACTATGAGCGGCAGTCGGTGATCATCGTGAGGAAAACAACCACCAATGTGAGCACAAATCAATTATACTTTCAGAAAAACATCCTTTTCTCTGTAAAAGACCGTATCCTCAAATGACTCATCAGTTGGATACAACTTACCTGTGATGCACACTGACAATTTACCTTTCCTTTAATTCTGCGGGTAAGTGGGTAAAATGTTCTGCAAGTAAAAAAAGGTGAGCGAGTGTGTGTTTACGTCCCCCAAGTCATAGCTCCGTGAAAGACTCTCCTGTAATTGTTAAAGAAGAAACACCTTTTGGTACTATTTAGAACTTTTTGTTTTTGGTATATAGAGTCATTCTTTGAAGAAACACAGAAGAGAATATCAGAAGAGAAGGGTATATATCTAGCTAAAGAAAGAAATGAAGTGCAAATTCTATTGGAAGGTTGTTCAAAGGTTTACTTTAGTTTAATCCAATATCAACTTGTCATCTATGTCATTTTTATAAGTCCAGAAGTCCAGAAGAACAGCAAATTACCCACTGTTCTTCTGCAAACTTAGAGGTCATCTAGTCCACTTTACTTGTCATGCAATATTGTCTCTCGATTTTCTTGCCACTGCACCAGTTGCTGCGAGAGAAGCAACAGAAAAAAAAACGGGCTACCCAAGTGGCGCAGACAAACACAACAGAGAAGAAAACAGAAGTTTTGATGACAGCACTTTTCTCATCAAAGACTCAACTGCTGCTAGCAATATCACATGCGCATCAAAACATGGTGAGCAACACGATGTGAGCATCGTTGTTTTCTCTGTCCGCTCCAGTGTTCTTGTCACACACAACCCCAACTCAAATGTATAGAAAGGATGAGTTGAAATGGGTGAAGGCTGAGATTCAAACATCCACCACCACCACCACATCATGGAGACCAGCCTGAACAAAATACCAGATACCCAGTCAAAATTTCCAGTATTATTCCGTGCTTGGTGCAGCTGAGTATATACAGAAAAGTGTGTGTTGGTAATGGTAAAAATAAGGCTTGTTTGACCAGCCAGTATGAGCATGTAGGCAGAAGTGTAGATAATGGGGTTTTACATTTGGCCTCCCAGTACTAACTTGAGGGAATTCTCAGAGATCCCTTATCCCGTATAAATAGTCCTCATAAGCCCTATTCCCATGGGACTACTATTTTGTGGGGACCTCATGTAACACATGATTTACAGGAAGCCTCCGTCTTCACCAAAATGCACTAGGTAACTGGAGTTTGTTACTTTAAAACTGCATTTTTAAATTACAGACATGGCAGGTTTGCACGGGACTAAAATCAGAGACGATCTGAGCATTTACTACAAATCACTGGACGTCCCCAGGTAGTATTAGTCCTGTGCCACGAGGGCTGTAGCCTGTAAATATTACATTATAGGACTTGCCCCAGTAAAGCTGCGGTGACAGACAGGCTGTATGTGTGTGTGTGTGTGTGTGTGTGTGTGTGTGTGTGTGTGTGTGTGTGTGTGCTTGTGTGAGGGAGGGGAGGGGGGGTCAGTGATAGAGATGTCATCCTCTCCCTGCTCCAATTTAAAATCCAACAACTTCAGGTCAGTCCAGGTCGTCCTTCCTGACCTAATGCCTCCCTGTCATTTTTCCTGTCAAATTCTCCCACTCTCTTATTTCCTCTCAAACCGTATCTTTACCCAATTTAGCACATGAAATCCTAGAAATCCTCTCTCTTTTCATCCCTCTCTCTCTCCAGGGTTTCTCCCCAGGTGGATGGCGAGTTCCCATGATCCTTTTCATCCGACTGAAGAGAGAATCTCCACTGCAAAAAATGACCGTCTAATCAAGTCATTTAGCTTCATGCTGAGTCTTACAATGTTCTTTTTGAATTTTCAAGAAAAAACATCAGTATCTTGAAACAGGTAGAGCCCTATTAGCACGGGACTAGTATTTTGAGGGGATCTAATTCATGATCTACCACCCAACCTCCGAAAAATACATTATGAACCTTCCTCTATAGAATCCACTACTCCCTCCATTTTTCATGACAGGAGGAAGAAAAAGCAATCAGGTGCCAAAAACAATATATGTCAGAGATAACCAAAAGATCAATTCGCATTGAATTAGTATCACAGATTATCTGTCTGTACCAATATGTGGAGGGTAATTTGTGCTGGAATTTTTACTTCACAAATTACAGACTTGGTAGATTCATATGGGATTAAAATCACAGACGATCTCCGCAATTATTGCAAATCACAGGATGTCCCCACTAATAATAATAATAATAATAATAATAATAATGGTAATGACAGATTATTCTTATCAGGATGTTACGTCCCCAACATTGCTTTGCATTTAAAACGTGTGAAATCCTCTGACCTCACTAGCAGACGTTTCACTTGTTTTAAGAAATTATTTTACGATTCCAAACTCGACTAAATGACTTGTCAAGACGGATATTTTGTGCAGTGTAGTGTGCTGCTCCGGCCCTCTGTGGGCTCCAGGCTTCTAGGATTTTCACGGCGTGTCAACAATATAAGCAGCTTTCACACCAGCAGCCTGTCCAAAAAGGTCTGCACAGTTTGATATATTTAACAATGGAAAGCTCAAGACATCATTTGACGGCTGTTTTGACAATTGAAATGTCTTTAAGAATGGCTCTCAAAAAAATATGTTTAACGCTGTCCCCGGATGACTTTTCCCAGACCCACTTTCAGTCCAAACCCGTTTTGTCATGCAGGGAAATAGTCGTTATAACCAGTGGGGCAGTGGTGAATTCAGAGATGGGAAAATTAGGACCAGTTGGTCATCATAAGGCAAATAACCACCAACAAACAAAAAGATATCCAAACATTTTCAGAAAAGCATTAATATATGTTTTTTTTTTGTCCTTGAAGATTCCCTATTGCCACAACTTCATAGCATTGGTCAGGTCATTCCCATGGAAACTCAGCCGTGTGTTTCACTCATGGGGAGGTGAAATGGCTTGCCATCAATTTGCGGCCTGTTGGTCTTCTCTTCTACTGGCCTCCTTTGTGTAGCGATATGTTTTTCCCTGCCTCAGTTAGGATGGCAGATATATTTCTCATTTGAAGGACATCCTAACAGATGATGTATTAGACCACGGATCCCCATTTGATAATATTATTTTGTTCTAAGGAATCCCATCTGACAAGATTCATGTTTTTAGATGTTTTCATACATACTGTAGCGGGGGACTAGACTAGAGGATAGAGAAATAGGCTTGGAACTGGAAGGTCGCTGGTTAAAGCAACATCCTATTTGTGACAAGAAGTAACAAGGTTTATGGGAAATGTGGTCTTAATTCTGAGAAACACAAAATGCTACACATAACCCCCCCCGCCCCCAGAGTGGTCAGCAGTAGAAGACTGGGGTTGCATGGAGCAGCTCCCAGGTGGAAATGTGTGGAAATGCAAAGCAGAGCGATGCTGAAAAACAACTTGGTGCTCACTTGACTTTCCTTGAATAAATAGAAGAAGAAAAAAAGTGGGTACAGTGAAACCTTTGAACAGTCATCCTTATACATTTTCTCATTATGCTAACCTCTCGGGAGTGAAATAATATTAAAATAAATATTCCTTATTTCATTGGAGACTTCCCCCTGAAGGACCTCCACAGTATGGGAGCCTGCAGAGACGGGGCTAAGTGGGAGAAACACACCACCAGTATGATACTCCATCCACACCGTGCACTTTTAGACTGCAGCTTCCAGCTCAAGTTTTGAGTTTGTGCACCAACCTAAGCATCTACTTTGTGTTTTTGTTCACCTGTCATGATGTTATCAATGTTAGCTTTTACATGTCCGGCTGTTTCTGCTGTCAACAGACTGGTAAGAAATGATAACTGGAGTATCTGCATGGGCCATGTGTATCCATGGGAACTCTGCAGGTTCTGGATCAAGCCGGTTTAGCTGTTCAGCTTTTATTTTCCTGAGCTCAGCTCTGCTGGCCAGGCACGTAACATGCATAACCTCTGTAAACCACACTGTTTATCAAACAAGTGTATGGATCTCTTCTGACAGCTGACATTAACACAACCACTGACCCCAGGAGTTTTCTCTCCCTCTCCTTTCTCCCTCTCCATCTCTCCACCAATGGCCTCCTGACTTTTAAAATCTCCCAACCTACTGTGTTGGAAAATAAACTCATGAGAAGATTTTGATGATGCTCTCAGTTATGTTCTAAGAGACAGTAAGATGGAAAAGAGGATATAGCTGACTTCCGTGTTACTGACACCAAAGGAAAGACAGATTTCACATTTATTTGTGTCTGTGAATAAGCTATATGACCAGTAGGCCCTCAGTGTACAAAACATTAGAAACACCTTCCAACAAGTTGACCCAGCTTTCACCAGGAAATATCTCGGTTGTATCCAAAGCCATCTTTAACCAGTCTCCTCTCCTTCACCTACATGCCCACTTCTATAATAATGGAATGATAATTATATTTTGAAAAGTATTTTTTCAGATATATGTTAAAATAATACATGGTACATGGAACCAAAAGACGTGTAATTGTATCTGGGTTTTACTTTTCTGATAAAGTCTAGTTGTATTCTGCAGTTTCAGCGTGTTGCGTCCGTTGAGCAGAGTGAGGTAGTTCACCATGGTGTCACGGTTGTTCGTCCATAAAGCACGCAATGCATGGTGCTGTCATTAATATTTCACCTGCTGACAACTGTGTCTTTCAAGACAAATATCACATTGCAAACAATATAGAAGCACTGTCACAAAGAAATGGAGAGAACTAGTTATTGGAATAAGTGGAAATTAAATCTATAAAATGTCTGTAATATGTACTGAGATATGTAGAAGAAAATACAGGCCAGTAAACTAAGTGTGTGTAAAATGCAAGCCAGTAGTTGTTACATTGCATGCCAATGGTCACAGAGGCCAGCATGCCTTCAGGCTAGAGGCTAATAGTCTATGCATGACTCACTGAACCAACTCACTGACAAAACACAAAACACCAGTAAATACTGTGAGCATTTTTTGACGCCATGAAACAGAAAAATCAGCAGATTGCAAGACCGATACTTCTAAAAAGGACCGGGGGGCCAGATCATTCCTTGTGCCTTCTGACGGCTGAAAAAGGAAGCATCACATCAGTGTGCTAGTTTTCAACTTAACCTATGTTGATAGCAACATATGTTTTGCCAACATGTGCTTATAGTAACATTTGTTGTGACAACAATTAACATAAACGTGTGTTAAAAGTGTTGCTTCTATGGCAGCTGCATCTGTGATCTGCATCACTGGTTTACCTGTATTAATTATGCAGCAGCAGCACGCCCCCCCCCCCCCCCCCCATCTGCTGCAAAAATATGACGTTCATTATGCAGCCTTATCTATAACTAAAACAAACAACTCTTTGTCTATTGCAATGCATTCAGTCTGTGTATGAATATATGTCCACCAATATTAGCCATTTCTAAACCACATCAGGTACTTAAACTGACTCATTTTATTTAACCTTCATTTAACCAGATCATCCCAAATAAAAAACACTTTACCTAGAGAGACCTGGATAAAGAGGATAGCACCAAGACGAACATGAAACCTAAACACTGCACATGAGGAATAGTACAATCAGAACAAAGTCAAAACACACTAATCACACTAAAAATGCAGTCGTCCAATAGCAGAGCAACAGCTTCAGGGGACCAGCCTAAACAGATATTGGTTTAACGGATAATGTGAACAGCTACCAATGCACATTTGCTCACCCTGCACATATGCTTGTCTAAACTGCAAAATATTTCTTAAGCTGTAAATCTGTTAATAGTCAACATAGCAAGAATGCTTTCAAGCGAATAGGAGTTTTACTAGCATGGTGAAGATGCTGTATGTTGCATTTTCAGTTCTTATCTACATCATATGCTTTGACACCGCAAGGACCCGATTTCACCACTTTGCTGCAACTTACCCAATTTTACTTAAAGTTGCATCTGATTTTTTTAACAAAGCATCCACAGCTCTTTATTGAGTCTTTCCCAAGAAAGACCAGGTCTTTTTCTGGGAATTCATCTAAATATGACCCAACCCTGGTTCCTGCGCTGATGCTCTAATTTGACTGCTGCTCCAAAACATTTCCAGCAGAAACCCTGCCCATATATATTGAGAAACTGCATGTAGAGAATCCTCTGTACAGTGGTTGTTGCATGCCAATGGCCACGTAGCCTCGCATGTTGTGTCTAACAGGCAATGCATGAGTGGATGAGTTGCATGTGTCGTGGCTTTTAGAGCCAGGGTTTAACAGCGCGCCACCCTGAGCTCGTCTTGGCCTGAATGATTGGAGTTTTTCACCATGAGCAGATTTTATCTCCGTCTGTTTCTGCAGCTGGGTTTCTATCCAAGTATTTCTATATGAATTGTGATGTAGGGGATTACAAAAGGTGAATGGAAGATTGATGAAATTCTCATCAGCGTTGCAAGAGTTTTTATGCTTGTTTGAAGCAGAAAAGTTTTTGTCAAATAAATTATGTGATAAATAGTGCGGAAACACATTTGTCAAACACATTATGGCATAGTGACATAGTGTTTGTAAAATATCTGGCCACCATGGCCTCCCAGAAATGTCGTAGTGTTTCCTCCTCCATGTATAATGTTGTTGTGGCTTGCATTGGAATATAGCCAAGTGCATTTGATTTTCATCTTCAGACAAAATGAAATATGGCCATCATTTGCTGACATTACAGAATAATAACAACTTGCCAAAAACGAACTAATTCAAAAACTAATTCGCTTCCACCCAGCTGATGGTAACATGGTTGCATTTTATTTTTTTGCAACATGTGAAAAGTCAGCTCAAAATTCACTGGACAGTTGGATGGTGGCAGGTGCTCATAGTCATTTCTTATGACTGTTTCTTTCTCCACATAGAAGGCTTTCAGGTGACGTAACGCACCCTCTGGTGGCCATATTGGAGGTCAACTAAATTCAATAAACGTGGTTAATTTCTGTAGTGTTTTGGACTTGGATATGACCATCGTCACTGATAAATCTCATCACTTTTGTGTTTAGGTGATGCCAGCTTGTTAGCTAGTTAGCTATAGTATCTGGTCAGCTAACCGTGTGAGTTGCTAACAAGTTAACGTATCCAGTAGAAGCTAGCATTAGTAGTAGCTAGTAGCTGCAAGTTAACATTGGTTGCTTTGCTAGTTAGCTTGTGGGATAGTTTGCTAGCTAAATAAAACTAAACAGCTGTTTAGGGAAACTGTTAAGTTGGAACTCGCAGTGCTGTGGAGTAAAAGATTTACAACCACGGCAATATCTTTCAGGTATCTCTCTTTTTCTAGCCTGGTTAGTATAACCCATTATTTGAGCACTCCTCTATTTTTCCCTCACAACACACACACACACACACACACACACACACACACAGACTGCATTACAGTGTGTGACAGTCTCTTCATTGATAGCCGACTGAGATCAATGACATTCCTGTTAGACTGACACAAGGGACCTTGATATGATGCATAGGCCTCAGTGTGTGTGTGTGTGTGTGTGCGTGTGTGTGTGTGCGAGTGTATGTACACACAGAGACAGGCTAATTCATAATGATGACAGGAAATATTCCATCATATCGTCATACTCAGTCATCTTTACACAACAGCAGGGGAGAGAGAGAGTGTGTGAAATGGCAGAGAGTGGCAGTAGGAGAAATGAAGGTAGAGCGATAGAAAGAGAGACAGGGATAGAAACAGGAAGATAAAGAAGAAGGAGAGAGACTAGTGAGGATGAGGACGCTAATTCAGCTATATCACTATTGCACCTTGAGAATTAATGAGAACATTTATACTGTGGACATCCGTATTACATCAACAATTACATTCACCATCTGTCATTTCTCTGATAGTTGGTCATTACTATGGTTAGATATGATGTGCAAAAGATTATTAGATAGATATAAGATAATTCACTTGCACAAGGAAGGTGAAAGTCAAAGGAAAATCTTTAAAAAACAAGAGTTTCCAAAACTGGAGTTTGAACATTTTTAAAGAGATAAAGAGAAAATGGGTCTCCTAACAACCGTGCAATACCTGCTGGACCGCCGAAACCAGCAGGCAGCACTTAAAGCTTTCATCTTTGAGAGATGGGGGGGGGGGAAAAATCAAACTCCACTCTTGCTTCAGATCTGAAAAAATCCACAGGTGTTTCTGTCGATCCTTCCACTGTGAGAAGACAACTCAATGCTGTGGGTCTGAAAGGAAGTGTAGCTGGCAAAAAGCCACTACTGAGAAAAGCAAAGAAAATGTGCAATAGAATGAGGAAACTGGACACCTGAGATGTGGAGGAAGGCTTTATGGACTGATGATCTGAGATTTTTGGAAGTAACAGAAGGCAGTAAAGACTCTGGGAACCATGTCTACAACCATCAGTCAAACATGGTGCAAGTGAAAGTTTGGGGATGTATACGTTGGGAGTTGGGGATTTGTTTCTGATTGAAACAATGAATTACTACATTATGCAATACCCTCTGGAAAACGTTTGATTGGGAACAAATTCATTCTCCAGCAAGATAACGACCCCAAGCACACTGCTGAGAAGATCAAGACGCACTTATCAAACAAAGAAGCTGCTGGTGTTCTCAGAACAACGGACTGGCCGCCCCAGAGCCCAGACCTCAGTATCATTGACCGTGTTTGGGATTACTTGGACCGTGAGAAGTAGAAAATGCAGCCAACTTCTAAGGCTGAAATGTGGAGGTGTTTACAAGAAGCAGGGAAAATATCCCTGCAGATGTCTGCAGAAAACTCAAAGCAAGTGTCCTGAAAAGAATGGAAGCTGTAGCGAAGGAAAGGTTGTGGAGGCTTTTGTGTAATTTTGTACCCTGCATTTTTTTTCTGATAAAATAAATAACTCTTAATGGCCGTTTTGACTGGAAATTAAATAAAAGAAAGGGTGGTCTCTGACTTTTGCACAGTACTGTATGAGGCCGATATTGGGCTTTTTTTTAAAATCCGATGTCAGCCAGTCAGTGTCATCCACCTCTGATATGATATAATGCAGTTTGTGTGATTGCATATCTATTGTGGAGTTGATTAATACTGCACTGGTTGTCTATGACAACAACTTGATCCACCAAACATGTTTTTTTAGAAATACAGTACATTACGCTTGATGCATGGCTCACTCATAAGGCATCTGCGCTGTAAACAATGCTGGTGGCCATTACTTACACATTGACCAGTGGTAGTGGACTATGACCTCCAGTCGACATAACTGATATCATTTGACACCACTCAAAAGGAAGAGACAGATCTGAATCACAAGCTGGATTCATTTTCAACTTGCACCATACTGTGCAAATATATCACATGTTGTGTTGAACTGTAAGATGTGGTGTGTGTTATCCAGAACTACACTGACACATATGTTGTGCAGTAACATTCATTGATTACCGAACCTTAAGCACAGTCACGTTAAGAAGTTGTTTTTTTCCACATGCCTTTTCTCACTGGTAGCTATTGATTGCGGGACTACTGGAATTGGATATGTGTGTGTGTGTGTGTGTGTATGTGTGTGTACAGTCAATAGTAAACATCTCTGCGCTTGATCACAGCATGAATACAGACGATGTGTATTTACTCGGCTGTGTGTGTGTGTGTGTGTGTTACTCGTGGTTCTACAAAGTGCTTATATCTACTATATATGTATATATCTACTTATAGCTACTTCAGCTCTCTGAGAACTTACTTTTAATCGCGGCTTGTTTGACTCACATCAACAGGCATTGACATGTATTTAGCCAACTCATCGTCTAATTTGCTTTTCATTTAAGCAGATATGCTCTTAGTGACAGAAAGATTAATTTCAAAGCTTTTTATATGCTTATATAGTTTTCTTTTTTCTATAAGCAGCCATAATCTGTACTAAATGTGTTGTGACTGTATGTCACTTATTTATTATCTCACATATTTAATTGTTTCTCAATTATTTGAAGGAGGCTTCTATCCAAACGGCCTTAAAGTATCATGAGTGCATGTTTTAGTTGGAAATTAACCCTCAACCCTGGCAGTGCCTTGCTCTACCCATTGAGCTACTTCACCCCTAACCCTGGGGTTGCAGTACATGTTGCTTATTAGCATTGTTTGTTTTTCGTTTGGCAGGTACTTCACTCATTCATTTTCCATACCCACTTATTCCTATTCAGGGGCTGGAGCCTCTCCCAGCATGCATTGGTTGGAAGGCACCCACATTCACACCTATGGGCGATTCTATATCTTTATATCATATTATTTTCCAATAAAACACAAGACGCCGTTCTCTTGACTAACTTAAACATCTACAGTGGGGGCCATTGAACTCCTCCTGGTTGGGGTTCATTCAAAAGTCAAACTGCTCTTCATTGGCTGGAGCATTCATCCATTCAATTCAAGTGAGGATCAATTAAAACATTTTTCAACATCAGATTTTTAGTCTGTGAGTCGGTGAGTGTAGTGAGGGGAAGAGGCAGAAGAGTACAAAGACATAGAGCTGTCCCAGATGAAATACAGGCCACAATTGTGGACCATGTAATTAACCATGGCCTTACGATGGCAGAGGCTGGTGGCCGAGGGCAGCCTAATGTAAACCGTGCTACAGTGTCTCCAATTATCCAAACATTCAGCAGGGAAAACAGGTATGTACTCAGTCAATACTGGAATTACTCATGTTACAGTATTCCAGTTATAGCAATACAGTAGAATTACATAAGAAGAGCAGTTTTTACACTTCAACAAGGGCAAGAGGTCTGCAACATGCTGGTAGCAAATAATGCTATTACACTGGGAGAGATCCAGAGTGCAACCTTAGAGGACAATGGCGTCTTTCAAAATATCAACTCTGTCAGAATCTCTACAATGTGTTGAAAAGACATGAATGACCAGATGACCATGAAACAACTCTTCAAGGTACCATTTGAGAGAAACTGTGACAGAGTGAAGGAGCTACCAGTATGTACAAGTAAAGCAGTGGTGTGCACTACACCTAGTATATATTGTACAGTGTTATGGCTTTTCCTTCATTATTCCCTCCTTCATTACTGTAGGATTCTACAGTAAAACTGATTTGATATTTTGTTTATTGTATTATAGAGAATAATGGAGCTGGAAGGAAGTGAAATCCCTCACACCCTTGTGTTTCTGGATGAGGCTGGTTTCAGTCTGGCCAAAGGCAAGGAGACGTGGCCGAAATGTTATAGGCCACCGAGCCACGGTAGATGTGCCAGGCCAACGCGGGGGCAATATCACTATGTGTGCTGCAGTATCTGAGAATGGTGTGAGTACACATATTCCCAATATTGGCCCATACAACACCCAGAAACTCCTGACGTTCTTGGACTCTACAGAGATCTTACCCCTGAGAATGAGAGAGGTTTGGTAAGGCATGATTTGCCAAATTTTGTAATTGTGTGGGATAATGTAAGCAGATCTCATCAGGGAATGGTTTGCTGTCCACCAAAGGATGCTGACGGTGTTCCTTCCACCATATTCTCCATTCCTGAATCCAATTGAGGAATTCTCTTCTCCATGGAGGTGGAAGGTGTATGATCATCGGTCTCAAGACCAAATGTCTCTGCTTGCTGCAATGGATGCTGCTTGTGATGACATCACAGCAGAACATTGCAGGGGATGGTTGCGGCATGCAAGAAGATCTTTCCCCCCGTTGCATCGCAGGGGAAAATATCAGGTGTGATGTCGATGAAAATCTGTGGCCACACAGACCGGAGCGATAGGACATCCAGTGAGGTGGAGTCTTTAGTGTAGCACTCCAGCTTTACTGTGTTACAGTGTTAGGCGCTACATTATTTTCCTTTGTTTCTATTGATGTTTACTGTGGTGTCAGACAGTTACTTTACGTAAATAAAAATACAGTGACAATTTCCATGAGTGCAATATGTAATGAAAAACCTTGTACTGTTGACATCGCCATCTGAATAGTATTCAGTTTGATACACAATAGCATTCAGTTACTAGACAAAAATAACATTAGTACAGTAAACATTTAGTGTCAATGAAAAAATAGGACAAGACTGAAATGTGGATAGAAGGAACGTTTCCAGGGTCCACTGCCATACTGACACAACATCTGAACATTTTGACCACCATTGTTGACACAATGCCAAAGGAACTTTTCATTCTGAGGGCATTGACTTTTTATATGAGACCATAACTTTGTTGTGACGCATGAGTTAAATGTTTTGGGTGAGTTATGGCCTTTTGCAGGTGAGCTATGGTGTTGTGCTGTACCATAAAAGCTGTTTTGACAAATGCACCGAGAGCTTTGAGACTGTTAACACTGTTTCAAGAAATGAGCCAAACCAATTGAGAAAAAGTGTAAAGAACGTCACGATTGAATTCACACTGCATGTAAATAGGTCAACCCTGTGTTGAACGATATGCAGCGAATTGAGCGAATCGCTGAACCGGGCGGGCGAACTGCTGGAAATTCCCCATTTGAGTCACGAGCCGGGAAAAAAAAAAGTTGAAGGAGGCTGGTCGTAGTCGATAGTGTGCTCATTCAGATTCAGTCGTTTGCGTCAATATGATTTGTCTCAATTATCTGGTGTATCGATCCGAAAACACAGAGGGGGATTTGTCTAGACAAGACTCTGACACACACACAACCAGATGCTATACGGATGGAGGGTGTGATGTAAGCTTCCACACACTGGGAAGGTGCGATCAAAAAAGAGAGAGCGTGGGAGAGTGACAAAGAAAGAGCATAGGAGAATGAAAAGAAAGTAACCTTGATGAAAAATATGCATGGTGGTATCAGTACTTTAATTTCTACCCTCTCTCTCTCTTTTTCTCTCTCGTTTACCCCTTCCCTCATCTGCGCCTCCTCCTCCATCCCCCTTTCTGGCGCTCTATTCCCTCTCGCCCTTCTTCCCTCCCTTTCTCTCTCCATCCTCCACTTTCTGCTACCCCTCTATTTTTCTGTTTTCAGGTATGATTTAGTTGCTGGTAACAATTCCCCTCTCCATGAAGACAATTTTAATGTGTGTGTGTGTGTGTGTGTGTGTGTGTGTGAGGGGTAAGCAACAACAGACTTTGCTCTGACGCCTGTGAAGCATGCTGCTGGATACATAGGAGACATTTACCAGGTGAATACACACACACACACACACACACACACACACACACACACGTGCAAAGGGAGTCGGGCGATTGACCATTTTATGGGAGGAATAAAAAGGGAGACAGAGAGAAAGTGAGGGAATCGGGTAGTAGAAAAAGCAAAAACTTCTGTCTTCTCTCCTCCCATTTCTCTCTCTCTCTCTCTCCATCTTCCTCTCACTAATAGACAACATGTTAAGCACAGACTCCTCTTCCTCCTCATTGCATCTCTCTCTCTCTCTCTCTCTCTCTCTCTCTCTCTCTATAATCAACAGCATGTAGAGTGGAGAATCTCTAGGCAGTTATTCACTGGTTCTACATGGCTGCCTCCCAATTGGAATATCATTACAGTCACACACACACACACACACACACACACACACACACACACAGAGGTAGATGCATGCAGACACCTATGCAGATGCTCTCTACACCCCTCTCTCTCCCCTTCTCCCCCTCTGTTAGTGTCATGCCATAGCCGTCTCTCTCTCTCTCCCCCCTCTCTTTATCCCTGCCTCTCTCTCTCTCTCTCTCTCTCTCTCTCTCTCTCTCTCTCTCTCTCTCTCTCTCTCATGTCAGCAGCGTCGTCGTCGTTTCCCCCCCCTCACTTGGACAACCAGCAGATGAGATGGTGTCGGGGTGATTTGTTTCAGCCGCTGTCCTGCCCGGCGGAGTTCATTTGATTTGTAAGGCGCTCTGACCCCCTGTCCCCGCGACGGAGTGCGTTTGATTTGTGACCCCCTCTGTCTCTCTGTCTCGCCGCTGTTGTGCGTGTGATTTGTGTCACTCCTCCGTTCTCCTGTTCCACCCCGGCGGAGCCCGATGAGAAATAACCACACGTCGGGCGTCCCGCGCTGCCCTATTTTTCACATTTTTTCCACGCTGGTTCTCTTTGGGTCAGCGGCCAGCGTGTCGCACAAACTGGTTAGACTGGTTCCCACGTTGTTTCTGCTGTGATCGACATGCTGCTGGTTAAACTGGTTTCTGTCCTGTTTCTCTTGTTTCTCATGCTGCAGAACTGGTTAGACCGGTCTCTATGCCGTTTGAGAAGTACCGTGACAGATCGTCCGTCTGTCTCTACCTTCCTGATCGATGGTATTTGCATTCTGCATTCCAATAGCTGACATTTGGATGACAAACTAACATTGTTTGCCGTCACACCCCAGTCCATGAATTAGATTTACTCTGCTTATAAAAGACAATGGCTGCTAAATGCCATATCTCTCTGTGACTGAACGTGTGTGTGTGTGTGTGTGTGTGTGTGTGTGTGTGTGTGTGTGTGTGTGTGTGTGTGTGTGTGTGTGCGCCTGCAGCCTGGTTATTGTCCATAACAGCATCCTTCTGTCTCCCGTTTGTCTCTGCAAGAAAATGAAAATGCCAATCTCTCTTTGTCTTCTCCTCCGTCTCTCTGCCATATTCTCTCTCTCCCTCCCCCTTTCACTTCCTCTATGCCTCTCTCTCCCTCTCTCTCTCTCTCTCTCTCTCTCTGGGAGTAAACATGCAGACTTGTGTATATTTATTTGCAGTCAGCTAATACCAGACTGCTTATTTACCAATCGCACTTATTCACTATGACCTTTAAACAGAGAGAGAGATGATCTAATGAGGAGGAGAGGGTGGCAGTTTAGAGATGGAGGGAGGAAGATTAAGAGACTGAGAGGAGTGCAGGAGTGGATGGTACCATTTCAGTCGTGTGTGTGTGTCATTAGGCCCATTTCCCACTCTGACATTTAGCTGCCAAACACTGACTGTGCCTCTCTATGTGACTCTGTTGGGCATAGATAGATAGATAGATAGATAGATAGATAGATAGATAGATAGATAGATAGATAGATAGATAGATAGATAGATAGACAGACAGACAGACAGACAGACAGACAGACAGACAGACAGACAGATAGATAGATAGATAGATAGATAGATAGATAGATAGACAGACAGACAGACAGACAGACAGACAGACAGACAGACAGATAGATAGATAGATAGATAGATAGATAGATAGATAGATAGATAGATGACTGACTGACTGACTGACTGACTGACAAAGTAATTGGCCAGATGTTTTGCTGGTTAGCTAACATATAACATAGGATGCAATATGACTGACTGACTGACTGACTGACTGACTGACTGAATGCTGGCTAGTCCAATTTGAACAATTTTGTAGAGTGACTGATGAACTGAGTCTGACTGACAGGCTGATGCAGTGACTTACTGACCGACCGACCGACTGACCGACCGGTCAATGGCTAGTTAAACTTTAACACTGTTTTTAGGTTCACAACTTTACGCTCACACACAACATCAGCCTCTGGCAATGAATCTTTCATGGTGTATGCGTGTGTGTGTGTGTGTGTGTGTGTGTGTGTGTGTGTGTGTGTGTGTGTGTGTGTGAAAGATGAAAATATACACACAAAGAAATAAAAGAAATAGATAAATTGGAGTATTGCTGTCTTTCTCTCACTTTTACATTTCACTGCACACCCCGTGTGTGTATGTGACAAATAAACTTCTTGAACTTCTTGAGGTATCGTATTTAAAAATGGCCAACCAGCAGTAGTTGACTGGTCGATGTGTCCATCTGCTTTGCTTCTGAAAAAATGAACAACATCAGCTGGTGGTGTTGCTCCGTCGACACACTGAAAGCTTTAAATTACAAAATAGACGCCCAGCGTATCGACGTGACCTCGTCTCTACAGTAGATAGCAATGCTTAACCGGTTTCTCTGCTGTAACAGTCATACACTCTGTCATTTCACACATTTGTCATTTTTTTCACTCACACATTTGAATTATTGTGCTGGAGTGTTGAAATAATCGGTTGCATTATGTTCAATACCCCCTATTTGTGCTATTCCTATTTTTAGCCATTTCTTTTTTTTTCTTCTTTGCTGTATTATTTGCTGGTGCGCTCTTATTTGCTGCTGCGAAAAGCCAATTTCCCCTCGGAGAACATTAAAGTTTCATCCAATCAAATCCAATTTAACATTGCAAATCCATCACTCCTTTCCATTTGACAGGCTGTGACAGCAGAGATAGACATGGAAAAGCTTTACAACAACTGTTACATTACTACGAGCTACAAATACACGATTTGGATAGAAATCTATAGAATGTATCATCTAGTTGCCCTGCTGTAAGGTTTTCCTCCTCATCCCTGCCTCTCCATGTGGTACATACAGTAATAGTACATCTTCTGGCTTAATTTCTTCTCCTCGCCGATTGTTACGTCTTGAATGCATGCGCTGCTAAATGGAAGAGAGCTGTAATCAGAGAGAGTAGAAACTCAGTGAGCCTTTCCTAATTAGCATCTATCATCGATCCACTGGTGACACTGGAGGAATAAATGGGCCCAGTGTGTGTGTGTGTGTGTGTGTGTGTGTGTGTGTGTGTGTGGCCAGGCAGAAAATCCTACGGCTGGACCCAATAAGGTCGCTTCACTCTAGGAGACAGGATGTCACACATTCACACACACAGATATGCAGACAAACACACAAATATGCACACGCGCAGGGATAATTAGCAGGTGTGAATAGAGGCCGGCAGGAAAAAGAGAGAGAGACGGGGCGAGAAGGAGAGAGAGGTAATTGGTACACCTGTCTGCAAGGGAAAAGACAGCTCTATCCTGTGTGTGTGTGTGTGTGTGTGTGTGTGTGTGTGTGTGTGATACCGTGGGGGACCTTTGCTGTCTTGGATAGCAGGTAGAAAATGTCCCTAGCCCCTGAAGGCAAGAGTCAGTATGTCTATACTGGGAATCAGATTCCCAGTATCACATCTTCTCTAATAAGGAAAAAGAAGAGAATCTGCTTTGCTTTACCTTTTTGTCGTCTTTTTTTAGACTAATCCTGGGGCATTTCTGCTTTTTGGAATAGTATTGAGCTTGGCAGCCAAAAGTGAGTGTCCACAGGCCAGATTTGGTCCTCAACACAATACTGTTCACAGTATTTGCGATGTACTTTGTATTTCGAGGGTTCATATCGTTGTTTGGTGGTGTATTTTTCGTATTCCTGCGATTAATTGACCAAACGTAGACGACGTGACATCACATCAAGATACTTCCAGCACAGCTACAATGGAGTTTAATAGGAGAAAAATGTCCAACAATCTAGGTTTTGGTAAATAAATAAATAACTATTTTAATTATTGCACAGATGTTTCCAACCTCAGCGTGCTAAATGTCAGCGTAAAGTAAATAATGAACCAAAAAGGAGAGCCCTCTGCTTCGGGCAGTCATGGATCCAGACTCCTCAACAGTACACCAGGAAGACTGTTAAACACCCATCATTATCTGGGAAAGGAGGTGAAAGACGAGGAGAAAATCGAAGCCAACGGGACCCTCTAGCCACTGAGTTAAGTAATTAAGTATGTGCACGCAGGGTGAAGTGACCATTTACACCAGTCTCCTGCAGTCAGAGAGAAAGGCTTTGAAGGAGGAGATGAATGATGAAAATCTAGCAATCCGACGTGCTTACAAAGGAGGGGCGGTTGTTGTACAACGCAGAGCGAGTGGTTTACAGGCACTGGTGTATTCTCAGCAGTGACACTACCAGAGAGATGCTCATTTAGTCGCCACCAATCAGGTTTTCCTACAAAAGACGTTCCTACATGGTCTCCTAGTAAATATGGATCTGTCCGGCAATGGAGCAAACCAGTGCTTTATATCCTTCAATGCTGCTGTAATTTGTATTATGTGGGAAAACAAAAGCTGAGGACAAGATTTCCCAAACACAAGAGCTCCATCCGTGATTAAGACGATAAAGCACCGGTCCCCAGACATTATCTGAGTGGCCTTCACTTTGTGGATATGAAAGTAGTAAATATGCCTAGCAGGGAGAGAAACGGGGACAGATTACTTCAAAGAGAAGCATAGTGGATCAATAGCTTGGACACACTCACTCCAGAAGGACTTAATGGAAAGTTTTGGCATCTTTGGGACGCATCGCTCATGCCCATACATACGTTTTGGCTCAGGGCTTTGAGGTATTGTTGTGTTGACGTGGTCGTGTTGGGATGCAACAACTGTGCTGATGAATCACAGCGCGCTCTACTGCCGCCTGCGTGAGGATCTTTAACGTTGATTATTTAGCATGCAGACCATTTTTTTTTACACTTTCTGTACAAACCAATGTTGTTAGATGTTCCATTTCTTCTATGTACCACAAGGGAATAGTAGTTCCAATCAGGTTTAATTCATTAGTTTGTTGGCCTTCTTGTCTATTGGCAGTTCCAATTTTACAGTTTCAATATGTAACTGCAATATGGTGCTCCCATTTGTAAGTGCTGCCCTGCTGCTGGCTTTGTTTACATCGTGATTTATGGGATTTAAGGGATTTAAGGGATTGGGTTTTTTTTACTCTTAAACTGACTGCCTGGACTGTTGGTACACGGTCTGACAATATGTCACAGTTATAGATGGGTTTTATATGTGTTTTGAGGCTGTGAAACATCGGTATGTGGTCAGCAACAGACATCGGCAAAGAAAGAAAGAATCAAACGTAGAAAGAAGAGGAATTGGAGATGGATGTACAGCGAGAGGAATAGAGGGTTAAACAGAAAGATATAACGTTTCCCTCCTACATACAGTCACTGCTATATGCGCGCGTGTGTGTGTGTGTGTGTGTTTGTGTGTTCACAGTGTTATTCTCGCTCCCAGTATGAGCGCGATCTGATTCCCGGGTTTCTGTTAAAATCTACCGGGCAACACGCCAAGCATTATGCTTCACACAAACACACACACCTAGACTCACAAATGTGTTTTGGCAAGAACACACAACCATGCGCACACACACACACACACACACACACGCACACACACACAAATCCCATAGGAATCTTCCATTGTCAATCTTCCAGAATGATATTACCCTAACCAAGTGTGACTGAGTGTGTGTGTGTGTGTGTGCCTGCGTATGTACCCGTGATGTGTGTATGTATGTATGTATTTGCATGTTATATCCAAGTACCTGTGTGTTCACTCATTCTTTTGTTTGTGTGTGTGTGTGTGTGTGTGTGTGCTGGCGCATCAGGTAGGAACTTGGCTACAGATACAGGGTGTTCAGAAGTGAGTGGGCCCTATCATTTCCATGCTGCTGATTGTTCAATATCCAAGCACAAAGACACACACACACACACACACACACACACACACACACACGCACACACACACACACAGATTCAGCTCAAATATGCATAGACACACTCACAGAATACTTTGATAAGGCATCCAAACAGACACACTCGCGTGCAGGCAGATACACACACACACACACACACACACACACAGTTCCAAAAAAAACTCTTTGTGTGTGTTTTCACAGCAAATGTTGGCTGCTGACAACATATATAACGTGAACAGTGCAGTTGGCTGCCATTGTCATTGTCTTTCAATCTTGGCTCGGCAAACTTGGAAAGGATCGTTTTGTCACTTTTAGAACTTCAAGTTGGAACGGGAAAGTTTTTTGAAGCCTTTCTTTGTGATATTAGTAACTTTTTTGATCAACTTACTTTGAACATACCATTCTTCCGTTCTTGGTATTGAGCTGCACAAGGTATTCTTTCCTGTCAGAAAACCTCATAACACTTATAACAGTGTGATAACACTGAAGAGGATAAACATGTTGGAAGAGATGTTTTCCACCTCCCTTTGGCAAAGACTCAGCAAGCATTAGCTCTGTCTGCTCCGGAAGAACAGCGCCCTCGTCCTGTGTTGTGCTGTAAAGCAATCCAGCAGATTTCCCACCAACTCAGCGGCACACAATGTATAATGCAGTTTAGCAGTCGGTAGAGGCTGCCGGTCTTCTCCGCCACGGTCTTGTTTGTTTATAGTAATTATACTAATGTCTCAAAAGTAATGTGGTAATGGTATTTTCATCACTGGTGACCCAAATCTAAACATCTAGATTTGCCTTTTTGTTCGCTTGTCATGATGTACATATTTGAATTAACAGCCAGAACGAAAGACTCGTACCAACTCCAGCTGTAGCCCACAGGAACCAGATTAGCACTAGTGGATCAATTACACATGTTGTCCCACTTGCTTTAGCTCCGCGTCCCCATTTTCCTGATGATAACATTTTGTGGAACACAATTTCCCCCATAAATTAATAAATTTTATTACGCTTACATCATATTCCTCATTTCCATGAAATTATCATGACAACATGGATGGAATTACCATCACAACATTGACAACATGACTAATTCACAGGGAATCACATTTAATGTAAAATTATTCCTGGGAGAGGTGGAATAAATCATCAATGCTACACACACACACTCAGCAAATAGATGTTTCATTCACATACAGACACATACACACTGTTTATGAACACACACTGAAACCCTACCTCTACCATACTTATAAACACATACACACCACCCTATTCCCTTCATAATGTGCGCGTGCACACACACACACACACACACACACAAATGCACACATTAACATTACAATTTCCAGTGAGGTGGTGAGTGTAAACATGGATTTAGAGGTTCCCCTGCAACATGTTAACCAGTAGTGTGAATCACTCAAACATGCACACACACACCTGCACACATACCACCAACACTCACACACTCATACACACACACACGCCTAGAAAACTATGAAGGATTATGAGTCTGTCTATAACAAATTAACAACAAGTGTGAATCTGGCAGTAGACAAATCATTCTGTGTGTGAGAGTTTATGCAGGCATTAGAGTAAGTCTCTGTGTGTGTGTGTGTGTGTGTGTGTGTGTGTGTGCGTGTGTGTGTGAGATCCATGGCAGAAGATCATCAAACAAAGACATATTGCCTTGCCTGTAAATTTATATGCAGCCAATTCATCATATATGAAGCAGTGGCTGTGTGTGTGTGTGTGTGTGTGTGTGCGTGTGCGCGTGTGTGTGTGTGCAGGCGCACACGAGTGAGTTCAATATATCAAAAACATCAAATGAAATGTGTTATTCTACTATTCTACATGCCACATTTTGCTTCCCTAAGTGAATTAAACTGAATGCTACAAGTAGGGATGCAAAATGGCCATCATAAAATGGTGGTGGTGATGTGGGCTTTAAAATTACACAACAAAAGATGGAGATACAAAACACTTGAAAAAGGCACTAGTAGACCCCCATCCAAAGTATTTTAATTTTAATTTGAACTCTGTACATCTATTTTGTGTGCTTCATGTAGGAATAAATTGATAATAAAAACTAACTTTGTACCATCAGACATTTGCTGGGTTCCCACCCAAGTATTTTTATTGTGATCATCATGATTCAAATGAAAAACTGAATGGCATTGGCAAATTTCAATACTTTTTACTTGTACTTAGATATTTACTAAAATTTCAGGAAAGTAAAAGCACTTTTACTTCAGTGGGATATTTTGGAACTCCACCGCTGCAAATTAGAAAGGCTGAATGAAAACAGCAAATTTCAATAAAGTTTCCTCAATATCGCAAGAAACTTTAATGTTGTTAGCTTATTCGCCAATGTTTACATTGTTAGCCATTGTTAGGATTGTTAACATTGTTAGTCTTAATCAGCTTGTTAGGCTTTGTTACATTGTGTAGCTATTAAGAGCAACTGGTAGCAATACCAGCCAAGTACCTGGATCTACCTCCCTGGTGTGGATCTGTAGGGAGCCGAAGCGGAACTTAACCAAGACCACCGGCTAGTTGGCTGGCACGATTCTCACAACAACTAAACAATAGATTGTGTTGAAAATCACCTGGCAGTACTCTGTGTTATATAAGCAACCATAACATATACGCATTTCTATAATTTCTGTTCAGAAAAAAAAAGTAAGTAAATATCACCTCATTCTACGACATATTTCAGAATCAGAACCGTACGGTTAGTAATTTCCTTATATCAAGTAATCTGTAATGCATTACAATAGTCAGAGGTGAACTAGAGGCGGGCAGAAGTACGGAAGAGGATTAGGGCCACATGTGAAAAAATGTATCTCAGAATTCTGACTTTAAACTCAGAACTCAAATGATTTTTTCACGTGGCCCTAATCCTCTTCCGTACAGAAGTGAGGTCAACTTCAGCTCCATATATTCAAGTATACACATTCTCAATGTTCACTGTATACTGTATGCAAGAGACTTTTAAAATATCCTCTGTTCACTGCACTAATGGATCTGTAGAGGTGGAAACAGCTGTAAGAGTACTTCACACTGATACGAGGGATGGACACGGACACACACACACACACACACACACACCCTTCTAAGATCACACTGGTGTAAATAGTTTCCATTTTTAACTCTACGTCTGCCAGTCTGTCCCTCCCTCTACAGTCTGGTTACTGATAAGAACTGACAGACAATGACAACACACACACACACACACACACACACACACACACACACACATATATAAATACCTCCATGCCTAAATAAACCCAATAAATGTAACCAAAAGGTAAGATGTTATTCATGGTCCCTTATTTGAAGTTAAAAAATGCTCATGTACACATTTTCCACCATAACTTCATTCTATACTAATATATATATATAATAAATAACCCCGTCAGTATGAAAGTAATTACTACTTTGTGTTCTCTCTTTCCAACTTTCCTGCCACAGAGAAATACCTTCAAATCCTTAAAGGAATATAATTGCCCAAGTTATAAATAACTAATAACAAAGAGCTCTTATTTAACGCTAAAGTGGTATTGTCATCGTCAGTGTAATGTCCTCATTGGCCTTAGACAGTTGAATACATCCCAGGGAAAAAACTATATATATATTACATCTGATCAAAAAACCTTGAGTAAACTGGATTTGCTCAAACTTCCTTTTCATCCTTTTAGATTTTTAAGAGCGACGAAGGCAGCTGATCAACCAGGGAGCCAGGAGGCTGAAATCACATTCATATAAAGTGACAATCAATTCGGCTTATACGCCCTCACCACAGATGCGTTGTGTATCGGTGTTGCTGTCAGCCCACGGGTCGACTGGCCCAACTGCTACTCCAGATGAGTGTAATGCGCCTTCTCCTTGAGCCTTCTCAAGTGAACCTGATCGAAGTTGTAAAAGGTTGACTGATTGCGCGCCAAGACCCCAACTTAAATGGTTTGGACTAATTTAAACTACGATGGGTTACAGCGCACAGAGATATTTTAATGTTCCCTCTCTTTCCTGCCCTTTATCTCCCTTTTTCTAATGTCGTTCTTGCTTCATCTCTCTCTCTCAGACAGCTGAGGGAGGGATGAATGTGACCTTAATATTTTCATCTCTTTTCTCTGCCAATGATTTATATGCCAAAATAACACCTCGTTTAAGACACACACACACACACACACACACACACACACACACAGTCACACAGCTGGGTGTCAAAATGACCTCGGGTTGTGTGTGTGTGTGAATGCATTGGCACTAAGAGAACACCTACCACCTAAGGCTCTCTTTCTCTCTCTCTCTCTTTGTTTTCCTTCACTCCTCTTTGCTTTTCTTTGCCTCTACCTCATCCCTCTTTTCTTCTCTCTCTCTCTCTTTCTCCCACTCTCTCTCTAACCATCCTTTTTTCTGTTTTCCCACTTTGTCTCTCTCTCTCTCTCTCAGGGCGTTAAAGTCAGTTCACAGTTCTCTGTGATGTCTGACTCTGATTCCCTTCATGTTGCTGGAGGCTGCATTTTAGAACACTGTCATGCTATAGTTTAGTGTGTGTGTGTTTGTATGTGTATGTTAGTCCTTGTGTGTGTGTGTGCACGTGCATGTGCATGTTACTGCTTGGGTGTGTGTGCATGTGAATGAGGGTTAGGGTTAGAAGAAGAAGGCGTGTGTGCATGCATGCTTAAAGTCTGAATGCATGTTGGAATGCGTCCATATGCGCCTAAATGTGTGTGTACAAGTTCTTGTATGCTCAGATTCACATTTTTTTTTTTTTTTTATTATTATTTTTTAAAGCATTTTTGAGTGAGTGTGTTCAATTATGTGTACCCATTCTGGTGTTTTTCTCTTTCTTTGTACATGTGTATGTGTTCCCTTCCTGGTCTCATAATTGTATTTCCTTTTTTCTGTGTATTTATGTGTGTCCAGCTGTGTGTTCTCATTCTTGCGCTTTTCCTTTTCCGTGTCTTCGTGTGTGTGCGTTCACTTGTGTGAACTCGTTCTTGTGTTTTTTTCCGGCTTTTCGACACTGTACAAGATTGCTGCTTTATTGGTTTCTTGTACCTGTGCACCGACTCTATCATGTAGCTCACTGTATTTCCTTCAGATTTCCTGAACTTTCTAAGACTTGTGTAGATAGTTTCAACATCCTGACCCCTTCTGACGCCGCAATATGACACCTCATTTCATAGCAACAAGCGGCCTTGCCTTGCTCCACTGCCTCCATTGCTTGGAAATGAAATAACTAAAGTAAAAAAAAAAAAAAGTTTTGAAATACATTAAAGCTATACCTGTACAATAGTGGGTTTTTTTTCCATTGAGTCTGTACTGGTGGTGTTACACTAATGTATAGCGCCACTGAGAATGAAATACGAAAATATGAGAAAGGATGACAGCAGCCAAGACGAATCAGTGAACATCTTCTGGTTCCTAACTGCACTACAGTGAAATAAGACTCAATTGGATGTCAAAAAGTGAGAAGAGAAATAAAAACAGCAACACAGCAACAGCAAACAGCAACATTTCTTTGCTCCTAATTGCACTACAATTAAATAATTTGAATGTAAGAAAGAAAGAAAGAAAACAGAGCACCAACAGCTCACTGCTGTTTACGAGACAGTTTTGTACTTTGCTCTTAAGTTTTGATTTGTCTCTTCCTGCGTGTGAAGATTTTCCACCAGTGACAATAAAAAGAAGGTTTTCAGGAATCAGGGCACATTTTGTGGTTTCTGTTAGCACTACAATGAAGTAAAGGTCAAAGAGAAAGAGAGAAGAAAGAAAAAAATAGGCTTTGACACGATGACAGCAAGCCGATTTTTACCACGGGAAAATAATTTGACTTGTCAACGAAAAGAGAAAAATACCCTCTTGTAAATATCAGAAGTAGCATTCAAATAATACAGCCTCTGCTAGTAAGACAAACTTGTATACATAGACACACACTTACTCATCCTATTGGTTGCGCTTTCTCAAACACACACGCACACACACACACACTAATCCCTTACGCTCAACGAGAAAGTGATTTTGATATATGCAACCCGTGTAATTCCCCTGCTGAATACAACAGTAAGTTATAATTAAAATGCTAGCATGCTGAGAGAAACCAGATAAATGTGCAATGCATCATAAGTCAGGGAGCTGCCATGAGATAAGGGATAGCAGAGAGAGAGGGAGAGAGAGTGGAGAGAGAGAGGGTCATGTGGGTAATTGAACTGTCTATTATAGCTTCACCATATTAACTAGTTTATTTCCTTCCTATATACATCCATTTCTCTCTCTTTTTCCATCCCTCCGTTACTAACTCCCTCCTCTCTGGCCTTCATGTGGTCATTCATTCATCTCTTCCTCCCCATTTCACATACTTTCCGTCTTGTCTCGGTGTCTTGTTGTTTTTGTTGTTGATATTGTTAATGTTGTTGTGGTTGTTAACGTTGTTGTTATTGTCGGGGTTGCTGTTACTGTTAATGTTTTGGTTGTTGGTATTTTGGCTATTGTTAATGTTATTGTGGTTGTTATTGTTATGGTTGATGGGGTTGTTGTTATTCTTGTTATTGTTGTGGTTGCTGCTATTGTTGTTCTGTAGTGGTTGTTGTTTTTGAAGTTTTTGTTGTGGTTGTTTTTGTTGCTGTGAATGTTGTGGTTGTTGTTGTGATCACAGTTGTTGTTGTGGTTGTCTTGGTGTTGTTATTGTTGTGGTGGGGGGCGATCCAGTAGTAGATCAAGTAGTCTAGACGTGAGATGTCACACATAGATCACTTTGGAAAGCCTGAGACTTAAACAGCGAGCTGCAATGTTCTCGGCCGCAGAGCAGCAGATGCTCGTCAGATTGTATGATGAATGAAAATATTACAATGAGAAAAAGACAAAACCATTGCCACTAACAAATTTGGCAGGATATTGCAGATCAGCGATGTGCACAGACTTTGAGATGAGCAGTGGCGAAGTCTGGAGCTGAGGAATGTCTCAGCTGGCAAACCATCTCACCATCTAACTGACATTCTGGGTGTTGATCCCGCCTGTAGCTGTTTAATACAGCACTGAAACAATCTTTAAATCATATTAATATGTACACGATTCTAAAAATTACACGTATGAAACGCAATATGACATTAAACATGGAAGTAATTTCTTCATTTCGCAAGATAGTTTCCATTAAAAGGTGTAATATTTCTACAAGTGACATAATAGCCTAGTGGAAATACTGTGCCCCTACTGGTTAAATACTGGTTTGATGCTTCTTTTAGCTTATACTTTCAATCAAATGTTAAACTTTCTGTTTCAGTCCATTAGTTTTATTTTCATTGCACTTAAATAACAAGCAAATGGTGAATGCAGTTTCACGTATAATTGAACAAATTGTACTTTTAGAAAGCCTTAAAAGGGATATCCTATTTTGTAACCTAAATTAGACTACTGGTGACCAATAGCCTCTAATGCATTATCTTTTCTACTTCAATCCAACCCCTACACCCATCCCCTTCATTCATTCATTTCTGGTGAGGGGAAGTTGACTACAGAAGCCTCCATCGCAATTCAGTTGCTGAATTTTTTACATAGGTAACCAACACCAAAACTGTAACAACAGCTGGGCAAGCAAGGCCCATTGGTAGCCATGGTGACTATAACCTACCCCTTACTAAGTTGCAAGTGTGACTTCGTTTGGAGTGACACTTTGCGGTGAAGTGGTATGGGAAAGGACGGACGTTTAGCCTGAAAATCAGCTCGCCCAAGACCAAGCTAGTCTGGAAGGATACGTTTCCATGGTAACTTAGCTCAAGCTTATATAAACCTGCTTTGTGGATTTGAATTTCCTAAAAATAAGCCTGGCTTATCCGGCAATCTCACTTTGTGGAACGGGCCACTGGTGAAATGGGAAAGTAGGACCATGTTATGTTCTTCTGGTGCATTTGTGCCGCTGCTGCAAATTTAGCTGGACATTATATTGACTTTTGTGTAATTAGATTTTGAAAGTATTGGGTTGCAAGGCAGCATAGTGAACACATTGGTATTTTGTGTAGCTAGTACAGAGTAGCATTAACAGTTGTGTACCTTGTGCAGACTGAGCCATGACGAATTCAAACACAGCAGCTCACTAATCCACTCAACTCTGCTCAACCAAACTTTGAGGTAGGTCACCGTCCACCTCTTTTTATCTGAATCGGTGTCAAATGTTTGTCAAATCAATTAAAACTAACCCATAAAACTTTGTTGACGAATCAGTTTTCCATTTTGCGTCATGGAGCCTTGTGTCATGGAGCACATAAGGACCTACTTTCAATTAAAGTACAAATTAAAGCTGCCCTAGGCAACTTCACATGTTGGAGAGGTGACTGTTTGAACTGTTTGAACTTCAATAGCCAGAAATCAAGTCTAGTCTGTGATGCTTCATGCTCAACGACACCAAAAGGATGATAGAGGCAAAAGATGTAACTCTGGTGAGTCCAGCTTTCTTTGGACGGAGCGCTGCTCACTGCTGTTTAGGAGACAGTTTGGACTTCATTCAAGTTTTGATTCAGCACGTATATACCCTACACCCAAATTTAATTTAGGTAAATAGGGTAAATCTACGGGTCTCAATTAGTGGGGATAGAAAGCCCTTTTCCCCACCACTTCACACAAAGTGTCCCTCCAAATGAAGTCACACTTGCAACTTCTCTTTCTTTCTGTTTTCTGTATTTTTCTTTCTGTTGGTTGTATTTTCACATCTCTCTCCCAGTCTCTTTCTCTCTGTATATATGTGTGTGTGTGTGTGTGTGTGTGTGTGTGTAGTTGCATGTTGCACAGTATCTAAAGAATTTCCAATTATGTGTGTGCGCGTGTCTTAACAACTATCTGATTAGCTATATACCTGCTGACCATGCCTCTGTTGCCATAGCAACCTAATTAATCAACTTAATTGAAGGTTGTTGATCGATAGCTAACAGGCAGTAGATGTTAGTTAATGAAGTGCCTCTCATCTGCTTGAATTACAAGGGGGGGTGTGTGTGTGTGTGTGTGCATGTGTGCGTGTGTGCGTGTGTTGCAATATGAGCCAGTAGCATTGGATTAAAGAGAGATTAAAGAGGACTTTGATTCGATAAAATAATAATCTAACACCACGATGAATCGCCCTCCAGACTGGACGTTCTGCCTCCTTCTCATTCAAGGAGAGACTGAGTGAGGGATTTGAAAAAGAAAAGGCATCAGCTACTCCAACGAGTATTAACCTGTTTTAAGTGTGTGTTTTCAAGTATTTCTTAAAGGTGTAATTGTCAAATTAATTGATGTGATTACCGTAAACAAATGAGACCATAGTTGACAATTGGTAGCCCATATCTCATGCCAGTTATATTGTATATTAGTGTTTCTAAAAATTAAAAA
>JAXDDX010000169.1:640000-908370 GCA_034670405.1 Hoplostethus atlanticus
TAGCAACTCATAGTTACAATCAAAACAAAGAGAAAGAAAGATCCTTAGGTGGTGAGGAGTGAAGCTGCACTACCAAGCCGTATTGGAGGTAATCTTTGAATTTTGTGAACTTAAATGCGCTGAAATCATGCAGCATGATGTGAGTGAACTAATGTCTCTGTCTTGTGTCTGCTGGGGGCCGGAGGCTCAGTCATTGTTGGTGAGTCCAGCTCAACGACTATTTAGGAGACAATTCTGTATTTTGTTCTTACAATAATAATCCACAACATTTTCATATGAATAAATGTTTGTTGTGCTACTCTCTAGCTCTGATTACATTACATTACATTACAGTCATTTAGCAGACGCTTTTATCCAAAGCGACTTACAATAAGTGCATTCAACATAGGTAGGCAAGAAAACTACTAGTCACCAGAAATCGTAAGTGCATTTCCTTCCTAAACAAGCAACTAAGAGCATAACTAGTGTTAAGGTAAGAGTGCAATAAGTTAGCAACCTACTATATCTTAAACAAATGAGACAAATAAGAGAATCAAATAAACAAGAGCTAAGACAAATAAGTGTATCAAATGAACAAGAGCCAATAAACAAGAGCTCAGACACATAATTGACGATTGATCTGAATGAACACTGAATCAACCTCTAGTCAGTTCATGAAAGCTTTTACATTTGCTGTTCCGAACACCCGGTGTCAGGTAGGTGTTTCCTGGGAGAAATCCTGTGGTACACAGGAAGTGATGCGTTTTACGTTTCCGGTTTGTTTGTAATAAACAGAAGAAGAACGGGGTAGTTAGCATGAGCAGCGATAGCCGCCGTGGCTGAACAGACAAAGAAACTTCACCTACAGAAACTCAAATTTCATCAACAGGAAATCCAAGGAGAAAGACGACACAGTGCTAGACACACTGTTTGATTGACAGGTGGGAAGTGCAGTGCAGAAACACCACAGCAAAAAAAACAAAAAAAAAACAAGATCGCACAGATTACCACTTTAAATTTCAGTTCATCACTTGCTGAACCGATTTCCCACCATTAGTTAGGGGGGTGGGACGCGTGCCATCACCACATCTGCTGTCTTGGTTCTGATCCAATAAGAGTTCTCTGATCAGATCAAAAGATCAATCATTTCATTCACATTAATATATTTAAACAGGAAAAGACAGCAAGAGAGAGAAAGAGAGGGAGGATGGAGGGACAGGAAGGGAGAGAGCGAGTTTAAGAAAAAAAGCTTAGAGAGAGAGAGAACGCACCCACCCCAGTCACACACACACACACACACACACACACACACACACACAGATCAGACGTTGTGCAAGGTTAGACCTGCAGAACAAAAGGACAGTGTGACAGAGCTTCAAATAAGAGGAACTGTCAGATTTCACCTTGCCTTCCTCTGTCTCTTTCTGTGATTGTGTGTGTGTGTGTGTGTGTGTGTGTGTCCTGTGCAGTGTAAAAGCTTTGCAATGTAGAACTTTTCAGAGGAGCTTCTTTATTCAGCGTTTTTCACTGTACTCCACTGCTAATGACAGCGACAGACCAGTTACAGTTACTAGACAGATAGATGTTAGAGAATTCAGGGAAAGGAAATAAAGACTAATCCTTTCCAAATCCAAAGTCATGAAACATTTCCAGCAGTAAACAGGGAGACGTGCTTTTCATCTCAACTCCCTCTTATGGTTCACTTAGATGTTTCTTACCTTGATTTCATTGCTTTTGTTGTCGATTTGATGTTTTTTCTTACTCCTTTGTAAAGCACTTTGTAGCTTTCGGAAAGCACTAAATAAACACTAAAGCACTGTAAATAAAGATTATTATATTAGTGGTGGTTGTCAGGGATGTAGTGGAGGGTAAACCGTTTACCCACTTTATTTGTGGAGTTTAGCCACCTTTGTTAGATGATATAAACCTTTATGACTCAAATTCATAGTTTACGCTCCTATTGATTTACCAGTACATCACTACTAGTAGTACTGGGCTTATAGTAGTAATAGTAGAATGAACTGATACCAGTTGGGAGATCAAGAGTAAAATAAATACTTGTACACGTTTGCCTTCATTTGATTGTTCACAGTGGAGACAGTTTGGGAGAAAGAGAGGGGGATGACATGAGACTACGGTCCTAGGCTGGATTCAAACCCGAGACGCCGCGGGTACATGTGGACAAACTGAGCCACTGGGACCATTCATTCTGGATCCCTTCTGCAGAAATGCTCAGTTACTGATCTTAGCGATACAGCTGGTAAGTTAAGGAGTCCGACAACTCAGGTGTTTAGTAAATTCGTTACTATGCTCACACCACATCCCTCATTCTAGTGTGGATTCTTTTTATCAGAATACAGTTTTTTCCGATCGCTAACTCGCATCGATCAATACCGAAGTCACATTGTCAAAACTCTTCACACAGTCAGCGAAACAGAAGTCTATGTGGACCAAACTGTGAATCATTTTTCATTGCTTTCACACAAAATGCATTCAATGACCACATTCTCCAAAATCCATGAACTCTTTTCTCATTCATACCATATTGAAATATATAGAAAGTTTGGAATATTTCCTTTAATTTACAATAAAATTAAATAATAATCATTCCAAACACAGCTGATTGCAATTTCAGCTGAAAGCTGAATAAGGGCCACAATTATTGACCATGTTGTAAACCATGGTCTCTCTTTGAGAGAGGCTGGTTTACTGTAAGGGTGCAACCAAATCAGTTGCATCAATAGTACGAATTTTCCAACAAAACAACAGGTGAGATGTGCATCCTTCAGTTGAACTACATATTACAGTACAATACAGTATGTTTACATTTTTACATGTACATGTGTTTTAGGATCCAAAGGTTGCCTCCTGGAATTTCAGGATTTTGTTTTTGTTTCAACTTTTTACAGTTTTTTACAATCGTTTTCACACTTGTCTCAATACCATGTCCACTTCTTCAAAACTCTTCACACAGTGTGCTTTTGAAACACACACCTGAGCACATCAGTCAACCTTTGGTGCAAAATGCACTTCAACCACCAAAACACTTCATATTTCACCCAAAAGTGACTCATGCTGCCGTAACTATAGAATATGCTTTCTCCCATAAGACTACTTTGTCACTCAATGTACAATGAACTAAAAAACACAAACAACTTGGAGCATTGCAAAATACATATATTATGTGTTTCCCTTTCCTCTATTTTTGCATCCACAAATATTTCAAGCCAAGCAGCTAAAGAAACTTTTGATCTGTTGGTTTGCCTCTCACAATAGATGTCATGACTGAGTGTGGTAAATTTACAGTAAACTGTAAATGAATGAATGTTTTACTGTATCGGAAACCCAGAATAACAATCTTTACTGTGTAATGTAAAACAATATATGATAAAGAAACAAATTACAAAAGCAACAGTATTCTTCAGGGGGTTTACTATATTTTGCCATTTGTTCTCACAGTGCAATATACTGTAGTTCAGAAAAGAAAAATACAATACAATCAATTACTCAAAATACATTACAATCAATAACAAAAAATACCAAATAGCAATATTTCCCCTATATACATGCACATTTCAATGCAAGTATGACCACTTTTGTATAGATGGTAACAAGGCTACAAACAAAAAAACTGAATAAACTGAATAAACTTTCTGCTAAAATCAGAATAATCTGTCTTACGTATTTCAAGCATATAGTTTAATTTGTCTGTCAAAATGCAACATATTTCCATCCACAGTGATCAGAATTTTGTTGGGTTTTGAACTGAAAGTTAACTGTTTTGAACAGAGTATCTAAATGTCTGCAAAATTTGCTGTAGTTGTACAGAATCTTGCTGGTGGTGAACACTGACTGAGAGAGGTATTCATGAATTTTGGAAGAAGTGGTGATTGAATGCCTCTTGTATCAAAGCAATGCAAAAGTATACACAGTTTAGTTCACATAGTCTACTGATATGGTGAATGTGTTAAGTGTTTTGAAAAAGTGGACATGGTATTGAGACAAGTGTGAAAACGATTGTAAAAAACTATTTTTCACAAATACAGTAAATTACGATTTGAAGCAAATTGCTGCATTTCTGATTCATTCTTGTTACATACATACTGGTTACATACATTACTTTAGTACAGTCAATAAAGTGAAAAGGTGTTATTCTTATTCTATAATGAAATACTGATTTATGTGAAAAATCATTCAAACTTCAAAGATAAAAGTTCATAATTTATGTAATGCTCCCTGTTGTTAGTGTTTTTTAGGTTAGTGTGTTATGAGTGACCATGTATGCTTTCTGAGTGAGAAGTGTTGCCAGTGTTGTGGTTGAACAAGCTTATTTTGAGACATGTATGAAGTGTTTTGGTGGTTTGAGAGAGTTTTGGAGGTGAGATTAACTGTTTGGCCAAGATGCATGTTGGCAATGCAGACTGTATGAAGAGTTTTGACAATGTGGTTTCAGTATTGACCGATGTGAGTTAGCGATCGGAAAAAACTGTAATAACAATCATTCATTTCGGTCTCATTTGGGTAACGAGCGAAGCTAGAGGCCAGAGAGAGGCTGAGAAAGGTAGAGGCGGGAGAGCGAAGGGATGGAGAGGTGGAGAAGGAGAAGGAGAGGAACAGAGGGAGAGGAGAGAGGGATGAGTAGAGGTATAAACCAGTTGCAGCTGTTTCCAGCTCCATTAAAAGGTAATTAAGAAGAACCTCATTACAGAGAGAGAGAGAAAGATGGGGAGATGGAGAGGAAGAGGTTTTCTACTGAAGATTCACCTCAAGTAAATACTTGGTTGTGCTGTCTGGTAATGTGATCCTAATTAGTTTTGAGCAGCTTGTTGGGCAGAAAAGAGACATGTTGTGGCTCTCCAAAGGATCGAAAATAATAATCCTTCGCAGTCAATCAGTCCGTCTCCAAAGCGAGTTCTGTCGGCTCTCTGTCTTTCTGCGTCGTCTGCCAAGCCGAGCTTTGAGACGGAAACATTTTGACAGTGTGTTGAAAGGATGCAGCATGGGATGGTCCAATGGGGGATTTTTTTCTGGAAGGAATGTTGGTCTTGGAAATAATAATCAATGGTTTCCCTGGATTTTAATTGTGTCAACACACTCTTTGAAAGAATGTATCACTCTCAACAGTGTAGTAGTAGAGTAGAGTGTGGTAGCACTATTACTAGTAGTAGTACACACACAATTCACAATTCTGCTTTCTTTGATGTGTGTGTGTTCTTTATGTGTTTCTATGTTTTACAAGTTATGTTTTAGGCCTTTAGCTGATGTGTGTGTGTGTGTGTGTGTGTGTGTTGTTCCTTTAGAAGCTGTTTTGCTTTGACGGCTCCCAAAAGAACGACGGAACAACAGAGAGAAGATGTCAGAAAACTATAAACATACAAAGCACTGGTTCTTCTTTTACACACACACACACACACACACACACACACAGTACTTAGTGTTCTTATTCAATCAAGCAGTGTGTGTTCTTAGGCATGAGTGGGAGAAGATGGCTGAAGGCAGCCCAGAGCTCAGATAAACCTGGAACCGTGTGTGTGTGTGTGTGTGTGTGTGTGTGTGTGTGTGTGTGTGTGTGTGTGTGTGTGTGTGTGTGTGTGTGTGAGTGAGTGTGTGAGTGAGTGAGTGAGTGAGTGAGTGAGAAAGTGTGTGTGTGGTTGTCTAATAACTAGGGCAGAGCAGTCTTGGGGATATTAGTGTGTTTTAATTGAAAAATGGTCAGGAGGGGAAAGAAGCTCAGATTCAATGAGACAGCACAACACACACACACACGCACGCACACACACACACACACACACACAAAACACCCACAAATGACACAGATATGCACTTAAAATAATAAAAGCATACAATATAAAACACAGCACTATTTGAAAGTAGCATTATTCAAGTGAAGAAAGTTTGGATGGATGTTCACATTCATGTTCACATTGAAAAAGTTGCTTAAAATTGGCTTGGCAGTTGGATGGATGTATTGTTAGCCATGGTGTGTGTGTGTGTGTGTGTGTGTGTGTGTGTGTGTGTGTGTGTGTGTGAGAGAGAGAGAGAGATAAGGAGTGCTCAAGGATGGAAGTGGTTCAAAGAGCATCTGAGGTCTTCATTAAGGATGTGTGTGCTGCTGCCTGGAAGGGCCTGGCAGACACACTGACAGAAAAACACAACCATGACCACACACACACACACACACACTCCTTGCCATAAAACCTGAGGTTGTATATGATTCAACTGTGTAAAAATACTTGTCTTCTTTACACATCACACATCTTTAGTGTGACAAGATGGAAGCTCGGCATGGTGGTGTTGTTACCAACACATTCATTGATGATCTGATGCTACAACGGTCTGCAGTCACTCAGGACATTTCCCCCAATATCCCAGACATTCCTGATTTCAATTAAGCCAATGCACAACAGAGAGCAGTGCTAATCCACAAGCTTTTTTACATGGAACTCATCAGAAGTCTTTGCAGTATCAGAGTAGCCAGGCCATGTGGCGGAGAAAAGGAGTTGTGTATCCTCAGGTGACTTGAAGGCATCTTGAACCTCTGATATCTGAATTCTGTGCAACTACAGTCAGTTTCCATGGAGGCAGATAAAGCAATTAAAATGTGTGTTGTCGTCTCGTACTCTGATCCTTGCAGGTGATGTTTTTTTTTGGAAAGCTGCTTTTGTGGGGGCTTTCGTCAACAACTATAGCCTGAACAGGTGTTTGGAAACTGGATCCTGTCTTTTCTGAATGTCTACAAAACTTATGTATTTCTGTTGATGTTGAATGATGTTGATGTTGAATGGCTAAATATCGGAAAAATCCATCTCTGTTTTTGGGAAACATCTGTATTGTCCAGTTGAGTTCTATGGAAAGCTAGACGACGGGTCGAATAGAGCTTTTGTAGTTGTCACATAGCCTCATATTCAAGATCTTTCAGTTCAGCTGTGTGACTTGTGGCTGAGGATGGATATTGCTATTTTTTTGATACAAAAGTTTCAATTGAACTCCCTTTTTTTTGTACAGAAAAAAAATAAAAAGAAAAGAAGTGCCAATGGCACATGCAGCAGCCACAGGTCAAAACAGGCTCTCCTTATATCAGGCCTCTCCCAGGTGTGTCCTATTGCGTTGATTACACCTGGGAGGGAGCAAGAGAGAGAGAGAAAGAAAAAGGGCAACCGTAACACACGGTGACAAAGATGAGGCAAATCCTCCGGATGGGGGCAAGGGATTGTTTTGCACAGTTCATGCTTGAGTTGCACAGTTCATGCTTGTGTACCAGAGTTCATGCTTGTGTACCAGAGCCCTCTATATATAGGAGTTTTGCCACTGAAACCTCATTCGTAGTGTAGTAAGACTCCTTACACGTTGCTAGAACGTTTTCATTTTTTGTGCACACATTTGTCAACGCCACCTTCCTACTCATATTTAAAAAACCTGGGCTGAAAATGATGACTTTGTAGGACGTTACATTTAGTTAGTTAGCTTAGTTAGTTGCTTCGACACAACTGGATGCTGACGTGGTTTTGACTGCCGCTTCCTCGTCTGAATTTAACCATTTTTATGTTCTGTTGCTTTGATTTTTACTTTGTTCTTATTTTTAAGAGGCAATCAAAAGGCAATTTCAGGTCACTCAGTCAGGATGAGGCGCTGGTAAACGTAATTAAAGTATTCAGTACTTGTGAAAATCATTTTTTCACAAATCACGTCTGTTCTTTATTGAGCAGTATCTAATATTTAACTTTAACTATAAATTTTAACACCTTAGCTGAGACTTTTCACACAACGCCCACAATCTTCTTTGTATATTCAGAAAGAGGTGCATTATAGCCATGGAGGTGCCTTGGGAATGGACGCATTCATTTTATTTCCTTCACTACCTACTATAAAGTCTCTTTGATGCTTCAACTTGTAAAGTGCCTCATCTCATCTCTCCCTGGTAAAAAACAAATACACCTTTCTAAATACACTTTACCTGAAGAGACTATCTGAGGTTACTTTAGTTTATGTGCAACCACAGTCATCATCAGCAGCACAATGTTCTAAAACGATGACATGCTGTAATTACCAAGTACAGATTGTGGTGATAACATATAAACCTAAAGTTGGATTTATTAGTTGATTCGAACGCTCCTTGGTTGATCATTCATCCCTCCTCTGGAGAATACAGTAACGTTAGGCTAGCTGGCTTGCTAGTTAACGTTCACGCTTATAGCATAATACATACATACAGTAGAAGCACTGCTTATACAACAGTGTGCTTGATTCTAACATAGCTAGTACGTGTTGTCTTACAATCATGAAGAGATTTAGGTAAACATACTGCTCTGATCATCACTATATTACAGCGGTCCTAAAACGTGGCTGCGCCCCCTAAGCGCCCCCTAAGCGCCCCTGCATTTACAACCTTATGGAAGCCGTGCGACGGATCCTGGCCCACCATGTATCGTGGAAAGTGAGGATGACATTGTGAGTTTAGGCTTTTGATTGAAATCGCTTGTTCTTGTTTGATCAAACAAGCCCCGATCATCTTTACTACACAGCGGGACCTACCTAGCAATATAACTGACAACTGTTTGCTGATCTGATTGCACCTCTGTTTGGGGTTGAAGTACAGGATGTTTTCTCCTGTATTTTGAAAGCCAAATGATAGCGACTCAGCTGTAGGGCCACAGAGCGGCGAGCTAGTACGCTATCCAAATACAGCCGACACATTGGAGCACACAAACACATCGATCAGACTTGATTTGTAGAATTTTTACCGTACCATGATGACGTTTCACAGCGCCCATGTATAGTGAATTGAATCACTTACCACTGATAAAGCTGTGTACCTCTACACACACTACATGCACCCTATACTAAAGGCACCCTCTATGTATTTTTGGGCATCTCCAATTACCTGTTGCTATCCTTTCTGCTGAAATGCTTCTAAATTGGCTGGCTTGGGAGCAAATCTGTGCCCAGGGAAGGTTTTTTTTTTGTGTTCAATTTCATCTTCTGAAAATAAAATGCAGGCTAGAATTTTCTGTTTTTTTTGGCCTCGTTATATTGTTGAATCTGTATGAGAACCCCAAATCCCAATCTATCTCTCTCTCGCGCTCCCCCTGAGCCCTTCTGCTCCTCAATAACCAGCACTGTAATACAGGGACACAGACAAGAAAATAGATTTTTGTGTGTGTGTGTGTGTGTGTGTGTGTGTGTGTGTACGGGCGCATGCTATTAGATTTTGGCTAGCTCAAGGGATCCGGACCAGAGACAAAGACCTGCAGAGAAAATACATTCTGATAAAGGGAGGGAGAAGAAGAAAAAGAGAGCAAGCAGGAGAATGGCGATATAGAGACAGAGAGAGTGATCGTGATTACTATGGAGAGACTACGATTTTAGCTTACGGTTTTGCACTCTCTCTCTCTCTCTCAGACACACCAGTTTAGTCAAACTGCGTGCCAGTGCATGCATCTGTGTGACGGTGCATTCCACTACAGTGAACATGATAGCTTTTGCTGATATCTCTATTACTGTTCCAATCTCCAACTGTTGTCAACTGTAAAAAGCTCATCTTCTCTCTATCCCTCTATCCCCACATCTCTGCCTACAACTCTCTCTCTCTATATATGCATCCATGTGTGCTTCCCTCACACACACACACACACACACACACACACACACACACACACAAGGCTGGCCATACCAAGGCCTTTAAACACACTCCCTTTCTGCCTGGCGTTATTATGCATCCTAGGTGATCAGAGTGTTTTCAAAAGACAACGCATCAACCCCAGGTGTAAATGCAAAGAGTCTCTAATCCACGTAGAGCGAAAAAGCGAGAGAAATCCACTTTCATGCACGGATTGCAAATGACAACTTGGCTTACTTGTCAAAAACGGATTGTCAGGAAACACGTGGGTGGGGAACAAGTGAGATGAGGCGTTCACTGTCAATTTTAAATGAGGTAAATATTACCAGAGGAGATGCCGCGTGTGGCAATCTGGTGACGGAAAGAGAAATCTGGTTTTAATGTGTATACGGGAGATGCCAGGTGTAAATGTAATCTACCTAAATCACAGACACAATCCAAATATGAGATACATGTTGATACCAGGTGTAAAGGAGGCTTTAAAGGAAAAATACACCCATACCCATACTGGCACTGGTATAAATCACCAATCTGTGATGTTCAACACATCCCAGCAGTTATTCTGTGATGTTGCAATTTACCTCATTTACTTTACCTCAACCTGTCTTGTCTACTTCTACTTCAGTTAGTGATTTCCTACATTTCCCAGAATGCCGTATGACAACCCTCCAGGAACGTGCCTGAATGCGCCTGAGCATTTCAGAGGCAGGTTGTACATATAGGTGGAGAGAGCAATAGAGATAGGGTTTTTCCAGTGGAGAAACATTGACTTGTGGCTGCATTGCATTCTGGTCTATTGAGGCTACCGTTGGTGGAGAAATTGGCATTTCTGCCTCTTCTACGATGGATTTCTCCCTGTATGAGTGTTGAGGTGCGAAATGGTCTGTCCAGAAATAAGCCATTGATCTTTGACTCTGAAGGACTGACACCAAAACGTTTACTATTGACGTCTTAGAAAGCTGGAGCTTTTTCTGTTGTTAAACTCCACTATAGCTACACTGGAAATATCTTGACGTGAACGTCACTTGGTCTACGTCTGGCCAGTTATGCACGAGAATAAGAAAAATACACCACCGAACAACAAAATGGACCCAGAAATGCGAGGTCCATCGACAACCGCTGTTAATGTGTTTCAGGGTGGATTTTTCCTTTAAAACCTGTGAGAGATGTAACAATGTTAGGCAGCATTGTGCGAAAAGGTATTGACGTTCCCCACATTAGCACAATCGCTATTTATGGAGACTCGACTAATTAAGAAACCAGCAACACCAGCATCAATTAACTGCTGACCAATCAATGACTAACACACAGGAACATGGAAACACTGAACTGCTAAATAATGGAGACATTTGATTGCTGAAATGTAACAAACCAAACCGACCAAACATATAAAGTTGCTCAATAAATAATTTGTGATAAAAGTAACAGTCCATGTCCCGCAAACTGACTTTCTCCTTCACACACGCAGACACATTCATTATTAACGCGGCAACATTTTCTCAACCATTTGACATACCAAGGAGTCAAAAACTGTCTTAAAAAAATATTCTGAACCACTGCCTGTTTTACAGTGTTTAGGCGGAAGATGCTGTAATAGACTAATAGATTATGCACGTAACGATTTTCCATCAAGTTCCACAGTAAATGAGCGAGGGACAAAAAAGAGAGAGAGGGGGTAAAGGGAGAGAGAAGGGGCAGGGAGGCAATACAAGAATAATAAGAAAAAAATACAGTTCACATATACTTAAGAATGTGTTAGAGATATACTATAACTATACCAAAAACTCATTCATTGGAAATATAGTTTGAATACACGATACAACTCATTTCTGTTGCCCAGAGGAAGAAAATGTATTTCCAGTGTCCAAAATATATTCCACATTTATTTTCTGGACAGTTTTTGTACATTTTGCAACTTACTGTAGGTGTAAACTTCTCTAAAGATAGTAGAGTCGGCATCAGTTACTTAGCAACAGCCGCGGGGCAGCGCTGTGGATCCAACATGGTGGTCGGTGGATCGTGCAGCGCGGCCCAACTGTCACTACGTACAGCTCTGGCCTGGTCTTAATGGGGAGAGTATATCATTCAGTCTAATTAGAATGCCAATAGCAAGTCTTCCCTAGCGACTATACTGATACACACACACACACACACACACACACACACCACACACACAGCCCTACATTATTCACTGGTAATTACAATGTCAATACACAGCAGTGTGGGCTCACAATAGCCATCGTTTAAACACACACACACACACACTCTATCCTTTAATTGCCCTTCAGTCAACTGCTTTAGCGCTTATGTACACACACACGCACACACATGCATAGTGTGTGCAATTTTCCATTTTGACTCCCCATGGAGAGAATCTGCCAAAGCTCTTACCACCCCCCCCCCACAGTGCTTTTACACTCACACACACACATACGCACACACACACACATACACACACACAAGGTCAAAGACTTTGTAGCGGGTTCATCAGTGTCACATCTCGCTGTCTCTTTTTTTAACATCCCTCCTCACAATCTCTCTCTCTCTCTCTGTCTCTCTCTCTCTCTCTCTCTCTGTCCCTGGAGGCTTTCACACTGAAAAGCCATTTACTGTGTTGTCTAACTACCTCTCTCTCTCTCTCTCTCTCTCTCTCTGTCTTTTAAATTTCTCTTCATCTTTCTGTCATTTCGTAACTTTTTCCTTTCTTCATTTCTCTCTCACTCCTTCTCTCCATCGAATGTCCTCTCTCTCTCTCTCTCTCCTCTCTCACTCCTTCTCTCCATCGAATGTCTGGTCTCTCTCTCTTTCTCTCTCTCTCTCTCTCTCTCTCTCTCTGGCCCATTGCAGCAGCAATCAGACAATGAAATTAGCGCTGGAACGGAGATAAATAAAGTCTAAAACACACACGGCTCATTAGCTCCTCTTGATTGTGCTCCATGAGTGGTCAGATTGGACGGTTGTTTGGACACTAAGCAATATTTACCAAACAGGGCCTAGCAGGGCTATCCTGGTTCCCACACACGGGGCTAACCAGGGCTAGACTAGACGTTGACCGCTACAAGGTCAGACAGAGCTGGACTGGTTTGTGATATTATTGTTGTTGTTCTCTGCCAGTCCCAGTCGAGCTGAACGCTTCCCCAGCGGTGTCCAGGCTGCAGTGTGACCTGACACCACACTGGCTGTTAAATGGATGTGAACAGTCAATATGCAGCTCGCTGCGACACCGGCAACCCTGCACACGCCTGCTGGAAAAGCTACTCTTCAATTCCTTGATGCTTTATAGTGTTCTCTTCCTCTCGTCCCATTCTCCCCTTCTCTTTCCTTTTCCTCCCCTCTCTCCTTCCCCGATGCCTGTCATTTTCTCTCCTTCTTCGCCTTTTTCTCCTCCTCCTCTCCCCTCACTTTTCCTCCGCTCTCCTCCCCTCATTCCTTCCCTGCCATCCTCTCCCCTCCCGTCTCCTTTCATCGCCTCGCTCCTTTCCTGCTGATCCTCTCCTCTCCTTTCTTCTCCTCTCACATCTCGTCTCCTTTTCTCCTCCTCCTCCTCCTCCTCTCCTCTTGTCTTCTGGCTCAGGCCCAGTTAAATTACCAGTTCTACAGAGCGATGGTGACAGAGTGCAGAACTTAATTACACACTGGCTGACAGCGAGGACTACGTGCTACATTTTCTCTCTCCCTCTCTCTTGTTCCCTTTCCCATCCTCCCTCTCTCGCTCCCTGTCTCCTTTTTTCCCCTCACTTTTTTCTTTCCATCTCCCTTTTCTCTTGCTTTCTCTTATTAAGGGCTGGTTGACAGTAAGGCAGTGTCCTCCATGGTTTGTCTATGTGTGTGTGTGTGTGTGTGTGTGTGGAACAACGTAGAACAATGTGCACAGTAAGTAGGATTGTATGAAGTGGCCAAATGTTTAAAGCAGCCGTCCTATGTCTCGATTACCCTGTTGGGGTTTGTGGGTGAGTATGTTGTATACCCTCCACCCAGCCAATGGTCATCATTCAACCCTGTACTGTAGTGTAATTTACCGCACTGTACTGTAAAAAAAAAAAAAAATACAAACATAATAAAATACAAAAAGGGAATGCACAAAATAATTAAAATGAATAAGAAGCAGATTGCTCAAGTAAAAGCAGCCTAAAAGCCTGAAAAGTGTTTTGTGGAGAGGAGCTGAGTAGCCGGAGTTCAAATTAACAATTAAATTACAAATGTATCTTCACTTGAACCTTGAAGTATTTCAGCGCCCTTGATTAAAGAGGACATTTTTGATGCCAGGAAACAATTTCACCCAGTGAATTCCTTTGCTGCCTCTTGCCTGGAACAGTGGCCTTCCACACCGTCAAATTATTACCAGTGTATTTATTTTAGGTATTATTTATTAACCTTCATTTAACCGGGTTAGTCCTGCTGAGATTTAAAATATAAATTTCAAAGATCAGCTTGGATCCATGCAGGTCTCTTCATGCTTGCTAGCGTTATGAAGTTGTTAATTGTTATTTTGTAGTCTGTTGACAGTTCTCCAACAACATGTGAAGCAAAAACACACAAAGGGTGTTTAGATTTTCTTCAGACGCAAGCGAATCTGCAAGCGGAGGAGCGTACGTAGCATGTTACCCGCTAAACCCTTCACATATGGGACTAGAGCGCTCCTTCTGCTTCTCTTTCTGCACCTTCTACACTACTGTGGAAGGAGTAATCCCCTGTGTGTTTGTGAGTATAGCAGAAAAACTGTGTGTGTGTGTGTGTGTGTGTGTGTGTGTGTGCATAAGGCAGGTGTTCCAACATTAATTCGTTTTCAGGCTTATTTGCTCACCGTAAATGTAATCTGCTTATTTATTAATGCTGTCATTGCAAATGTGTGTGTGTGTGTGTGTGTGTGTACACGTGTACATGTGTGTGTCCAGCTATATAGAGTTGTTTTTCAATAATTCATCGCTCCATAAGAGATGTATGTTTACACTGGGAAAGAGAGAGAGAGAGAGAAAGGGAAGAAGAATGAAACAGTGTGTGAGAGAGAGTTCAGTATCATATCAGGTTTTAATATTGAACAGCTGATATTCCAAACTACCGTTTATGGGAGGAGAAGAGAAGAGAAGAGAAAAAGAGGAGGGGGAGATGGAGAAAGGAAGGGGCAGACAGACGAAGCTGAAAAGGAAGAAAACAGAGAAACAGGAAGGACATTTTACGACAGCAATTAATTATCCCATATCCATCTTGTGTGTGTGTGTGTGTGTGTGTGTGTTAAGGGGGAAATTAAGAAGGCTGCATATAGTCTCTTTCCCCTGGGACCCTTGTCCAAATGCATTACTATCAAACACACATACACTTGTGTAGACATGCATGTGCAAGAGGACTCATATACACTTAATCACACTGCACACACACACACACACACACACACACACACACACACACACAGGAACAGAGTAATGTACTATAATATCAGTGCTGTCATGAAGTGAACAGCCATAATTAGCCAACCAACTATTACAGTGAGCATTCAGTGCAATGTTAACACAGCACACACATACACACATACACACACACACAGAATATACACAGCATCCATGCGGCCACGGGTGGTGACTACTCGGTGGCTTTTACCTCCAATTGCCATGAATGGAAGGGAATTGGAAACACATGGAAGGAGAACAGAACAGTACAGAAACATCTATAAGGTAACTGAACTGCGCAGCTACAGACAATGTTAACACTGTTAATAATAATTGATAGCAATCAAAATCTAATAGCCTAAAATCAACCTTTCCATTAATAATGAAGTCATCTCTGCATCCGTTCTCACGCCTTGCCGCTCCTTGGGGCCTTTCCATTGAGTAGACTGGCTTGGAGACTTTCCTAAGGTCTGATTCTCAGTGTACCTAATACGTACAACGCATCACTTCCTGTGCGCCAAGAAGATTTCCCAAATGGAACAAACCAGGGGTTTCATGTATCGCTGACAGCCCAAACACATTACTTACTTGAAATACTTGAAAAATGTTAAAAAGTGCATGTTTGAAATCCTGAATTTCTTAAAGTGGTGAGATAATTTCACTTGTTTCCAATGCAAATCAACTTATTTGAAGAATTTTCTTGAATCACGTCTCATTTTCTTGATACTAGTGGAGTGATCTGCCTTAATCTCACGTTCCAAGATGCTGACCTTTCTCTCTCGTGAAAAACAAGTGAAATGATCTCACCTCACTGGCAGAATGTCACTTGTTAGGTAGCTTCTGTAGTTGTGTTTGAATGCGTGTGTTCACACTCATTTGTGTACATGTGCAATATTGTCATTGGTGTTTGTGTGTATGCACATTAAAGGTTGTGTGTGTGTGTGTGTGTGTGTGTGTGTGTGTGTGTGTGCGTGTGTGTGTGTGTTTGTGTTTCTGTGTGAAAACCCTAGGTGTACAGAGTCAAAGCGGTGTCAGCCTTTATCAATATTTGACTGCAGAACCACAGAATGGATGAATCTTTAATATGACCTTGAAGCACAGAGACATAGGGGATGAGAGAGAGAGAGAGAGATGGAGATGGGAGATGGGAGATGCAGCATGACAGTAAGTGAGAGACAGAGAAAAAGAGGGAGACTTAAAATCACCTTACTCAGCAGTTAGTTTGACTGACCACTGACTGACTGATGAATAGTAAATATGACACTATAAATTCCACATTAGATACTCAATGGATACTTAAGTGTTGACATCGATCTGACAGTGTAAACTTGACCAGTAGCCCCAAAGGGAAAAGTCTTGAGTCTTAGGATCTCAATTTTGTATCATTTTGTGACCACCTTTCATCTGAAATGTTTCTGCTAAAACTCCCTAGGAGCAACGAGGAGACAACAGAGAGAGTAAATTCCTGAGACTTTATGAGATCAATGTGAAGATGCTGACATGTGACATATATAATAATAACCTCCTACTATACGATATGTCTGTTGCCCCCGTGGCTTCAACAGGAAAATGCAGCAGGATGTGAAAACTGAGCAAGAAGAAGGAGTCATAAAACATCATGTTGAGTTTCCTCAGAGATGTCCAGGAGAAGTAAAAAGGTAGAAATTTGAGATCTCTTCTTGGATTTTGCTTTCCTATGGGAAAAACCTGATTTATAAACTTCACAGTTGATGGACAGCAAAGTCTTGATGGTATCGACTTGACGGTGTAAACTTTTAACACAATCTGTGTTAAAATTTAAAAAACTAATACAACTTGACAAAAGTCCCTAGAAATTTGATCTCTGAGCGGAATTGAGCAAGCAGTGAAACCACCATATGCATACAGATCCCATGACTCAAACTCCTTTGAAGATGTCCTCGTGTTAGAGGGGAAGAAAAATCTATGGAAATATACCGATTTATCCTTTCATTTTCCCTCATTTCATACACAGTGGCACCCTCATTGGCATTATTGGCTGGTGTACAGCAAGAACTCTCCTCCAAAGCCGATGAGAGAGAGAGAGAGAGAGAGACAGGACAGAGGAAGGGCGTTGCGGAGAGAGAGAAAAAGGCAAAGTGAGAGACCATGGACAGAAATAAAACAGGTACAGAAAAGATGTTATGCCAGAGATGAAGAAATATTGACAGAGAAGAGAAATCCATCAATACAGACAGGGAAGTCAGTGTGTGTGGGTGTGTGTGGGCGGACTAAGCACCAATAGTGAATATATACAGTAAGCAGCAGAGTACAATGATTGTTTTCTCATATGACAGACAGACTCTGCAAAAACCGTCCATCTGAACAAGTCATCCCATCTAGTCTGAAATTCTAACTTTCTCTTAAAAGAAGTGAAGCCGTCTGCCGACGGGGTGAGATAATCTCACTTGACTCCGATGTAAATCAGCCTGTTTGAAGAGTTTGTTTTCCCAGTCAAGTGACATTTTCTTGACGCTAGTGCAGTGATCCACCGTGTTTTGAGAAACTGACGCTTGATTGTGCAGAATTCTTGAAACCAGTCAAACAGCGTCAGGTGAATTTGCCTCACAACCCCCCGGCAGCTATTTCACATATTTTAAGAGCACCAAGATTTTACAACTGAATGTGAGATGAAATAGCTTGTTAAGTTTGGCAGAGCGCTCCCCCATGTTTCAGTAATGACTGGTATCCTGAGTAGGTAGCAGTGTGCAGCGGCTCTTTCATATGTTAATATGTTGTGCTGCAGCTACAACACCCACTACAGCAGCATCAAACAGCCGCACTGGAATCCACCACATTTAACATCGGCACTAAACAACACGGCGTGGCCCCATGGTTAAACAGACCGTTCCTCAACTGGAGGACCTGAGTCCAAATAAAATGGCATTTCTCTCCCTAGCGGATATCCCACTGGTGTACATCGACCAATGTTGAACGATCCCTCTCCGTTGTATTTCCCAGCCAAACAGGAAATGCGTCAAATTCAGGACGCAAGCTGCTCTCAAAGTGACGTTTCATTGTGACTTTAAGTGAAAAACAATCTCCTAGTTGGGTCAAATAACTTTTTTTCATTCAGTTTAGTTCAAGTCACAACAATACTGCATAGGATCCTGATAGCACCGAAACGTTCACAAAGTCAGGATCTGTACAGCCTCAAAAGTTTTATTTAAAAGGTTAGCGAAACACATTCTATGTAGCAGGAGAAAAACAAGCTAGTGGACTGGACCGCACCGGCTGCAGCCAATTAAGGCCGGTTGCAGCCAGGTCCTTTTAACCTGGAAGTGTTTGTGTTCCAGTCAAGGAGATCGACTGGAGAGTTTATAGAATGGAGAGCGTGAGCGGGACCGACAGCGGCGGCCAGCGGGTTCCCGGAGGATGCAGCCGGGGGCAGACCTGGAGAGCTGGCCAGTCAGGTTGGAGCTGAAAAGCGTCCGGTGGACTGGCAGCGTTGGTGCTCCGCGGCTGACCTGCCAGGACGGAGGTCGGGAGAAGACCGAGCTGGAAAGCGGCGGTCGAGGCGACAAGCTTTATTTCTGTGATGTAAGTAAAGCTGCCTGCTGGCCTATGAACTCTCCACTCCCTGCCTGTGTTTCTGTCTGAGTCCACTACACTAACTAACACACACTGCGAAAGCATCCATTACAAAAGCTTTTGAATCCTATCTTATTCCTGAAAACAAATGTCAAAATGGGGTTAAATCCACCAGTGTTGGACTGAAATGTAGAGCATCTTGCATTGACATCTCAGACATTGATTTACACTGAGAAAACGGTCCATCTTAACAAGTGAAAATGTGAATTCTGCCATGGGGTCAGTTAATTCCACTTTATGCCAGAGCAGTTTAACTTGTTTCAAGGCAGATCACTCCACCAGGATCAAGAAAATGACACTTAATGCAGGAAATTCTTGAGAGAAGTTGCTTTGAATTGGAAACAAGTTACATTTTCTCACCCCAGTGGCAGATTTGTTGACATAGTGGACTAAATGACTTGTTAAGATCGATGTGGATGGATACTTTATGCAGTGTACGTGGAGTGAAACATAAAGCAACAAATATCCATTGTGGTTAGTAATGACTAATCGCTAATGTTGCTCTAGTTAAACCCAGCAGTTCAATTAGAGTGAGCTCAACCACACACACACACACACACACACACACACACACACACACACAGCAGATTCACAAAAAGGCTTTTATCTTTGGCTAAGAGGGGTACCGAAAGGGCAACAGTGAAAGAGGGAACGAGAGGCAATACAACACGGCTGGCGTGTGAGCAGAAAACACACACACACACACACACACACACACACACACCGGGGAAAAAGTCAAGTGGATGTCTTTTTTCCGACAAAGCCACTTTTAAATTAATTAGTTTCAATTAGCGTTAACAGGCGTACATGTTTAGCTAGAGAGAGAACACAGAGAATATTTTCACGCTAAATGTCATGATGGGCGTACACAGACACACACACACACACACACACTGGAAGTGTCATTGCATATCTCTGTCATGTTACAGTTGTTGGTAATATTCTTCCCAGTCTTGAGCCTTAGGCGGTGATGTGATGTCTTTTTTTCCTTTCTATCACACTGAAAGTGTGTGTGTGTGTGTGTGTGTGTGTGTGTGTGTGTGTGCTGTCTCTTTGTTTTCAATAATCTCTGCCAGGATGGTCAGTTCACGTCTCTGGGTCACTTGGAAAACTCTGATTGGGAGAACGTGGCGTTCCCCTCCCTCAGCATGTAACATGAAAACTAAAACACGGAAATAAAATTGTGGAAAAAATGATTGCAACATATCTCCATTTCAATTAAAAACACAAAATTATGAAACTAATTATGAAATTATGAAACTATAGCGTTGTTATCACGAGTTGAGGTCACTGATACCTGCACCATTTGGCATCCCTCAGTCAAAATCAAGCAGTCTCTCTTTCTTTCTCTCAGATACACTCACGTATAACTGCTGGAGTGTTTTAAATAACTTATAAATGTTGAAAATCTTTTTCACTCTTGCTGTGTTTCCCTTCTTCTCTAACTCCGTCTACATTCCCCAGAATGGTGAATAAATAATTTGGCTTTTTAACCTCAGCAACTTGAACAACACCAAGAACAACGGCAGAAAATTCACCATACACCAAAATCATACAGACAAAATCCTCCTGAATCCCAAATAAAAGCAGAGGGATTCAGGGAAGAAAAAAGACACAGCGTGCATGGCTGCTCAGCATTTTCTCCTCACAAAAAATACTGAATTAAAAGCCTAAAATTATATTCATTGTGAAAAACATACATGCAACTGTGTCATCATTATTGCTCTCCATTGTAAACTATCTAAAGTAAATATTTTATGGTTTGCCATTTGTGTTTTATTCTGTTTTTCTTCTTTTTTTTATTCATTGCTTACGTTATTATACGTCTTGTAAAGCACTTAACTCTGTTTTAAAGGCCCCTTTTATCACCACTACTACTAATGCTACTACTAATAATATTACTAATATATTTTATGGGTTTCTAATAATAATAATTCTAATAATAATAAAACACATTTGTTTATTTATTTATTTCTACCCTTATAAAGTAATCTCTTTAAGAGAAGTCAGTGCTTTACAAAGCCTGACATTAATGCACATTGTGCAGCAAAGTCATTCACAGCCAAGCGGAAAAAACAAGTACGTCAACGTTTTACAGCGGAAATTTTGTCTGCATCAGAAGTTAAAAATCTGCTCAACTTCAGATGGTTTCTGATGAAAAAGCTGCTGTAGTGTGCAGTTGGAGAAAAGTGTGTGTGTGTGTGTGTGTGTGTGTGTGTCTCAATGGGAGGGAGAGTTGTGTATGTGTGTGTGCGTCCTCTTAAAAAGCAGTGTGAGAGTTGCAGGGAGTGGACATGATGTGTTTTGATGTGTTTTTTCTCTCACTCATTACACACACACACACACACACACACACACACACACACACACAGAGCATCCCTTTATCTTTGCTGTGCATGAGTTAATTTGTGATTAGATCAAACTGAGATCTAATCGCTCTTTGATCTCAGGTTTTAGCTGCATCAGAAAACACACAACCACACATACAAAGAAGGGCACTCACTTCTCACTTCTCACACCCACAAAAACATAGGTGGGCAAACCATCTGTATCAGCACATCAGGTGGAGGCCAGCAGCACGCAATCTTAGAAGAGTCTTAAAATAAAGAAGGGAGGACAGAAAGAGAGACAAGGAGGAAACACAATGAAAAGAAGAAAGGTGGGGGGAAGAAAGAAAACGGAAAAACAAGAAAAGTGAGAAAAAAGGAAGAAATACCCCAAGAGAAGTGGCCCCTGTTGGCACAAACACAACTTAGCTGCTTTCACACAATCCATCTCTCCTTCTCTCTCTTCTGTCTCTTCTTTCGATTAAGTTCATTCCTTCATTCTCCACACCCTATTCAAGGTCATTGGATGCTGGAGCCTATCCCAGCATGCACTGGGGGAAAGGCAGGGAAACACCCTGGACAGATCGCCAGTCCATCACAGGACAGACAAACTCACGATCACACCTATGGGCAATTTAGAGGTGAGTCTCCAATTCACCTGACTTACATGTCTTTGGACTGTGGGTGTATATAGTCTAACTAAGAATAGAGATCTGAACAACTATATTACACAATATTCTCTAACTTTATCTCTCTCTCTCTCTCTCATTGTATCAGCCTAGCAGGGATCTAGATAAGAGTCAGCGTTATCTTTCTGCTCGCCATCTCGGTTAATCTATTGGTTTTGTCTGGAGCGACAAAGCTGTTAAGATCTGGCCTCGACTAGGAGGACCTTGGGAGAGGGAGGGAGGGAGGAAAGGAGGGAGGGAGGGAGAGAGTGGAAGAGAGATGGAGGGATTTGGGTGATTTGATTCAATTTGAGTTCTTGGTAATTGTGAGGGTCAAGGTTAGAGTGAAAGGTTAGGGAGGGACTAAGTCAATGGAAGTAAAGTGTGTGTGTGTGTGTGTGTGTGTGTGTGTGTGTGTGTGTGTGTGTGTGTGTGTGTATGGTGTACGTTGGGATGTGTGTGTGTGTCTGCCTGTGCGTTTACATGTGTGTGCATAAAACGGTGTGCGATTCTGCGTGTGTGTGCGTGTGTGTGTGTGTGCAGAAAAGTTGGTGCCCGCATGGATATATGTATGCGTGTGCATGTGTGTGTCTGCATGAATGGCTAAATATGTGCTTTAATGTGTGTGTGTGTGTGTGTGTGTGTGTGTCTTCCAGGCATTATTTTCAACATGGTCATGGTTGTGTAACAACTGTCGAGCTCATTAGCACTTTCAATGTAAATGGGCTAATCTAAGATACAGCTCTCAGCGTGCATGTGTGTGTGTATGTATGTGTGTGTGTGTGCACACTAGTGGAAATATAGTAACTTGACTCTGTGGCGTTGCCTATACACTCTCTACTGTCTAGTATAAGATAACACTTTCCATAAATAGATGTTTTACACTATTCACGCTCGACTGTTTAGATGTAAAATAGAACTGCACATAGAATAGAGCACATTATAAAATAGTGCAGCCTTAGTCTTAAAATAGTACTGGATGTACAATAACCCATAATCTTCTAACAGTCCTGATATAGAATAGACATAGAGTAGTACTTGTCCTGGATATACAATCGTCTATTTCAAAATAAGACATAAGATAAACATGTATACTGTAGTTATTATATTGTTATACAGAGTTGGGATGACCATCTGACATTTGGTCGACACTGTTAGCCAAAGCACCATGAACGCATACCTCTTTAGCGAGGGTGGCCCCAGCTGTATGTCTTTCTGTCTCCCCTCCCCTCCTTCTCCCCCCTGCTCTCTCACTGTCAATAGCTATTAACAGTGATGATCGGTCCCCTCTCCCAGGTCAGGGTTAGGGTTGTTTACGTTGCTGGGGAAGTGGTCTCAGGGTCTCAAAGAGCATTTTCTTCTCGACTTATTTATCTTTTGCACCCTTCCTATCAATAAGGAGCCTATAGGTCCTGATCATTTTACTGTGGGGAGCCAACAGTTGCAACATCCAGACTACAAGTTACAATATTTATACGTTGCAACACACATGTTACAAGCAGCTGCAACATCCACCCTACTGAAGTCTTTGAGCAAGACACTGAATCGCTACCAGCTCCAAGGTAAAGTTTCATATTAATATTGATGTTTTTCGGTTCGTAGAAAGTTTGGCCGAGTTGCAGCGGTGTATGTTCTCTATAGGGCAAAGATATTTATTACATGTGTCTTTTAAATGTCTTTAAAGTCCGTCCTCACCCACCACCCTCTCCGCTCTCTGGTGTTTGTCATCACAATCTGTCCCCTTTTGCTGCAGTAGGTGTTGCATTAAAGCACAGCAGGGAAACGGACATCAGGAAATGGTAGTTCCTATCCATATGGTGTCCTTTTATACACACACACACACACACACACACACACACACACACACACACACACAATGAGAGAGCGAGAAGATCTAACAGTCTATCTTTGGCCGACTGTGGCGGTCACCCACATAAAAAGTCTGCTTGGCTCTGCTCTGATCACATAATTGCTCTGCACCCACCTCTCCCACACACACAACCACACATACACACACACACACACACACACACACACACACACACAGGGAGGGAGCGCACATTCAGTGAGCACACACTGAAGCACACTCATGGACACAATAACAAGTTCACACACAGAAATCATGCAGAATTACACAACACACACACCTACACTCATGAAACCTGGATATAAAACGCACCCACACACGCCATCTCTGTTCAGTATAGGATGAAGCAGACCGTTCACAAATGTATGCATGTCCGCAAGCGCGCGCACACACACACACACAGCAAATAGCAAACAAAAACTCCCACCAACTCACCCACACACATGTTAAAGAGAGAGTGAGAGAGAAACAGAGACGTAGACAGAAAAAAAAAGTGAGAAAAAGAGAGGGACAGATGAGGAAAGGCAGAAAGAGAGAGAGAGAGAGAGAGAGAGAGAGAGAGAGAGAGAGAGAGAGAGAGAGAGGGAGATGGAGCGAGAATTGCACTGATTACTCTGTTAAACCCTCCCTCAGCAAGATTTAGCAAAGGGGATTTACTCACACAAGGAGGGATTCAACTAAATTGCGTTGTTATTTTTACTCATTGCCTTTTGTTTGTTTGTCAGATGAAAAATAAATCACTTCACTGGTATTCTATAACATTGTAGCCTGCAAAGCTGTGCCACATAACAGTAAGGCTCATGGGTGGGCCTCTATGTGGGTGGCAGGGTGGCCTTCAACTGGAGGACCCTAGTAATCCTATAGTCCTGGAACTGGATTCATTTTATTGGGACAAGACCTGTGATGTAGGACCACAGGCACAAAGGAGCTCTGTGATTTTCCTCAAATTACTACCAGTAGCCCCAATGTCCAACACCATGCTCTCCATTTATATGCAGGCCCCCAAAACAGTAACACATTATCAGATTACCGAGGCATCAACTCTAACTGGGTTGCTATCATCAAATGACCTGAGTTTGCTGAAAAACAGGCAACTTGCTCTGGATTTTTTTACTTTTAAAAATTACAGACATGGCAGATTCACACTGCAATAAAATGACAAATGGCATTGGTAATACTTGAAATTACAGGACCTCCCACAGTAAACCTGATCTGGTTTGAATAGGGCTTTTTGCATCATATGAAACACACTACAGACCATTTGACACCGATACCCTTGAAACAAATTGTGACCATGTGAGGGTAAAGCTCACACACACCCAGCTCACCATATCAAGCAAATGCCAAACACCATACATCAATAGTCCAGCTGATCAGCAAGACACAACAAATTGATCACAAATCAAAGACTATCAGCAGTCTGCCATCGGCTCGTTGCTGATGTACAAACGACAACGACAGCAGCAGTCATTACCGACCCTCAGCAGGAAAAGAGACAGAAGGACATCTACTACATACAATAGAATAGAATCACTGCGACATGTTGATGGATATTGATGCATCAGAAAGGAGAGAAGAGGGGAGTGGAGAGCTGTAAGGAAACAAGGAAAGGAGCGAGAGAAAGTCGTTTACAGAAGTAGTAGTATGAGAAAAGATGAGAGGGAGCATTATCGTTAAAAAAAGAGAAAGTATTCAAGAGAAGAGAGAAGTTTTAGATAAAGTCTGTGTGTGTTTTCAATGAAGAGGGACTAGAGCGACTAAAGGAACCGAAAAGAGGGGGAATATTTTCAGCAGAACAGAAAGGTAGAAATTTCGGAAAAAAGAAAGACAGCTTGGGGAAATTTCAGAGGGAGAAAGAATTGTTTTCAGCAAAACAAGATACAAAGAGCGTTTGAAGAAAACAATGGCCGCCATTATTCATCCTACCTGAGTTCCTCTTGGAGATGTACTTGACGCTGTCACAGGCTGCTGAACCGAGGAGGAGGAAGAGGAGGATGAGGGATAAAGGCTTCATCTTTCTATTCTTCACTGGCACCTGGAGAGAGGGAGGGATAGAGGGAAAAGGTGAGAGAAAGCAAGACAGAGTGTTGAAGATAACATACATTTCTCATACTACTTCCTGTGCTGACATCTTTACACCTAATATTATGAACATGTCTCATGTCCAGATCCAGAACCTACTATCACTCAACATAGTGTATGCTAAAGTGTTAGCATGGAGCCTGCTATCACTCAACATAGTGTATGCTAAAGTGTTAGCATGGAGCCTGCTATCACTCAACATAGTGTATGCTAAAGTGTTAGCATGGAGTCTGCTATCGCTCAACATAGTGTATGCTAAGGTGTTAGCATGGAGTCTGCTATCGCTCAACATAGTGTATGCTAAAGTGTTAGCATGGAGTCCTGCTATCGCTCAACATAGTGTATGCTAAAGTGTTAGCATGGAGCCTGCTATCGCTCAACATAGTGTATGCTAAAGTGTTAGCATGGAGCCTGCTATCGCTCAACATAGTGTATGCTAAAGTGTTAGCATGGAGTCTGCTATCACTCAACATCGTGTATGCTAAAGTGTTAGCATGGAGTCTGCTATCACTCAACATAGTGTATGCTAAAGTGTTAGCATGGAGTCTGCTATCACTCAACATCGTGTATGCTAAAGTGTTAGCATGGAGTCTGCTATCATTCAACATCGTGTATGCTAAAGTGTTAGCATGGAGCCTGCTATCGCTCAACATAGTGTATGCTGAAGTGTCCATTATAGAAGTGCATGCGTTACTATCCAAGCTGCCTGGTTTATTTGTGTGTGCCTCCCGGGTTTATTTCCATTTTCATATTTGCTGGAGGACTGGAGACACATTGCATTTACACTTTGTTGTGTAAATCAGTGGTTCTCAATCCAGTCCTCAAGGACCCCCCTGTCCTGTCCAGCTCCAATTAAAGTATCATGAAAATCTAAAGCCTCTAATTGGTTCAGGTGTGCCTGAGTAAGGCTGGAGCTAAAACCTAAATCCAGGACAGGGGGTCCTTGAGGACTGGATTGAGAACCACTGGTTTAAATGTGGCATCTCTGACCAACTCTGGAGGTGGTTTGGGTGATCGGATCTTCAATACATCTTGGATGTATTTATACCATTTTATGTTTTTGCTCTATCTGACTAGAATCTTTAATCTTATATTATATTCAGATGTGGCATTTTTCGTTAATCTCTTTTTTAAAATGGATGTTCAAATTTCTGTCTGTGTCTCTCAGCTTCACAAGGTACAAATTGAGAAAAACAGGGTAAACCTGCTCAGATCTTGTTGTGTACAAGCCAATGTGCTCCAAAAGAAGAAAAACAAAACAGTATATTAGAACTAGAGCAACAAAAGCAGCAGAAAAAAATTAATATTGATCTGAAACAGAGGTGTGGTGAGGTTTTCAAAACATCAATTTTTTCAACTGATTAAAATCAAAATAGTGGAACTAAATTTGATTTTACCATAGCCCCTGAATACACAAAGGCTACAGACACATGGGAGGACTCAGGCACAGAAAACACACACTAGTCCATGTGAAATCACATTGATAGAACAAAATCTGATTTTCTCAAGCCTTCTGCACAAACTGTAGTCTATGCGCATTGCAGAGGCAGTGTGCAGACACACACACACACACACACAAATAAATGTAAACACACACAGATACACACACTGAGCTTTAGTAAGATCGAAGGAGATTAGCCATCCCTGACATCAGTAGGGAGACATGCTTTTGTTTTTTTATTGTATTTTTCATACACATGACAATAAAGCCAAGTCAAACTCCAACGTGAGTGCTGATTGACTCAGATGAACAGCGGGATAGCTGATGATAGAATCTTGATGGTGTTGACACGTGAGCTACACTTGGACAGTGTTGTGGGGAGTTACATATCTGGCACCAAATCAATGTGGAGCCTACGATGAACACAATCCTCAGTTCTGATTGGCTGAATGAGGTTCGAAGCCATTGTGAAATATGCAATCAACACACACATTTAACCACATAACAATAATAATTTCTATATTGATGTTTTGACCACTCATTGCTTAGTATTGCTTAGTAACCATGTTGCTTAACTGCTGTTTAAGAAGTAGATTTCTTGGTGGAAAAATAACATTTAATTGTTATCATGAATGATCATTGATCAAAAGTCAAAGATGTATTTAACATTTGCGTACAGCTGACCAAAAGAATATTCAACCACCTAACCCTATCCGGTCCTCACTATACTGGCTCCAAATTCAAGCCTGATTTTAAGGTGCTTCTACTAACATATAAATCACTACATGGGCTGGCACCGTCCTATCTAGCAGACCTTGTCCCACCATAAATACCACCACATGCCCTCCAGTCACAGGACACTGGCTACTCATCAATCCCGGCAGTCAAAAACACTGTTTTTGTGTTTATTATGTGTACTTTGCTTATGTTCCATTTTGCTTGCCCACCCTCGGCACCCATTGCAACCTGACCGTCCTGATAGGGGGAGCCCTCTCTGAGTAGCCAATCCCAGGGGTTTTTCCTTGCCAGGTCCAAAGTTAGGGGGTGTCGCATGCCGTCATTTATTATTTATTTCATAATGTGGGCATTGTGAAGCCCTTTGAGACTGGAACAGTGATTATGAACTATACAAATAGTTTCCAGCGATTTTAGAACAGCAAAGAGGCTTTACTCTGCTTTACACTGTGCCTCAGAGAGCCTCTCACTGTAAACCAGTGTGCCCCTCGTGGCTCATTACTTATTATACAACTGGTAGTTTCTGCCAAGCAATATCATAAGTCAAAGATGACAGACTGCTGATGGCTGATATACCAACACTTACCTAGTTAGCGATGTTTCTTGTTTTCTCTTCTTTTTATACTTGTGTAAGTACACTACTATGGAGAAAACCTTTCAGACAGTACACATGTGTTGGTAATTGATGTACTAAAGCCTTGAGGACACTCTTTAGAGTGATAATGTGTACTTTAGTGCCGTAAACAGTATTCAGTATTGCATCATTGCATCATCATCACACCTTCAATCAGAGTAAAGAATGCCCTCTCTGGCATTACCTCTATATTGCATAACAAACTACATTAGATCATATGTTAGCAACACATTTCTTCCTTTAATAGGGTACAGAGTCAAGGCTCCCCTTATTATAGTTTACACTACTGACTCCTCGTACTATTAGTGGAAACCAAGTCCAGTAATACTCCGTCATCATACTCTTAACTCCACAGGGAGGTCAGAGGTCAGGGTCAGCTACAGAACAGCACCATGGAGCTGGTAGGGCTTCATCGTCTTGCTCAAGGACACTTCAGCAGGGTGGATGTTTGCTGAAATGGCGCTTGAGCTCTGTGCTTCGGTTAAAGGACTGTCTCTTTAACCATCAGCCACCCCGCCACCCAAAACCAATGTCAAGGCTTAATTTGACAAGTAATTGAAAAAGATGGAATAGGAATAAAAAACAAATAAAAAACACTGTCTCAAATTAATTGTGGAGATTGTTATGTAACGCTGCTGGCTGTGTTACTCTGGAAAAGATTCCTTGCTATTTAAGGCAGAAGTAATGAAAGAATGTAGGCTAAAAAGGTGGGGGCCAGGATGTAATAAAGCTAAGCGGTGCAGGAACACACACACACACACACACACACACACACACACACACACGCACGCACACACACACAGCATTATACAGATAGAAAGTATCTGTATCTGAAGAGTTTTTATCCACTTTCTAAACCTTTTAGACTGAAAAACAGAGAGCCCTAATGCAATCGCTACATGCTCTGTGTGTGTGTGTGTGTGTGTGTGTGTGTGTGTGTGTGTGTGCGCGCGCGTGTGTGTGTGTGTGAGAGAGAGAGTGAGAGTGAGAGTGTGTGTGTGTGTGTGTGTAGTCCTGGAATCTGCAGAGTGACGGTTCATACCTATCCCAAAGAGTCACTGCATCTTCAGTTGATGTATGATTAAAGCTTTTGGGTAATACACATTTTTCAACAATAAAAACAACATGGTGTTAATGTAAAAAACATTGTTTGTTTTGAAACTTTCTATTTTACATGTAGAAATGTAAAGTATGAAAATGTATGGATTCCAACATTGAGAGGGTGTGCTATATGAAACATATGTCACTAGATACAATATATAACAAATGAGAGGAAAACAATATGTGACATTACAGCGTACTGTACAGTCACGCTTTAAAGTTAGTGAACTCCATGTGCAATGATAGAAACCTGGTCAGTTTGGTGTTACCATGCAGGTGAGGGAAAAACACTATCCTGTGATCTAAGGAGACCTCAGAGGACCTCAGGAAGAGAGGAGTGAGTGAATCAGTCAGAGGAAGGTTAGAAAGACATCAGTCTACTGAGAGATAAATAATATACAAATGGAGCATTACATGACTCTGACTCTGACTAGAAGTGGACGTCCTTCTAAAATATCACCAAGAGACACAAAATAAATATTAAAACTAGTAAAAAACCAACCAAGAACAACATTCTGAGATCTACCAAGCCTCCATTGCTTCAGCTGATGTCATTGTGCATCCAAGAAGAAGAAGAAGAACACTGAATAGAAATGGCGTTCTTGCAAGGGTAGCCAGGAAGAACCTCTACTGTCTAAAAAAAACAAAGCTGCCTGTCTTCAGTTCACCAGAGACGATCTGGACAAACCTTAAGATTTCTGAAAGTCAGTTCTCTGGACTGATGAGTTCAAACTCTTTGGGTTATCGCCACACATTGCATTTTTTTAGTGCGACCAACATCTCATGGTCTGGGGCTGTTTTTCTTCCTCTGGATGACTCAACATCATTAAGGGAACCATGAGTTCTGAGGGAGACCAGAGAAGTCATGAACAGAACGTGAGGCCATCGGTCTGAGAGCTGAAGCTGGGCTGAAAGTGACTGTTCAACAAGACGATGATCCTCAGCATTCAAGCAAATCTACCAAAGAATGACTCAGGAAGAAGAGGTTTAGTGTTTAGGATTGGCCAAGTCAAAGTCTGTTTAAAGTTTAAAGTCAAACTGAAGCGACTGTTCATGTGAGACCTCAAACTCACTGAGGTGGTTCTGTTCTGTAAGGAGGAGTGGGAGGAAATACCTCCAGGAAGATGAAGAGACTGATCAGTGGCTCTAGGAGACGTTTACTACTAGTCATCACAAGAAGAATGACCTTTTAGTAGTAAACATTGTTAGTGGTTTTTATTATATGGCCTGTAGATTCATATATTTACCACAATATGACTTATGTAGCCAGGTTTATCTTGTGAAAATACTTCAGGTGAGCAACCACGTATTCACCCAGTGTGTAGTGATTTGTAGCTGTACACCGTCTCCCATCGCCTCCCACCTTTACTTCCAATGGAAACAGGGAAAGTAATCATATTTCATGTAAATTTGACCAACTCCTACATAAAACTGCCAGACGTCTGATTTAATGTTACTTACAGTTTGGCTTTTCTCACTTTTGAGATGATATAAGTCACTGGAGCAAACACTCCACTGGGGATCCATGGATGATTTTGGTGTCTATGTTCTCATCACTTAACGGGTAAGTACACCGACGGGACAAACCCCCAAAAACCTCAGAAAGGATTTATAAACCCTTAAGAAAGACACACAGAGAGAGAGAGAGCGAGAGAGAGACGGTGGCAGATGATTTCAACATGCATCATTCCACGACCCAGTGACTAACTTCAGCTGGGGGATACTGCAAGTCCTTTTCTGTCACACACTCTCACACACACTCACACTCACACACACAGTAAACGAACAGAGTGTATTTAAAGAAAACCCTGATGACCTTAAAAAAGTATACCACACACATAGGGAAAGAGAGAGAGAAAAAAACAGATAAAGAGAGAAAGTGAAAGTCAGCTTTGGGTCAAAGGGTATCTGAGGTGTCTCAGTCAACACAGAGAGAGAGAGAGAGAGAGAGAGAGGAGAGCAAACACTATTAGAGCATCACAATCCCCCATGTCTTTCACCCTCTCTCTTGCTTGGCTTCTCTGTCTGTCTGTCTCTGATAATGATATCCCATCACCAGAGCACAGTGAACCTCGTAGACAGCGAGAGGAGAGATCTAAGCAGGGTCAGGGTGTGAATAATGCAAAGTGTCACACTACGTGTACACAGAAAGGCTGGGCAACGCACAAAAAGCTATCCCACTGGTAAATTCCCATCAAAGTCAAATTTAAAGCTGCATTCAGCAATGTGCAGCCTCAGATGTCAGCGAGAGGTAACTGTTTGAATTTTGAAAACTTAGATACCCAGAAATCACGTAAAGTTTTCTTGTTTTTAGTGTCTGGTGGAGGTGAAGGTGAAGAGGTTCAGCCATCATTGGTGAGTGCAGGTTTCCCTCCAGTAGCCATACACAATACCAGAATTTAATTTGGACAAAATTTGCCACCTTTGAAGCTTTAAACATCTATTTTCTACTTTTGCTGGTCTGTCATGAATTAGATATGTTGACTGTAACATATGTGGCCAGATGGACTGTTTAACTTCATTATAATTGACTATAATGGTCCCAATCTGACTTTCTGAGTTTTCAGACAGTTCTGCAATTCAATAGTGAACCAACAACAACTACCCATATGGATCCCTGGGACTAAATCTTATCCAATGAGGGCCTGTTGTCTAGTGTGTGTCTATTTGGGGGATCCGTGACATGAAAACATTTGAGAAACCCTCTTCTATGGAATACTGCAAGGGCAGCAAAACTGGTAGGACATGGTAAGACATGTAACTTGGAATGCTGGTTATATTTGGTTGGCAGGACTTCAAAGCTATGTAGTATTTCAGGAAAGGAAATGAGTATCCAAGCATGCCGTTGTATAATCCCACAAAATCCTGCCTGAGCTTGCTTCTTTTTGAAAGGTTAAAAGTTCAAATGATAATCATAATAATAATGAAACATATGCAAGTTTCAAATGTGGGTCATTTATGGCTCAAACACTTGTATACGCATGCGTAAAAACACACACACACACACACACGCATGCACTCACACACAGATAGCAGTCTATTCCTGTCCCAAACAGACTAGTGTTAAGCCATTAGGCCACTTCAGCCACACATCTAATATTAAAGACGCCCTCCAGCTTTATTCTGTCACACTATCTGTCTCTCCCGAAACTGCATGAGTCATTCTGTTTTGGTCAGAGAGGCAGTCTGTGTTTTACATGAAAACACAAACCACCTCATCATCATCATCATCATGACACATCTGATATCCTCCCTTTTATACTGTGCCATAGGCGGTATGGTTGCTTTGATGCCGGTGTCATGCACTCCAGTTGTCGGGCCCACGTGGGCATACAGGGCACAGCCACACTTCACACTGAAGGTGGTGTCTAACAGAACAAAGTCAGGTATCATTCAAACAAAGTACGTTGCTGTCTTTCCCAGGCTTTATCAATAAAGTTTGGCACCTTCGCTGAAGCATATATTAAGTCTTTTATAATCCTCTAAATACAAATAAAATACTTTGGATTTTGGATTTGGATCACACACACACACACACACACACACACACACACACACACTAATATACACTCAGTGTTCACTTAGGTCCACCTAGCTAGTAGTGCACCCTTTAGATGGATTCAATAAGGTGCTGCTCCATGCTGACTGGATTTCCTGCTCCACTTCACCCCAAAGGTCTCTACTGGGATGAGATCTCGGGGACTGAACTAACGACTAGATGAGGCTAGACTGTGGCTATGAAGGGATGCACCTGGTCAACAACAGTGTTTAGTCTTGTGCCACGCTGTGGCATTCAAATGATGCCTGATGTGCCAGGAAAACATTCACCACACCATTACACCACCAGCCGGTACTGTTGACACCAGGTTGGATGGATCCATGGATTTGTGTGGTTTCTGCCAATTTCTCATCCTGCCATCAGCATGACACAACAGAAACTGGATTTTGTTGGACTAAGAGGCATTTTCCCACTGTTCAGTCATTCAGTTTTGGTGATGATGTGCTCAGCTAAGCCTCATGTTCTTGTTGGTAGCTGACAGGACTGGATCCCGGCATGGTCTTCTGCCCACCTGCACATCGCTGTTGTTGTACTCAGATGTTATTTGCATGTTAGCTTGGACGGGTCTCGCCGGTCTCCTCTGACCTCTCTCATCACAGAGGGGTTTTCGCCCTCAGGACTGCTGCTGATTGGATGTTTTTTGTTCATCGCACCATTCTCTGTAAACTCTAGTTTGGACATTTCTGAGATGCTGGATCCGGCCTGTCTGGCACCAATGGTCGCTTTCAAAGTCATTTAAATCACATATTGTGTCTATTCTAATGTTTAGTAAAACAGTAACTGAACCTCTTGACCTGCTGGATGGACAAGGGAGAAACAGAGAGATCTAAACGCAGGTTTCTGCTGATTTCTGACAGCAACAGAAAGATCGAGCAAGTGTGGCTGATTGTATCACCTAGGTGGTTTAACAGAGATTCCAAGGTCAGGTTGGCAAAGCCGGAGGGTAAATGAATGGATTTTAGCGTAGATCTAGAAGAGATAAGATGAGAATCCCCGGTCAATTGATTCCTGGATCTGTGTTGAATAGATTTTAAATCCACTGTGGAATGGATTGTAGGGAAGGAGGGCTTTGATACTGAGATCTAAAAAATCTAAAAATCTCTTCACAGGAGTTTAATGTCATTCATTTAAAACAGTGTCACTCCCAAGAGCTTTGTCCCAGATGTCATGACACATTTGCTACATATAACAGATGGTAGCTGTGTTCAAGTATTCAAGTATGTCAATAATTATCCATTGAATTGCAAAGGCTGAATGAAAAGATTCTGTCAACAAAGAAATGATGTGTTAAACAGCGACGGGGATGTATTTGCTGAATAATGACGCAGCGTAAAGCATCAATATTTCAATGTCGTTTTCTGATATAGCTACATCTTATGTTCAGTAAGCCAATTCATTTGCTTCAGCCCAGCTAATGAAACACACCTACTGTAACTCACATTTTATTTTGTGACTTTTTCTCCCCACTTGGTGAACGAGTTGCACATCTGAATGATAGCTAACTTTTGTCATGTTGATACCCACAAATCTTGTCATGCGTTTTACGTTAGTGAATTAATTGTGTTGGGTACATCATATAAACTTGATAAATCAGCTAAATCCAACTGTTGTCAAAAAACATGCGAACATGTGGCCCAGTTAGGTTAACTAACTACACAGCCTGTGGCTCGTTTGGTGGTAGGGAGGCACTAAAGAATTTCTAAAATTACTAAAAATTCATTATTTTTACTTGAAATCATCACAAGCATGTTTCTTAGACTCAAGGTAATGATATAAAATAGGAAGAGGCTTAGGCTTCCTAGGCTTTTAGGCTTTTTCTCTTTTGAAGATTCAAGGTTTCTGGAGGACGTGCATGACAAGCTCACACACAAACACACACACACACACAGCAAGAGGTGTGTGTTAATGAATGCAGTACCACCTGTTCAGTGAATGATCTAATTGCTCACCACAGATCCCCATTTCCTCACTGTTACACCGTTTAACACGTAGAAAAGGTAGCAGTGAGGCATCTCTCCACACCTCCACTGGAAGAACATTTAACAGCACCTCCCATCAGGTCAGATAGCATCTAATGGCACCATTTTACCACTTAGAAGTGGATGCAGGGGATAAATGGGGGAAATGAAGGAATAGAGAGAGACAGAGCTAAAATGGGAGGAAGTGTGAAATGAAAGGTTGACAAAATGAGGCTAGGCTAGAAAGGAAAAAAAGCCATTTGTTCAGCAGTGACTCCATTGAATTGATTAACCCCCCGTTTATGTCAGGCTGCCTGTCCATGACACACACACACACACACACACACACACACACACACACACACACACACACACACACACACACACACACGTACGTACATGAACGTGAAGTTCATAAGACTTCTTTTTTTCATTGCACTTGATTTGCAATTAAAAAGTAACATCGATGCAAATATGAAATGTACGGAGATTTCAGGTTGTTTCCTCAGAGTATAAACATTTAGTCTAACTGAGTGTTACTGTTTGTGTTTCTCTGCTTAATTGGTGTGGAAAAGACATATCAGAGTGTTATTACTTTACTGGAGGATGCTATTAATTATTCAGCCACAATTCTGCCGTTTCAAGATTTTAGTACATTATTGGCTTTTTATTACGTTATAGGTTTTATTAAATTAAGTTTTATCATATTATTGTATTTGTTACATTCTTAGACACTGAGGTTGAAACCCAGAGTCGAGTGTGGTTTTATGGGGATACTGACATAATTTGTAGCTGAGAAATGTCAGATTTACTGTAAATGAAAACTAACATTATTACATTGAGAAATATGCTAACTGAATTACTATAGACTGACTATAGACTTTTGATCTCACAGGCAGAAAAAAAGATTATACATATAGATTATACATTAATTCATTGTCTTTACCCACTTGTTCCTTTTCAGGGTGACGGGGGGCTGGAGCCTATCCCAGCATGCATTGGGTGGAAGGCGGGGAAGCACCCTAAATAGGTCGCCAGTCCGTCACAGGGCTAACACATATAGACAATCACAGTCACATTCACATCTATGGGCAATTTACAGTCTTCAATCCACCTGACTTGCATTCTTTGGACTGTGGGAGGAAACCCACGTGAACACAGGGACAACATGCAAACTCCACACGAAAAGGCCCCGAGCCAGGAATTGAACCCAGGGCCTTCTTGATGTGAGGCGACAGCGCTAACCAAGATTACACAATGAAGAGATAATTAAATTGGTCTTGGGAAGGAAGCACATAATACTCAAACCAGCTAAGTGCTGCGACCTACAATTAATAAATCTGTAGGCTACACACGAACAACTTTGGCTCGTAATCATAGGGGAACCTTTGGCTCGTAATCGTAAACCATTTTTGATGCTAGATGGCACCCATATTTTAAAAGGTTCTTAATAGCACCATTATCAAATGGTTCCTAATAAGAACAGTAGATGTTCCATGTAGCACATATGCTCAAAAACTGTATGCCTAAAGAACAGCACCACCTTTTACAATCTTTTTATCAGAAAACATTTAAGTATATATGTAATGTGAAAACTGCAAAGACGTGCAATGAAAAATGTAGTTAATGCTGATAAATGAGTCAAATGTATTTAAAAATGAATATTGCAATTACAATATTCAAGTTAAAGAATTACAATTAACATAGAACATTGATATAGACATAGGATGCAGTTTTCTCCCCAAACAGCAGCATCACGGTTACACCATCTTGGGTTTGCAAGGACACCAAGTAATATTTCAAACAAATTAGCCAACAGCCACTATCAACTATAGTGCTAACTTAGATTTTTCTGTGGGCAACCTGCCCCGGGGCACGAGCACCCATAGGTTCAACACACTGTGGCTTCATTAGCCCAAAGTCGAGGCATTACACAGTCCAAGTTATCACTCCTACACAACAACATAATGTTTAAATCTTGTCCAATGTTAGAGTTAAGAAATCTTTCTGCTGTGGCAGCTAGTTAGCTAACATTAGCAAATTCGCTAGCTAATGTTAGCTTGATAGCTTGATGTTTGTTTGCTAGCCTTACCCTCCTTTTAGGTAGAAAACATGGCCCTAGGTTTGCAACTAAGTTGTAGCTACAACATTAATATGAAAAGTTTCTCTTGTCAAGCAAGTCAAACAATATCTTTGCTACTGGTTACCTAATTTGCTTAAAATAAAAACAAACACGTGTGGTTATCCCCATGTTTGCCTCAGTCGCACCAGTGACTCAGTAGCTAATCGCATCTCACCAGCTGGTTTCACAAGAACCAATCATGAACCTCCAAAGAACAACCCACCCAATAATTTATGTGGTAAATTAAGTATGAACTTGTACAGATTTAGTAAAATGGTGCTTCTTACTGGTGGTGGCTGATATTGAGGCGCGATTGACTCTCTCCGTAGTGTGTGAACCGATAGAAATGGGCTCTGACAGGTTAATTATTGGTTGGGTCCTCCTGCGTATATTGTGACCCTCACCAAAAAAGGACCAATAAGAGGGAGGGTTGTTCCTGTACACAAATATCACTGGGCCTGTCTAAGACTAGTAGTAACGTCGCTGCTGTTCCGTGATACCCTGCCGTAATAACGCTGACATTTGGAAATTTGACATTTTTCACTTTATACCCGAGCCGAAAGTGCACATCGCCCTTTGTGTGCCAAGTTCCCTTGTCTTCAAGGGTCAAGAAAACAATTCATGACATGGTTTACTTTCATACATGCACGGCCCTTAATAAAACATAGAAAATAAAAAATAAAAATAATAGAGCTCCTGAAAAAATAAGGTTTTCTTTCTGACAGCAGTGAAATGTAAACGTCTGCTTTCGGGTGGGTTTGCTCTTTCCAAGTAAATTACAGTTTGACACATGACAGTACACAAACACATACAGATGAGTGATTTGCAGGATGCTAACATGCCTCCCAGTGAAAGCTAGAGAATAGTTCTATGTAATAAGTAACTGACAGTAAATAATTCTAGGCTTATCTCATATACACTCATAATTATATGATCTATTATGCTATCCGCGTCAAAACTAGTTGGAAAATTCAAAGTGATTGTATGTGAGCGTATTGCGAGCGGTTCTTTTTTTTTTGTTTTGACGTGAGAGGTTTTATGCTCGCCCGGGGTCATGTGTTTGAGAGAAAAGTATTTTAACGTGAATAACTGTCACGGCCTTATGCAAATATCTCATATCCATATTGTAATTATGCCATCAATCAGATTCAAGCTGGGATCAGAATGATTCAATAAGGGCTGTCAAGGCAGACTGCAGGCTTTCTCTCTCTCTGTCTCTCTCCCTCCTCCTCAATCTGTCTTTCCATCTCTCCATCTCTCTGAACCCAAGCACTCTCTCCCTCTCCCTCTCTGTCACACACATATACACCCCAGTAAGTCTCTTAGATTGGGAAAATACAATGAAATGTGTTTTTAGTCCCTTGAAAACCATTGCAATCTTATTTGCCTCTCTCTTGTGTTTCTCTCTCTCTCTCTCTCTCTCTCTCTCTCTCGCTCCCTCACTCTCTGTGAATAGTTGCTGTCAGGTTAGAAGCAGGGTGCTGTCTGCCTGTCCGCCCACACAAGGCTCCAGCCATGCTGATCCGACCCACCGCTGACACACACACGCGCACACACACAATCTATCGCGTGCACACACAGGCCCTGGCTGCACACACTCACACGAACAAGGAATGAGCACGGACACATTCACGCACGCAGGGCACACACATGAAAGTGTGCATGAAAACACACACATATGAGGCACGTTTGAACACAAACATACATACACACAACTCAGAAACTCATACATTCATCCTCCCCTCTCTCTCTCACTTAAAAGCTGCCATTTGACAATATTGCGAGCCGATATGACATTATTGTATGCACCAGGGGTCGGCAACTACATTTAGCCTCGGGCCAGTTGCTAGGTGGGCCAGACCATAATATAACTATGTACTCAAGACCGAAATGTAATCCCATTCTGCATATGCTTTTAATAAATGTCAATAAATTGTTATCCTCATTAGAAAAATTAACGCCCATCAGTAGCCTAAGCAGTTTTATTCTCAAACCAAAACGTTTAGGTTTCCGTATAGGTTTAGCAACAGGCAGGGGCGACATGCACCCAAAAAATCTGAGGGGGCACAGAGAGAAATGCAAGCTGGCACACTGCTGACCTCAACATGTTTGTCTCTTGCATCATGCTGACTGTCACTGGCCTGATCACTAGATCAATACATAAAAGATGTAAATACCAATATGAATCTCACATGGACCTTTTAAATCAGATTTCTATCTCATTTGTGGCTTTGGCTTTCACCCTTTGCTTTGAAGAATGAAGATACTTTTCTCTGCAAATATGAAATTGAAGTCAGTGTAGACTACTGACTTAGCGCTTTTCCACCAACACCTGCCCTGGAGACTGGCAGCTTTGGTGCTCTGTGGTTGACCTGCCAGGGCGGATGCAAGGTGCGCCCGCCGGGAGAGACGCCGCTGAAAAGCGTCCGTCTCTGTCGCGGCCCCGGTTGTAGGGAGTCTGCTACACATGCTTTTTAATTTTAAAAGAAAATATTGAAAAAAATCAGTGATTCGAGTGACGCCCATAACGTTGGCCTCTAGCTCCACCAATCAGAAGCCACGTAACAGTAGCCTGTAGTCAGCTCCACCAATCAGAAGTCATGTAACAACATCCTGTGGTCAGCTCCACCAATCAGAAGTCATGTAACAACATCCTGTGGTCAGCTCCACCAATCAGAAGTCATATAACAACATCCTGTGGTCAGCTCCACCAATCAGAAGTCATGTAACAACATCCTGTGGTCAGCTTCACCAATCAGAAGTCATGTATTAGAATCAATCCTAGCTGTGCTGGCTTGGGCCAAGTAGCACATTATAATGAATTTCCTGGCACACTGTAATACAACCAATGCTGCAGACAGTGTAAACACGACACGTCTGCATTAGAACCACCTTCATTCCAACAAAATACAATTTTGTGCATAGAGATGAAGAATTCATAAAGCCTACCTATATATACTGTAGTTGTAGCTATCAAACCCTTGACACAACCCCCCAAATGACCACAAAAAATTGATTTGGCCTCTGGTATTCTGGCTACTATGGATATCCACAAAGTTAAACTGTATGTAATGTCAGTGTGGTCAATTCTGGAAAGCATTCAACCAAAAATTCAATAATGAACATAATTAATCCAGTACTGTTTTCATTGAAGTTATTTGTCCACTCCATTTGCAATGCACAAGGCTCGTTCTATTCCAAACACTTCGACATTCAGTTCATGTCGGCTTTGATGTCAACCCTTCCTATACCTTCACAATGTTACATAAAGCTGTTTTGCAGGCTAGGCATATTTCTATTTATCAATCAATACTGTCACCCTCTGGATCTGTTTTAATACTCGACAGATATATTAATTACTGTCAACTACAGATCCTCTGCATGAAGACACTGTCGTCCAGAATCAAGGGGTTCACTCTTCTTGTTTGTGTCTGTAACTGAATGTCTTCATGTGTCTGAATATCTATAGGTATTCCTGAAATTTTATATTTAGCATCTAAAATATGTATGAATTCATGTCACTTGCCTTTTGATAGAAAAAAATATATATATATCACAATAAAAGCCCAGAAATCATCTCAGAGTGTGTGTTGGCAATTGGCTACAGAGCAATTTCCTATAGTGTACGGCAACAGTGTAAAACACCTAAATCTACAAAAAAAAAAATGCAGGACCGTTTTAAGTATACAATGGAGCCTGGGTGGGTCTGTGTAGGTTGTTTTGGGGAATTTTATTTGACAGTTTACAGTAGGGAGACGGGAGAGAGGGGGGGGATAGCATGCAACAAAGGTCCCAAGTCAGATTCAAATCCAGAAAGTTGCGGAGACAAGTTTATGCACCTTTTGTCAACTGAGCCACCAGGACGCCCACATAGTGGGTTTTTTTTTAACGACAGTCGCCTCCTAAAACTGTCAAAACCTGTATTCACCTCAAAGGAAAGATCAGAATAGTCCTATACTCTCTCTCGTCTGTGTTTTTTTTAATCACCCCTCCTTCAGTGCTCCTGTCTGTGTTATTTTGTCTCCTCTCATTTCTTTTTCTCTTTTCCCTCGCCTCCCTCCCTTACTCTCTCCAATATGCATACAAAAAAGTGCATAACTGAAGAGTGGAGTACATTTTTCATCTATTTTTTCTCTCCTTTGCTCCTGTCAACTACAAAACAAACTGGTGTTAGAAAAGCCCTCTCCGCCGGTTTGAGCGCTCCGCTGAATTCAAAAGACATAACAGATTGGGTGACGTTTTTAAAACTGCTCACTTTTTTCTTTCAAGTCCTCAGAAACAAAAACAGAGGCTTCATACATTCAGGGGAAAACCCCATTTACTTGCTTTTACTTTTGGTGCGGTTTCCTAAAGAACTGAGGATTTGAAATCACCAAAATGACACAATTGCCGGCGTGTGTTGGCGACCATTTGAATAACCTCCAATGTTGTGAAGCTGTTGTGCTGACGTTGGCTCATCCAATATTTATCTGGAGCTTTTTTCAAACACCTGAGAGAAGAATAGAGAGGGAATTCACAACAGAGAAACATGCCACCACTGTGAACTGCTGAGTTTCAGTTGTTTTTGAGGGAACAAGCAAACACGAGTGTTGTCTGAAGCATTTCCAAGCAGAGTTTCCACCAACGCTAGCGTTGTTCTCCCACTTTCCACCCGATGTTGCAGCAACCATGTGCCAGACAATTTTCTGGTGGCCATTTTGCACCCCCTTCTTCTATGCATTTGTTCTGATTAGGGATGCAGGAGTGGCACATGCACTGGCTGCACCAACGCTTCAACGCACACACACACTTGCAAAGCCCTGATGGGCAGCAGCACCATCATAGCTCATGCGCACAACCACACACACACACTATGTTAAGCTATACAGATCAGTAGCTAACTCAGGAGTCAATATTCTTCTCCAGAACGTTAAAAGACAATCAATAGAGAAATGATGGCAAAGGGCTGCTTATGCAGAACTTAAAGGGGAATGCCACTGAATTACCCTACTCTAATAAGTCTTTAAGACAGATCTTTTTTTTTATTCGCTAAAAAGGTGGTAACTAATGATAAAGTGGGAAATAAAAATGTGGGTAATCATAAGGCAAACCACTAATTAACGATTAATGCTAGGCTATAAAGGTGGGTAAACTATTTCTGTAAATAAAAATAAAAATTGTAAATAAAAATTGTGGGTTTACCCTCAACCACATATCTGGTGGTAACACGCCACTGTAATAAAATAAGAATATGAATGTTGAATGTTATTTCTCATCAGTAAGAATTAAGTAGCCATAACAATTCAATGTCAAGATTCAAGATTCAAGAATTTTAATTGTCACATACACACACGAGGTGTGTAGTGAAATGAAAGTGGCAATGCTCAGCAGAAATGTGCAAAATAACAGGTTCACACTATTTACAATAAACCAACACACTATTTACAATGTCAGTTATTAAGAGCTCTATATAAAAAAACAACACAATATTTACAATAAGAGCACTTTATAAAAAAAATATAGTAAAAAAAGGGAAAATTGTATGTGTAATATAAATTATAAATTATGTGTAGTCTTACCTAAGTGTGTGAGTGTGTGTGTGCATAAGAGGGGCAGTGTGTGTGTCTTGGTGGGGGCCCTGGTGAGGTCGGAGTTCACAGTCCTGATGGCCTGAGGAAAGAAACTCCGTCTCAGTCTCTCTGTTTTTGCAGCGTGACTACGGAGGCGCTTGCCTGACCGCAGCAGCTGAAACAGTCCGTTGTTGGGGTGGTGAGGATCCTTCATGATCCTGCAGGCTCTGGTTCTGCACCTCCTGGTGTACAAGTCCTGCAGGGTGGGGAGTGTAATTCCAATAGTGCGCTCGGCCGAACGCACTACTCTCTGCAGAGCCTTCCTGTCCTGAGCGGAGCTGCTGCCAAACCAGGCAGTTACTCTTCCACCAAACAATATAGCTCTTGAACAGTGTACATAATGTATTTGACATCGGTGCCAGTTTCATTTTTTCCAATTTTAATTTCTTTCTTCTCCTGTCAGCCCCTCACATGAAGTGAAATTTCCTTCAAAACGCTTTAAGTACTGCTGTGATTGGTTATTTTCAGTTGGCACATTTATACTGTAGCGTAGTCACAGTTGTGCATTTATCAGGTATTTTACAACAGCTTCCAATGTGGCACCACCAGCCAGGTTTTATTAAAGTGAACATTTACTGCTGTCTCCCATGGCCAGAAACAAGAGTTTATTCCCTCCCTTTATCTGTAATGTCATGTCACTGCAGAGCCTCATAGTGTATGAACTGGAAAAGATGGTGCAGCTATATGGGAATACCCATGGGGATTTTCCAGTGATCAGGGTACATTGCGATGACAGTCGGAGCCGAAAAAGACCAGCTTCAGCTCACCGTCCCAACACTGAGGGGATTGTGCCTCCTGAAGGCACAGAGAAATTCCACATTTGGTTCAATTGGAATTGGAGGCCATCTGGCTGCACACACACACACACACACACACACACACACACACACACACACAAGATGCACAGATGGAGAAACACACAGAGGCGATACAAAAGAGACACATATTTAGAAATGCACACACATGGCTTCTATGTCAGGTTCAGATTATCATGTTGTGTAGCTGCAGGTAAAAAGTGACCTTTTGGCTATGGATGAGAGAGAGAGAGAGAGAGAGAGCGAGAGAGAGAGAGAGAGAGGATCCACTTTAGACTAAAGGGCAGAACAAAATCAGACACACAGCAAATGCACCACCAGGGGTCAAAAGCACCAAAATATCCTATTCAAGTAGAAGTCCTGTTACTTTGCTGAAATTTTAAAAATCTACTTTACTAAAAGCAATTCAAATTTCTCAGTAAAGGATACTGAGCTTCTTAAAAACACATGATCTTTCCCAAGTGAAAAGGACAAGAGGAGGAGTTTATTGTGTGATGCTACACATGTGGTTATATACTATGTTAAGGGTTGTAAAAATCCAATTTTTAAATTAATGTTTTTATTCAGTGTGTGATTAAAAATAAATAAATGCCCATCCCCATTATTCAGTAAGATTACCACATTGATGCTTCTTTTGTTAGGCTAGCAAACTAGCTAGCAACAACCAGGCTAACACAAACCAATAATAGTAGCTGGATGAACAGCTTTTGGCTAATGTTAACTAAGCTACTATCACAGATAAATTGGAGCATTTAGTTAGTTAAGTTAATATTTCCTTTACATGCATTTGCAAGCTTGATGCAGATGTTGTTTAGCTAGTTTCTGTAATGGATACGATTTAAAATGTAGCAAAGTACTGTACTTCAATTACATTACATTACATTCAATTACACTGATGTATAACTAGTGGTTACTTAAAATACTCAAAAAGAACAAGTGTACAAGAAAGCTACTCGATTACAGTAAAAAGAGTAGAAATAATTCATCGTTTCCGCCCTTGTGCACAACACAGGTGCTCTTTTTCTTTCTTACCACTCTATTTTTCCATCGCTCTCCCCTGCCCTCATCCCTCTTTTTATTTCCCTTTGCCCTCCCTCGTTCTCTCTCATCAACCCAGCACTTAGCAGAGACAAAAGGACAGGGGATGCTGCTCGCTGCAATAAACACACTGCCTCTGCCGTTCTACGATAAACATATGACACAAACCAAGCAAAGCCATATCACACAGAGGCTTTACAAACACACAGGCACATACGCAACACACCAAGATGGAGCGTTTTATCTTTGTAGCACAGTCAAGTGCTCCAAGTTAACATGGTAAGTTAACATGGTAAACATGAGTGTACAATGTGCACACGCACACACACGAGCACACACACACACACACCAAGATAAAACTTCTTCTCTTCATAGCACTGATGAGCCCTCTAAGACATTACAAGCTAAGCACAGACACATATGACCATACAGGCTAAATACACACACACACACACACATGCATGCTAAGCACACACACACACACACACACACACACACACATATGTCAGATCAAATGTAATTTAATCAAATTACATCCTAAAGTATTTCCTGGAGTGCATTTAGTGGACTAAGGCCAGATGTACACACACACACACAAACACACACGTCATGTAAGTGCACCCAGGCACGCATGCACATTCACACAAATATGAGTGCAAATGAGGCCATTCATTTAGGCGCATGCATGCATACACACACACACACACACACACACACAGAGGGTAAGCGCTGACTGTAATGACATGAGTAATCAGTTGTGTCAGATAACTTGTCTGGCAGGAGGAGAGGGGAAGAGCATTTGCCAAGATTGCACACCTCCTCCTCCTCTTCCTCCTCCTGTAACCATCTTGTGCCTTTTGCCAGGGGAGAGGAGGAGAGTGGAACATTGTTTCCCCCCCCAGGGCTACAGAGGACAGAGGAGCATATGCCAGGATATCACGCCTCCTCTCCACTCTCGCCTCCTTTCTCCAGGGTTGGACCCGAGGCAGAGGAGAAGAGTGAGGAGCGCGTGGCCATTGGCCTCCTCATCCCCTCTCCTCTCGGTCCAGATGAGAGGGAAGCAGCCTGGCAAGTGCTTGACAGAGGAGGTGGCCAAGTCCGGTTCGACGTCAACCCAAACAAGCAGAAACATTTCACAATATGATATTATGGCACGGAAGAAATTCATATTGAAACAGCTTTTGAAACAGACAGGGGGCTGGGATGCTGAGTTGGGTGCTCTTTGGATTAAAAAAGCGTCCTCTATTAATCATGTGAAAAAAAGATTTTATCCAAGACACAGGTAAGGCCATGGGGCCAAGTCGCTGTGGGCACAGTTTTAAACTTACTGTTATGCCTGTTAAAAAAACTGAGTCGGATGGAGGGGGGAAGGAAGCGAGACCGGCAAAGATAAAAGGGTAAGGGAAAAGTGTTTTGTATTTTTATCGCGTGCGCTCTCTCTCGCTCCCTAAAATTTCGCCCTCATGTATTTTTAATTCCTACAGATGGCAATAAAAGAACCAAGGAGTTCAGTTGACTTGATCTGACTTCAGTGTCTGACTTCAGAAAATTTAGGGGGGTAGAGAGAGAGAGCAAATGAGTTCAGCTGAGGGAGAAAGAGCAGGAATGGGAGGTTGTAGAGGCGCAAGAGAGAGAAAGAATGAAAACATGGCAGAGGAGGAGTGGCCAGAGATGGAAAAGAAGAAAGAAAGAGGGAATATCAGTGTAGCGCAGTGTTGATCGTTGCTTCAGCTTGACAGAGGCCAGAGAAAAAAAAGAGGAGAGAAGGGAGGGAGGGGTGAGAGAGAGAGAGAGAGGCCTTGGGCTTAGTAGAAGAAAGGGATGGAGGAAAGAAAGAAGAGGTATAGTTAAATGGAAGAGGGATGGAGGGTGATGAGGTCATGCATATGGATGGGAGGAGAGAGAGAGAGAGATTAAACTGTCACAATAATTAGCAGCTGCTGAGTTGGCCTAGAGTCCAAGATGGCATGTGCAGACACACACACACACACACACACACACACACACACACACACACATATATAACAGGGTGTCCCCTAGAATGTTTTTCAGCAACTCCTTCTCCAGTCTCTATGCTGCAAAATCATACCTGCTGACATAGACTTCTGAAAATAAGAAATTTTCCATCACAGAGGCTCCCAATACACGCAGACACACACACAATTACACACAAGTAGAAAAGGCTGAAAATGTCGGAAAAGGGGATGAGAAATGTCATGGGGGGTATAACAATCAGCTTATTCTCAGAGCCTAGTTATGAGTTAAAAGTTCGGGATGTACTGCAACCAGCACTGTAGTCTAGGCCTGGAGTCTGAGCCTAGCGTCGCTTTGTTTCAGGAAGGGAAACCGAGGGAAACAGAATCACTCATGCCTCACAATGAGAACACTCAAAAACACAGTCCCAACTGTCCCAAAATAGTCCCCAAATAGTCCCAATAGTAGCAAAAACAGCAATGCACGAAGAAAACAAATATATCTCCAAATGGACGAACCCCACCGGTGGCTGCGTCAGGAACATCTAGGCCTGGCATTGAATCCTTTCAAGACATTGACTGTCCTCCTTTCTCATGGTCTTTCAATACATTCAACTACTTATTGCCTTGAATGAATGAATATGCCCCATAGAACAGAACTCTCTTCATCTCCTTTTCCTTCTCCAGACTTCTCTCTCCCCTCTTTGTTCTCTGGGGCTAACCTTTCTTAAAGGGTCAGCACCTGCATTCACCTGGAAACCTTGAGTTTGACTCATCTAGTCCTGGAAAGGTGGCCAGTATTATGAATACAGTTAAACATGAATGAAATGATACACATTTAAGGTTGCAAGGGTCTGATTACTTTAACCTGTCCCATCAACATGCAGGAAGACAGGGGGCGAGAAAAAAGAAGATAGTATTTATTATATAAGAAATAGTAAATTTAAATGAATATGTGTAGGAAATATATAAGTCCAGTAAATCAGCCAATTATAGTAGCGGTTATGATGATGGCAATAAAACAAGAGTTTTACAAGCGAGCCTGCACTTTCTTTTACAACAGATGCCTTTTACCGGGCCGGAAAGCTGGCTGTTGTTAAAAACAGATTCATGTAAAACATTGTGACCGTTGGTTAGCCTTCCACAGCAGTACCGAATGTGCACAGCAACAGATACATTTAAAAATTTAGCAGACAGTTTAAACTATTTTGCCTGGTAAAAGCCCAGGCAAGCATGTAGCCTGTCTGGGAAAAGTAACTATTTTCTATCATCCCTTGCTTGTTAAAAAGCAGAGTGATGTGTCGTTTACAGCAGAGTGTAACAGCAGACTCCAACATCAGGGTCGTTTTAGTGCTACCTCTGGCTATTTAAGATCCACCATCCTCCGTTCAGCAGCACATTGTATTCCAATACGCTTCTATTGACTAGGCAGCCCGGTTCAATTACTAAGAGGACCAATGTGATAATCTGGGTAAAGAGAAATGGATTTTCCCTTAAAATGGTGAATGCCGTGGGAGGGGTGAGGGAGAGAGACAGACAGACAGAGGTAGAGCAAGATAGATGAGAGAACAGGGATGAGGGAGTATGGGGGGTACAAAGAGAGAGAGAAAGAAAAGCAAAATGGAGAGAGTAAGGGAAAGAGATGCAGGGACAGAGTTTAAACCCACATCAAGAGAGAAAGGGCCAAATCAATGGCTATTGTTCAGCATTCAGCTGGGCATCAATCACTTGATTGCTAGTCAGGCTGGATTACAGAGTAGAACGTACAATTACCTAACCATAGACTAGACTAGAGACACACACGCAGCCAGTAAGTCAATCAGTCACTAATTTCTAATTAGCAGAATTCATTATTTCCATTATTTCCCACTTAAGAAGTATTTCTTCTCTACTGTCATTAGAATTTTTCATCACCATGCAGCCAGTCAGTGCTCCAGCGGCCACTTATTCAAAAGGGCAGTCAACTAGTCAGTCACTGACCCACCTTACCAGCCGGCCAGTTACCAAGTCAGTCACCCAGTCTCCTAGTCAGCCACTGAGCCACCTTACCAGCCAGCCAGTTACCAAGTCAGCCAGCCAGTCACCTAGTCAGCGAGCCAGCAAGCAAGCCAGATTGTCACCCACCTAGTAACTCACCTAGTCAGCTAGTGACCTAGCCAGCCACCTATAAACCAACTAGTCAGCTGAGCCAGTCACCTAGTCAGACATGTACTCAGTCAGCAAGTCACCTAGTCAGCCACCCTGGTAAACCATCTAGTCAGCCAGCCAGTCATCAGGTCAACCATCTCGTCAACCAGCCAACTATTTAGTCAGCCAGCCACCTCGTCAGCCAGCAAACCACCTAGTCAGCCATCTAGTCAGTCAGCCAGACAGTTACCTAGTAAGCCAGGCAGTTACCTAGTTGTTCAGCCAACCACCCAGTCATCTAGTCAACCAGCCAGTCACCTAGCCAGTCACACAGTCAGCCAGTAGGTCAACTAGTCAGTCAGCAACATTTCTTTGTTGCTGACTGACTAGACTTCATTACTGCTGGTGAGATTTGTGAGCTTTTTTGCAACAATTAATATAACCTGAGTTTAAGCACTCAGTATTGAATTTAAGAGCAAACTGTTTCTGTTTCTATAAAATATGTCATCATTACATCATGACATGTTAATCAAAAGGGAAGGAGAAAGAGAGAGAGAAAGAGAGAGAGAGTGAGAGAGAGACATTGCTGAATCCCTGCAGCGTGTGTTCATGCATGGCTGTGTGTGCATGTGTGTGTTTGCTCAGTGTGCATTGGTATGTGTATATGGTCTGTGTCTTTAGTGTGTGTGTGTGTGTGTGTGTGTGTGTGTGTGTGTGTGTGTGTGTGTGTGTGTGTGACAGAGAAGAGACACAATATGGCACCATTAAGCCACTTCTAATAACATCACATCCAGCACAGAGACCACAGCGGTGTACGCAGGACTGTGTGTGTGTGTGTGTGCGTGCATCTGTCTATTTGTGCATGTGTCCATGTGTCTGTGTTTGTGTCAGTGTGCATGTGTGTCTGTGTCGGGCATGTGCATGTATGTGTGTGTGAATATGTTCTCTATGTGTAGCTCTGTGTGTGTGCGCATGTACAGGCGCATGCATGCGTGTGTGTGTGTGTGTGTGTGTGTGTGTGTACTATGCTTGGTTTGTAAAGTGGTTTGTCGTTTATTGACTGTGGTTGAAGCTGGGTCTAGGGAACAGACAGAGGTAGGGGGTGTGTATGTGTGTGTGTGTGGGTGTGTGTAGTGTGTATGTGTGTGTGTAGTGTGTGTGTGTGTGTGTGTGTGTGTGTGTGTGTGTGTGTGTGTGTTCAGTTGCAGTCACACCTGCATAGAGCCCAGCCACACAGGCCAACCAGCAATGTCATCTGCTCTATTACTGAGACTGGCTGGTTTAGGTTCACTGTATGTAATTGCTGGATCGACCAGTTTGTGTTCATGGGCATTCACAAGTGCAGGAAATGAAATGATGAAAGAGTTATACCCTAAACATTTACATTTGATATAGCCATCTGAGAAAGAATCCAAAATGCTATGAAACAGATAGTTGCATTCCTCAGTTCTGACTAACGATAATTGTAACGTTGTTAATTTAAATTTAAATGATTAATTAGCTAACTAAATCAGTATTAAAAGCTGAATTTTGTGTTGGCGTTGAGGGGAGTTTCCTTATATAGTATCTGCTTTCCCCTTCCCCTCCATCTCTATTTGTATGGAGCTCTGAGACGAGTGACTCTTCATCGGTCATTTTTCTAACTCAGAGTTAACGAACTTGGTAGGGCAGAGAAGGAAGACGCTCTGCCCATATTTCTGGGTCTCATCAAAGTCGCCGCAAAGCATGGTGGGAAAAAAAGAGCATCTACTCTCAGTCAACTCAGGCATTAATGGAAAAGTTCCAAGAAACGGCTTGTTGCAGATTTCTTCCGTTAATTTGGAACACATTACACCCAAGTACAGTTAACGTTAAAGTTAAAACCTAAGTTAAAACCTATGTTTCTGTGATGAGTACTTAGTGAGATAAATAACTTTGTTTCAGGTCTGTACCCGATTGGTAACAACTCGGCATATGCTGTCTCTGCCTGAGGCTAAACTGCAGGAGGAGAACACATGGTGAGAGTTAGCCACCATGGGATTACTCATTAAAATGTCTATTTTCATCATCCTGGGGTGTGAAAAACATGACTGAACTCTGAGAGTCTATGTCTGATGAATTCCCCTGAGCCCAGCAACTGTTTCTTTTTGTGTGTGTTGGGGGGCGGGGGGCGGAGGGGGCGTTAAAAAGATCACTGTCAGGGGGGCAATCCTATAAAAACGCAACCTCAAATGAATAGGCATGTCAGACAACATAGACCACGCCCACAGCCTACAGGGCAAAGGGTAACAGCTTTGCAGCCCCTCTGCAGTGCATCACAGTAGCAAGCTTCATTTTATTACAGTACATTACATTTTAACAGTGCTCAAATCTTGGTGGATCATAAAAAATAGTACACACGAGTAACACTAAATAAAAACAGCACCTTTTAAAGCTGTCAATGCCGTCAAAGCCCACCTTTACAGACCGAAAGATGGGCCAGTTTTTTACTTTTGACTGATTTCGGTTGACTTATTATTTGGCCTGATCACATTCCCCTCACAGTGCTATGACTCATCGGTTGGTAAACAGTCTGACTTCTTGCAGTGGCCGTTGGTGTCCAGTCAGCTCAACATGGGTCAGCCAAACAATATCAACAAGCACGACCCACAAATGGTTGATTCAGATAAGGTCCCGTAGCTTCGGAGGCAGCTGAAGACCCTGTTAGCCCCTGACTGTGCCTTTGACAAACAGGCAATATGTTTACAAGAAACGAGTCGAGCAACAATGTGGAGGATGATAGAGATATCAGCAGAAGAAATAACGTTGACTAGCAGTCGCAATATTGAGTCTTCACAAAGCGTGACACTCCCATATGGAAACACCATATGTCCTCATCAATAGAACATACTGATTCATAATGGATACACACACACACATGCACGCGCACACACACACACAGAGCCAAAACACTGACGCACAGTAACACACACTGTACACAGCATGCAGGCGCCCCATATGTGATTAACTCGCACTCGCTCGCATGCACGGCATGCGCAAATGCACACGCACGCACTCAGTCGCACACACACACACACACACACACACACACACACACACAGTTTAGTTGGTGTGATGACCCGTTTGGCATTGAGCAGCATCTGTTTAGCAAATGAAGACTTGTAGCAGGGATGTTAGTAATTTTCTCTCTGATAACAGTCAACGGGACTGGGATCCTCTTTAGCGCGTACAACCAAAGGGCTGTCCCGGTCCAGCGTTGCAGTGCCGTTCTCTCTCTCTCCCCCCAGGCTGCCTTTCCATGTCACTACCCATTGTATACTACCTCACAGAGCAGAACTGACTTAGACCAAATCTGTTTTCAATGACTAGCAAAACATTTGGGATAATCGTTTCAGCCAGGATCATACAGCCCAATTAGAAAGTATGAAAACGGGGTGTCCTGGTGGCTCAGAGGTCTAGTGCATTCCACATAACCGCAACGTACAGGTTTGAATCTGGCCCTGGACCTATGTTGCATGTGCTCTCTCACCCAATCTTTCCTGTCTCTCTCTGTTAACTATCGAATGAAGGCAAAAAATGCCAAGAAAATATGAAAACATAAAAAAACACTCGTCAGTCTATCGGGCAGATTAAGGGATCACACACCACCCGATTCTGTCATTCAAAAACAATTCCCCCTTCATCCAGAACAGTTTGCTCTAAATTCTATCATCTGTTGCTTCTGTGGTACAGAAGTGACATTAATACAAGGATAAGATGGATGAAGGATTTCATAAGAGCTGTCTTTCACTTTATTTGTAATTGCATACTTATGTGGATTGATCCGTTAGGCCATTTTATACCATTTTATGTGAGACTTACTCCTCCAAATAAACTGCAAACATAACTCATGAAGAGTTGAACAAGTGGAGTTGGGAGTCTTACTGACCTAAACTAGCTATGTGGGCGTTGTAGCTGCTTCTCTTCCAGCTCCTTCTGTTTTTTCTTCCCCCTTAAACTGAACTCTCACTGGATTCTGGAGCCTGACCAGACTCGGCCCAAGAAAAAAAAAAGAAAGAAAGAAAACATGTTCGTGAAGAGACTCCAGTCTCGAACGTGTTCGCACTGCAGGATAATCTGACGGACCTCGGGGCCCGACTCGCCCCAACAGTGGGCATGGTCCGGTCAGGCTTAGAATCAGCGGTAAAGTCTTCCAGTAAGCCAGACGTGACTCCTCGCCTGCAGTCTGTCGATAGAAGGTCCTTAGCGTGGGCTGCACGGTGGATGAAGCCATGCACCAGAGGTCAGAGATCAACGCTACATCAAATGCACTTTTAATTGACAGGCATTGTGTAAGCCAGCCTATGGACCTGACACACACGCACATGCACACACACACAAACAAACACTTTGTGTACCTAAGCCAGGCTATTCATTTGCTGCAAGCTGCAAGAGCCTGAACCAAAAAACAAGGCTTTTCTCTCCCTGTGTGTGTGTGTGTGTGTGTGTGTGTGCGTGCGTGCCGCCGAGCCTAGGTGCACCTAGGTACTAAAAAAAGGTACTACATCTGCAGTAATGAGAAAGGAAGCAATGGGAAGCTAACCGAGAGGGCAAGAAAGGGAGAGATGAAGGGAGAGCGGGGTCATGAAAGAGAACGATGGAGGGGAAAAAGAGACGGGGTAAAAGGAAAGAGCCTAAATTGTGATATGATTTATCACCTGCACACACAGTTAGTAACCTCGGCCCTCTGTCTGTTTCACTCCTACTGTCCTTCCCCATCCTCCCCTCCATCTCTCTTCCAGGCGATTCCAGGGGTAAAGTATTAAAGTGTTCACCATGCAACGACAGCATGTCCATTCTGAGAATACTACAGAGCAATGTTAGTAGTACAATATCTGCTTTACTAAACACAATTACACTAAATGTCCATAACAATTAATTTCCTGTTGTCTTTTTTTGGTTACACGGCCTATTTATAGTCTCAGTGTTTTATCAGCATGTTCAACCAGAAGAGCTTTGTCTCTTTATTGAGGGTTTTTAATTGGTCTTAAATCTGCTTCCAGGCAGCATTAAAAGGTCTTAAAAAGTCTTAAATCTGGCTTTCTGACGCCTGCAGACACCATGACTTCCTCTCCCCCGCTGTCCTCTTCCTCCTCTGTCTTTCTTCCCCTATCGCCCTTCAATTCCCATTCCTCTTCCTCCCTCTCCCTATCTCCCCTTTCACCATCCCTTCCTCCTTCCCTCCTTCTCCTTCCTCCTCTCCATTTTGATGTGGTCCTCAAAAGGATGCCTATTATTATCCCACAGATTTGAGCATCCCTCCCTCCACCTCTCTCCGGTTCACCCTCTTCCTCTTCGCCTTTCTTTATCCCTGTTCCTCCTCTTTCCTTTACCTCCTGCTCCCTCCCTCTTTCTCTCTTTATCTGTATTAAATGGTTGTAAATCATCATCGCAGTGTGATTCTCTGATGTTTTTTTGAAGTCGTGTGAATTATGAATGGCTCCCCTCCCACTACCTATTACTTATTGACATCTCATCATCTTATGTCATATTAGAATAAATGAAGGGAATAAAAAGGACCGGCAGGGTGTCATCATGATCATATCATACTCTCCTTTTATGAGCATCATTTTGTTTTTATTCGTTAAATGGGACGATTGCATGGTCATTTATGTGTTGAGTGAATTTCATGATCCTTGGGCCCTTGAAACTGATTATATAACAGTATTATGATGCAGCAAAATAAAAATAGAATATACTAACAGGGGGGTATTAAACACAACCAAGAATTACAACACTAGAACATATCAAGTGGAAAAATACGACAAAAGTATGAAATATATGAATTGTGTGACATGGAAATATATATCCAAAAATCTAATATTATCAAGGAACATGTAATATATTAGTGTCACTAAGAATATCAGCATTTTTCTCTTCCTTCCCCAAAATCAAGTATTGGGAATTTGAATCCAGTGTGTACGCTTATCCCATTTCGTTGACAAATCTAGCCTGACATCGAGCCTGACCCCGAACGGGTTGGATTGGCACACTTCTGCTCGTCCCGAACGTCTGATCATTTATCACAGCATATACACTAAGGAAGGACTGACATAATTTATATAATGTGGGTTGAGGTTTGAGATTACTCTATTATTTATTGAGAGCTTGTGTCACCTGAAATGAATCTCATAATTACCGCGAGAACGACAGGAGGACTCGTGTGGTGTCATCGCTGTCATATTTTATTCTACTTAATATTCTTCTCTGTTCAAATGCCAACATATGGCAGTCTGTTTCTGTAAGGGAATCTGACGTGCAGATCTAGCCCTGGTAGCGATTCACAAGAGACTGTAACCAGACCCCTCTCAAAGTCTTAGTGTTTACTGCATGCTCCCTGCACTGCTGCTGCAATGCTGTGTCCACACCGCCACCAGAGAAATTATTCTAAAATTAAATTTGCACTGGTGTGGTAACCAGTCAATTGTGAGACAAATCCCTCAGTACAAATTGACATAAATGAATGAACCAAAAATGTAATAAACGCACTGTTGGTTATAGTGTTTGCCTGTGTATCCCAGCCTTAAAGAGTAATAAAATACATGGTTTTAGCCTGACTCCCCACAGCAGATTTTTTTTTGAGTGGTGGAGAGCGAGGGAAGAAGGGGGTGTGTCTCTGAAACTGGGGGGCGGGGCATGCACATCATTGACATTCATTTGACAACATATTCGAGATTGGCCTGCTAGCTAGCTAACATTACACCATGGAGAGTGAGTCTCAGGACACTTTGGCAACAGAGGGTCTTTTGAGGTGGAGGATTTCTCTCAACTTTTTAAAAAAAATTTCAGTCAGCCCATACTACCACTAAATCTTAATCTAAATCCTATATTTTTACAAATACATTTTTTGGCCCTGAAAGCGGCCTGCTGAAGTCTGCAATGTTGATTTTATGTCTAGCATTGTTAAGTTTCACGATATAGGAATCGTACAAATGTGTTTACAGCTCAAAAATGTGATTCAGTGTTGAATATCTCTTTAAGAGAAATCTCGTAAAATGAGTGATTCTGAAGTTTATCACAATTTATTCACTATAATATTCTTCCTTTGGTGCAAGTGCAAAAACATGGTAATTTATAGTGTCATTTGCAGTAATGAAAGACATTGTAAATCCATTGCTTTTCAATGGTTTTGTCAGGATCCAAAAGTGCCTTCATGGGAAGACTGAAATGGGACCACAAATTATACTGTAGAAATTGATATCAATAGTTACCGTCACTGTTATGTTGCCAAACCCTCCTAAGTCCCTGCAGGTTGACAGGTTGAATAACATACTGCAGGTCCCCTGAGAAAAGGCTTGGCAACCACTCGTAACAAGATGAATCTCATAATTAGAGAGAGGATAAGAGGTGTTAAGATGAATGTCACCATCATATGAAATTCTCTGTTCTGTTCTCCTTTTAGTTAAATGCCAATGTATGATAATTTACCACTATACAGGAGAGAGAGGCATCAGTTGTGGAAATACACTAGAGGCTCTTTTAACTGGATCTCACACTTTCCCAAAAAAGTTTTCCAAGTTAAACTGATGCAACTGGTGTAACTTTGGTGTACATTTTTTTAAAGATGCAGTGTGCAGAAATGTCTCTATATGTCTATATGTATATATCTATATGTCAGCCAAAGGCTGTAATCACAGCTCATTTGAAAATGTATATATACACATATTTCCATAATGAAATTAATAGGTGCAAAGTAGTCATTCAGCTATTATAGCCATTCACAAAATGTAAAGATAAATTATTATTATTGTTATTATTATTATTGGAGTTCATGACCAAAGCGATGAACTAATCCACAGCTACTGATTCTGATTCAACCTCAGTATTATTGTTACTGAACCTGAGTGCGTACTGACTGCAGCTTTCGACACGATCGACCATAACGTCCTCCTAAATCAAACCCGAAAGCTACATTGGTATCCGAGGATCATCGCTGTCATGCTTTAGGTCCTACCTGCTCAACAGAACGCATTGCGTTTTCCACAACAACAGAGTATCAGAGTGTGGTGTGCCACAAGGTTCTGTCTTAGGCCCGCTGCTATTCTCTATAAGTGCATTGTGCTTCCTGTTAGACATATCACCTACACACCTGTCCACCTCAGTTTATTCATCTATTTCATCTTTCTCCATTACATCACTTCCATATTTTACTCCTTAAGTTTAGTCACGATCACTTCCCCATTTTCCTCCTAAAGTTGGGTTATTTCAGTACAAACATGATCAGCTTACACCACCCATCAGCGTCAAAGCCAAAGATGTAAAAGAAACATTCCCCCTATGCTTATAATAAATTATTGTTCTCACTTTCATTCCAGCCTGAATACGTAGACTCATAAACTAGTGATGTATTGCTTGTTGGTCACCCAGTAAAAAAACAAAATACACCTCAATCTGAGAACAAATCAGTTTCATTCCAAAATGACATTTGCACCATCTGAAAAAAAATGACACCTACTCTACTGCTGTACTGGTTTGGGAATATTGACTAATTAAATTGCAGGCAGCAATATTCTGCCAAAATGGATGGTTATGGAATAAAACCCTTAAATTATGATACAATACAAAACTTTGTATCATGGTTAAAGTATCCAAAACAGAGACATTTTGAAACCACAACAGGCTGAAAGTGATGGGGGAATAAGCAGCACTGGAAGTACCCCGCGTTGTGAAGACTTCAATTGGCAAATGGCATTAAAATGTGATCTGCATCTGGATATGCTACCGAGATAATGAACAATCTGATCGTGGCTTTGAATACACACCCAATATTTACATGCCTTCTCATTAACTAGTCCACATGGGACTAATATTTCAGGACAACATTGGTGATGTAATAGTAAATTGCACATCAGTGATTTTAATGAACGATCCAGATGGCATATATAGCCCCGTCTGGACCACGTTAGTATTACTAACCTGGTGTGGTTCAGTGACTTCAATCAACATTATCTCTGATTGTTACAGAGTTCAGCAGGAGGAATAGTTACCAGGAGAATAAGCTACTGTTTCTCAGCAAACTCCCACGTCCTCTGTCAATTCTAGACCCATCCAGATCGATTGTATGTGATTCATGAATTACAAATTCTTTGCGCAATAAATGACACCCCCTCAGTCTTTGATCAGATTAACAAAGTAATACATAAGCCCTGTACGGAACGGATTACTATTGCAGTACAAAATTAGAAAGGACATTCCCAGACCTCTTTGATTAATACTAATGCAGTTTCTACCTTCGCTGATGACATTTCTACCCCAGCGGATACTTTCCCCACAAACACACCGAGCACCGGTGGTTTACTCTCTAGTGCCCCTCTGTCATTATAAAGAGCTACAGGGGAGCTTAGAGGGAGTTTCTAACAGCTAGAAAGAGGTACTGCTCTGATTGGCTGGCAGCATTAGAGGCGCTGCCCCCTCCCAAAAGCAAGATGATTGGTCAACTTTTTTTTTAAACCATTAACAAAGAACATTCAAGAGTGTAAAACTAATGGAAAAAATGAGATGATCCATTTCTAAAGATACTCCACACACACACTTTAGAAAAGAACAGCAGCAACCCATTTTCCACTCCAGCCACAGCATGATAAACAGGGAACAGAGAAAATAGTACAACTGTTGCGTTTCGGAAGGCCAAATCCCTGGGCAAGAGTTGACTGGATGTGCTTCAGGACCCAGGATGGTATTTTACTTCATTTCAATAACAATGCTTCAGTGAAGTCGTCTGCCTTAGCAATATCCCCCACGGGAGGCACACACACACACACACACACACACACACACACACACACAGAAAAATGCATGGTTGAATTTCTATACTTGTAAGGATATTCCATTGACTTACATTCATTCACTCACCCTTAATCCCTGAACCCGAACCTTATTTTAACACTCATTTAACTCTAACTCTTCACCATAACATCAAAGCAAGGATTGAAAGAAATGTCCTTTTCTGCATTTTTACAGTCCTCACAAGGGTAGAAGAACAAGCACACACACACACCACACACACACACACAGAGTTAATTTCCTCTGATATTCCCACTGCATCCCTTTTAAAATTGTGCTCTATTGACACTACAATGTTCCTGTGGGACCCCAACAAAATAATACGCAGTCAAGGTTTATCTCACACACACACACACACACACACACACTGAGATAATAGAGTATAATGTTTATCCCACACACACATTCTCTTTACACACAAACGCAAGCTCACACACTCTCTCACACACACGCTAAAATGATACATTATCATGTGCAAACACGCAGTTTTTATCATGAAAATACACTCTCTCACCCGTGCACAGTCTTTTTTCACACAGGGACACATTGAAATATAGTGCAATATTTGTGTTATATACATACACACACCCTAGCAAGGGGGAAGGAAGCTATTTAAATGCTAAGTAAGCGCTCTCTCCCTTTTGATTATACAGCCGATCTCATAAGCAATGCTTCACAACTGGATTTGCACATGTAGAACTTAATTACAAGCGGCCTCGCCTCTCCGTGTGTGTTGTATTCATGGGAGTATATGTATTGAGAGAGGTGGGATCGAAGCTATTACCTCGCCTCTGTGTGTGTGCATGTGTAAAGCCAATCTATCAGCAGTTTAGCCAAGATTAATGTTTACATAAACAGGTTTGGGCTCACTTGCGAGCTTCTCTTTACCAATTCTCTTGCTGTTCTTTTCTTTCTTTCTTCTCTGTCCTTCTCCCACCTGTCTTGCTCTTTGTTTTGTCCTGCATCACACACACATGCACACACATTGCTGACCGAAATAGGTTCCAGTGAAATAAATAAATAAAAAGTACGCAAAGCAAATCCAGAGTTCTTCCAGGAGTAAGTAATAATTATAATCTTTTATTTCTGAGGCATTTTACAAAGAGAATAAAAAGCAAACATCACATGCATCAAATACATTTCGACAAATTAAAATCAGACGGCGAGATAAAAGGCTAAGAATAGAGGGTAAAAACAATATAATAGGATGAAAGACAATAGATAAAAGCAAGTTCAGAAAGTTCCCCCCACTTCCAACAGTACAGAGTCACGCAGCAGTGTCCTTTTATGCCTCTTAGTATTACAAATATCTCCAACCTTGCCATTTTACAAACAAAGCTAAGATCGGGACAGGCTGATAAAAAATACACAACAGAGGCTTAGATTTCGTTTCAGGTCTGAACAGATGAAGCTACAAGCAGGGGACGATTGTGTATCCTGCTGGGGTGTTTAATGCTGCCTTCAAGTGCCTTTTGGAAATATCGCCTTTACGAGTTGAACGTACATCAACAACCCAAGTGGTAAATATGACCGCCAAAATTAGGATTTTCTGTGATTGTTGAGTTGCCGTGATATGACCTTTAAGGGGCAGAGAGCATGGCTGCCGTGTCAACAAGTCATGATAAAGTGATAAAGTGAACTTTTGCCGAATAAATTGAGTGAAACATCGATTACATTCCTGATGTGCATTTTTTCCCCTCCATTCTGCTGCAGCAGCACAAAGTAGCTCCGTGTAGCTTCATTTCTAAAATAAAACAGCTACCAAAAAAATACTTTTGTTATAGTCCAACCACTTCAATCCATGAAAACAAATAGCATTTATGACTTCTGAACTAGGAAGTAGGAGTGCCCCCCTTCTGAGTGTGTTTACTAGCTTTGGATGTTTTAATGTTGATCAGTTTTAAAAGGCCAGCAAATTGAACCAGTTGCTGAATACACATGTGATTAAGCTGTTCACATGATTCTATGAAGTACAATAAGAGTATTCAAACACGACAAAAAACAACTTATTGAAAATGTGATGAAGGTGTCAACATGTTCTGATTGGCCTCTTTTAATACCAGTAAAACTTAAAGAATAAAAATCAAATCAAACAGCGACATGCTACAGCGATTATACTTCAATCCAACTAAGAGCATAATGACACATAATCAGAGTACGGTGTTTGCATGGGTCCTGCCTTACTCGCTCGTATTCATCACATTCCAATCAGGTGTTTTTGTGTACACGGTTGGAGATAGATGTGCACATGCTGATTTGTGACAAATTATTTGAGCAAACTTCCTGTCGCCCAGCCACCAGTCGGCCAAGGAGGAGGTGCAGACCAGCATTACAGCTGCAACGAACCGTATATTACCATACAAGAGGGATTATTAGGTAGATGACAATAATTAACTGACAATGATTATATTGACACTTCCCTTCTCCTCTCCTGCGTGTTAACTGAAGCGCTCAGGAATCCCGATGATAGTTTGCCCTCTGGTCCAATGAAAGTGGAATGCTCTATCGCTCCTTTTCCTCTACATTAATAAAGTCGTAGCTGCTATGAAGAGGAGGGTGACGGAGATAAATGGAGGGAGAGAGATATAGAAGGGAAGGAATGAGAGAGAGTGGGACACTAGGGGATAGAACAAGCCTCCATTGTTTCTTATTTTTCCAGACACACACACACCCACACACAAACAGTTTCTATTTTCTATTAAGCTGAGGGGACTGAAAAAGAGTTCCCAGAGGACACGCAGGTTAAACTGTCATTTTATCACACACACACACACACACACACACACACGCGCGCACACACACACACACAAACACCAATCCAGGGTGCTGCTACAGCTCTGAATGTCTTGATGAAAGACTGCAGCAAGCAGGCAATTTAAAGTTATTTTTACAAAAATCCAATCTATTATCTCTTGTTGAAAACATATTGATGGTGTTTAAATTAGATTAGATCAATTAGATTAGATCAGATTAGATCAATTAGATTAGATCAGATTAGATCAATTAGATTAGATCAGATTAGATCAGATTCAGTGACTATGAATAGTAGACTGTGTTGATGAATTACACCTCTGTTAGAAACATCATAGAAACCTGTCTAACCAGGTCTTCAAAATGCTGAGCAGTGCCTCATTAAACCCAACAATGCACCCCACTCTGGTGGTCAAGTTAACTTGCTGTGACTGCATGTTCAAAAGGAAAATCCATCCTTCAGGTGATTCAGCAGGCAACCTTCTGGGCAACCAACCTGCCAACGGGATTTGAGGAGAGACACATTACTCACCGTGCAGTAGAATTTGTCTGGACAACAAGAACATAGTTGAAATATCTCCTTGGGGAATGTCATCCTACAGTATTGGAAAATAAAAAAACTCTCCCGGTGCATCACAGCCATATACGATTCTGGACGAGAGCATTCAGAAAGCTAGTGACTTTGTGGACACACAGAGTGTATGAGCTTTTAAATCCAAGTACTTGATTTGATTGTAGTGCGAACAGTTCTGCGCTAGTAAATGCTCTCACATTGACATTTAACTGGCTGCGACTATAGCGTGGCTGTTGAGGTTCATTGCTGCTGTTGATTTGAAGCCATTCAAACTGGCTTCGACTGTATAATCCCTCTTGATTTGATCTGAGTTGGAGCTGTGCTTGATTTGAACCACACCTTGAGACCTCTCATCGAGACACAACCTGTAACAAGCTCTGCAACACACTGAACTGTGCCACATCAGGCCCATTTTGCTGGACATTAGAAGAGTGTTATACCTGTCGTTGTGCAACATGTGGCACAAATGGAGCAGCTTAGAAACTTGTTTAACCAGTTCTAAAACATGCTTACCTGTTCATGCTTACCTGTTCATAGAAACCAGCCTGACAGGTCTGAAACATGCTGATCTGTTCCACAATAAAACAGCATAGAAACCAGTCTAACCAGTTCTGCAACATGCACATGTGTTCCACAATAAAACAGCGTAGAAACCACTCTAACCAGTTCTACAACATACAAATCTGTTCCACAATAAAACAGCCTAGAAACCACTCTAACCAGTTCTACAACATACAAATCTGTTCCACAATAAAACAGCCTAGCAACCAGTCTAACCAGTTCTACAACATACAAATCTGTTCCACAATAAAACAGCATATAAACCAGTCTAACCAGTTCTACAACATACAGATCTGTTCCACAATAAAACAGCTGAGACACCAGCCTAGCCAGTTCTGCAACATGTATATCTGTGCTCATATACCAGTGTGAGCAGTTCTGTGAGATGTTTAACAGCAACAAAGCAGAATCAACACGTCCACTCAGTTCTGCCAGACGCTGATCTTTGCCGTATTACGGCTGCTGCTGTAGCAGGCTGCCACTGCACTGTTGCTGCTGTATACCCTGCTGCTCTGTTTGATCACAACCCATAGGGATTGGCCTGTCATACCACGTTAAGTCACATAACGATAGGCTATGCACACTGGTAGATCTGCTGAGGGGTGAACTGGAGAGTCAGCGAGAGGGAGAAGAGGGAGGGAGGAAGGGAGGGGAGGCGAGTGGGAGAGAGAGAGAGATAGAGACACACACGGTCATACAAGTGGAACAGATTATTAATTTATTTCAACAGTTTATTGTCATGTTCCGGTTTTTGGTTAGATGCTTCAGCTCTACAGTTCATCTAACATTGAGTTGAACTGAGAGACAAGCAGCAGCAGAGATAGGAGTGCAATTAAACAAGAATGGAGAGAAAGCAAAGGGCACAGTAATGATGGCGAAAGGCAGAGAGAGGGGGAACGAGAGAGGCAAGGGGATGAGTGTCTCACAGAAAGCAACCGAGACGGAAGACAGGCGGAGCGAGATAGGGGGGAGGTAGAGAGAGAGAGAGAGAGGGTGGGAGGGAAGCTGAAAACAATAGCAGTTTGGAGAGATAGGGAATAGAGAGGAATGCAATGTGGAGAGATATTTGCCTTGCCAACTGAGATGGATAATGGGGGGGTGAAGAGGGAGTGTCCAATGCTGAGAGGTAGAGTGATTTTGAGAGGGGAGAGAGAGAAAGAGAGAGTTCTGGTACCGGCCCTATGGAGCAGCTTGCCACAAAGATATATGACTCACAGAAACAAATTCCCAAAGGTTTATACAGACAAATTTAGAAAGAAAATCAAATCAGATACTTTTGTAAGTGGCTTGAAGAATCCAAAGTAAAGCCCAAACTTCACTGCTACAAATCTCTAGAAAGAGGATTACTTTGCAGAATATCTTGTCTCAATTAAATACCTCATCTGTCTTCATGTATTATTTCCTCTTTTTTTTATTAAGTCTCTATCAGTGATATAGATTAGCAGAAATGTTGCAGATCACTTCTTTAACAAACTCTGCAATTAAAACAGTTTCAGATAGTTCATGGTTTGCTCAGCGCTTGGTGCAGCGCAAATCCTGACTTTGATGTTTGGGAAAGTTGGAGTAGAGGACTTTTTAAGAACCAGGGAGAAAAGCCATTCTTACTTGTTATCTTGCTAGTGTTGCATACAAAACATCCAGGATAACATCCAGGGGTCACACACCTCCACCTGATACCTGCAGGGTCAGGAACAAGCTTCCAGGAGAGAGGTTTTCTACCCTCCAGACTCATGTTGTATAATTCATTTCCTTTCCCTGTCTGGCTGGTTACGTCCCTCGTCCTTTGCCGTTTAACACTGCGGCGTACGTGCGCTTTGCATAGCGAAACTTTGTTCACGAGCGGCACAATCCATTGGAAATAATGGCTTTGCTAGAGCAGGGGCGGAAATGTCACACCCTATGTGAAAGCTGCTTTACACTGGCCTAAATATCTCTCTATCAGAGATGTGAACTCCCCAGCTCTGTGATAGAATCAAACGCTTCCAAGCCGTAACAGAGAAAGAAATTCGTGAGGAGAGCCATACGGTTGATATTGCTGCAACTTCTGTGTATTTTTACCACCATTCCTGGACAAAGAGTAACTGACCACTCATAGAGAACACTGCTGGAAAACCCTCCTGTGATGCCTGAAAGATTTTGTATTCTTGCTTGTGTGTGGGATGGTTTTTCACTCATTTCTTTCTGTTAAAGTATGTCTGGTATCATATGCTTTACTTTTACTTTAGATTAATTCTGATTAATATCCCTGAGTGCTTTGGCAACACAAGTCATATGAAGAGAGAGGAGGCTACCAGAGAGATAGGAGAGAGAGGCTGTGTGCTCATGGATGCGTGGCCATTTGTCCAAACGACCTCTTATATCATCGGGTTACAAAAAAATATGTGTAGTCAAAACCACAAACCACGATCTAACACCCTGTGTCTGTGTGTGTGTGTCCATCATGCCTGGGTGTGTAAATACACAGTGTGTGTGTGTGCGTGTACTCTGTTGAACCCAGAGTAGCTGGGCTGTGATGTGTACCTTGTGGGTATGATGATTTTTGGACCTGCTCCCATCACTACTGATGTGTGTATCTGTGTGATGAGGGCAAAATGCATCACCCCCCCGATGCTAATGAATTAGAATGTAGTGGGATGTAAAAGCCTTGTTGGACCCCACAAGACCCCACTTACATAACAAGGGAAACATGAGAGATACAAGAAATAATCTAGATGCACAAGCATAAACACACACTTAATATTTCTACTCTACCCCTATTTAGAGAGAGAGAGAGAGACAGAGAGAGGAATAATCTTAAAACAAAAACAATCTTGTAACTTGTTTTAAGACAAGCTCATTTGTCTTATTTGTCCTGAAAAGGCAGAGCTCACCAGTCTGGGAGAGGCCCGCCCAAGCCTCGGCTCCACCTGGAGCGACCAGCTCTCTTTTGGTTCCTTCTTCTGCAACCATCCCCATCCCCATTGAAAGGACAGAGAGAAAGATGTGTGCCTAACACTATGCCTACTGATTCTAACACTGAAGAGAAATATGCTTGCTAAGCTTGTTTTCTTATTTTACTACTATATACACAATAAATTCCACTAAATGCACAGCCTATACAGTACAATCTGTGGTGACACAATTTCCATTGTACCGGGACCTTTATTGCAGGAACACTGTATTTCCAAGGCCTGTTTAGACAGAGGGGTTTGGCCCTAAACACAAGGTGGTGTTCATGTGCTATCCAAACAAATGAAATCGTGGGATGAAACACTCTAAAACACTCTATTGTCGTTCCTTCCACTTTTCCTACCCAGGACACAGCAGATGTGGATTGTCATTCACGCCTTCATCACCTCCCGTCTGGACTATTGCAATGGAGTCTTATCCGGGGTCCCAAGCAAATCCCTGGATAGGCTCCAGTACATTCATAACTTCCAGTCAAGTACCGCATCACCTTTAAAATCTTGCTCCTCACCTACAAGTCCCTTCACACCCTTGCTCCCCAATACCTATCGGACCTTCTCTCTACTTACACCCCTTTGCGAAATCTCTGTTCCTCCGACACATGACTACTCATCACCCCCCACACCAGGTTGCAGAATCTCGGGGACAGAGCCTTCAAAGTGACTGCCCCCACCCTCTGGAACTCACTCTCTGTGGAGATCTGCAATGCTGCGTCCATTGAAGTTTTTAAACAGCGGCTGAAGACCTTCTTCTTCAGCCGGGCCTTTGGACCCAGCTGCTGAATTGTGGCCCTCTGATTTTTTGCCTTTTTGTCCTTTGTTTGTCGTATTGTCTTCTTACTTGTTAGCCTAGTTGTTTTTTTTAGTTTTTCACCTTATCTAGTTCTTCTCTCTTCTATTGTGATTTATTTTTTTCTTCTCCGTGAACCACCTTGTGACAAACCTGTTTTAGTACAAGCACTTTATAAATAAATATGACTTGACTTTTACAGCCTCAAATGTGGACTCACTGCCAGTTAACATCAATCAAGACTGTTTTCCACATATTGAATATGCAATTAACGACTGGGCTGAATGTATTCTTCATCAGCCAAAATGCCAGTGAGCAAGTTCCCTTATTTGACACGCAAATAAGACTCTTTGATCATCCCAGTATGAAATGACAATAAATGATCTTGAAGCTTTAGCGAAGAGTAATGATTTTCACGTTGTATGGCATTCCTCACCTTGATCAAAATTGCTCTTTGAAATTTTGCAACACACAAGTCATAATAATATCACAGATGCCACAATATCAGCGCTTTCTATGTTAAAACTGGAGACATTATCGGGGCCTTACTGAAACCTCACATCTAAAGAAGCAACTTTTTCAGAAACTTAGAAAGAAGTGGTTGACTTTTCCCATTGGCAAACAAATGTTAGTACCATATTCCAGTAAAAACCAAAACAAGTGACAAACATGCCCCAAATGGCAGCAAGGGGGGGGGGGGGGGGGGGGGGGGGGGGGGGTAACTGTTTGAAATGGAAGGACTTCAATACCCAGATATCATGTGACATCACGTCAGTAAACTGCATGCTCATGATCGCCAACCCTGCCGGTCTGTGATGCTTCATGCCAAAGGATGCCACAGGGACGAGAGATGAAACACATCTAACGTTGCTGAGTCCAGCTTTCTCTGGCTGGAGCCTCACTTGCTGTTTAAGAGACACTTTGGATTGCAGTCCTTTCACTCAGTTGAAATTCATCCTTTCCTTTGGGCGGGGAAGATTTCCCACTAATGACCAAGATAATTTGGGCAAACAGGGTGGGATGTACGACTTCTCAGTTAGAGGGGAGGGGATATCCTCTCTACGTTGTGATTCATCCTGACAGGACGGGTGTATTTACATGGAGGTCTTGCCCAGTGCCGCTTTAACAGATCTAGTCTCTCTTTCTATTCCATTTTGTTCTCTTAAATTCTACTTTTCTCTGTCTCTGCTCGTGTTTCTACCATAGTTTATCCTACAGTATTATATTCAGTTGCATTATTTCATAATTCTATTCTTTTCTAATTTTACACTACTCGACTCTATTCTACTCGACTCTATTCTAATATACTTTGTATCAATTTTATTCTACTCTATTGTACTCCACTCTATTTAACTCTACTCTTATCTATTCTGCTCTACTCTACTCTTTAATCTACTCTATTCTGCTCTGCTCTACTATGTTCTATTTCGTCCTACTCTATTATACTGTATTCTACTCCACTTTTCTGTCCTCCACTCTATTCTATTCTGTTTATTTGGCAGCTCCCAGCTAGAAACACCAGTTACAAAATACAGCAAGCTGTAACTGTAGTTTATAGTCTCTCTCTCTCTCTCTCTCTCTCTCTCTCTCTCTCTCTCGTTCCTCCTCCTCCTTTCAGCTGGTCTGTCTCTCTCATATATTTCCAGCGCCTCTTCTCTTCTCGCTTCGTCATCCCTTCTGCAATTTATGGATCACTCTCTCCTCTCCCTCTCCTCGTGTCTCTAAATCTCTCCTCCTCCTCTCTCAACCCACTATATCTCCTCTCTCCCGTCTCTCCTCATCTCCTCTCCTCCCTCTCCCCCTCTATTTTGCCCTTCCTGATCTTCCTCATCTTTTTTCTCATTTTTCTTACATTCCTCCTCCTCATCCTCTCTACTCTCACTTTTTAATGTCTTTTACTATATCACCCCATCTCCACCTTCCTCCTTGTCTGTCTCCCTCTGTACTCCCACTCAACCTCATTCTCTGCTCCTCTTCTCCTAGCTTCACCTTTGTGGATTTTGATCTTTTTGATCTTTTAACGTAGACTCACTGTGTTCCAGGACATCACGGTATTCCGGACACTTTTTCACCTTTTCCCACAAATTCTATAAATAAATACTTTCAGGTCATGGGCAATATTACATTACATTACATTACATTACAGTCATTTAGCAGACGCTTTTATCCAAAGCGACTTACAATGAGTGCATTCAACATAGGTAGGCAAGAAAACTACTAGTCACCAGAAATCGTAAGTGCATTTCCTTCCTAAACAAGCAACTAAGAGCATAACTAGTGTTAAGTTAAGAGTGCAATAAGTTAGCAACCTACTTTATCTTAAACAAATGAGACAAATAAGATAATCAAATAAACAAGAGCTAAGACAAATAAGTGAACCAAATAAAGCAAACCAAATAAACAAGAGCTAAGGCAATATATATACGGTATCTGTGTCATCCTTGTTTTGGCCTCTTTCGACTCTGACCACTCCATGCTTTCCAAAGCCAGTCGTTTCGGAGAATGTGAGTTTCCAATGTACACCTATGAACATTCAGAAAAGTGCAGGGGGGAAGGTTTTACGGCAGGACGCTACAAGAGGCATTTTGTCCAATGTGAAATTCCAGCCGTCCGGATTGTAATCCGGACACCGTGTCTACTCACTGTTTTCTGACTGTTCAAAATGTGACTCCCAAACAATTGGTTCAAAATGTGTCAATCAAACTTTGGTATGCGTGTAAGACCTGCCCCCAGAGACAGGACTTTTACTGTGCTAAGTGTCCAGAAGACAGTGAGTCAGTTAGTTACTTTAAATGTTGATTTTTGCAAACAGAATGCTAATCGTCAAGGGAAAACGGACTACAATGACACTGATGCATTGCTTTACCTCTCGTCTACTCACATTTTTAGTTGCTAGAGCTCAATCTCCTGACTGCATTGTACAATGAAATTGTTAAAATGTTCATAGCGATGCACTGGATAATTATAAAATGTATTGTTAGCGCATCAAGCCAGCTAGCTAACGACTGCTGTAATCCCCTTTGATTAGCATTTCGCTAGCAAGAATTAGTATTGTATTTCAACAAAATGTAGTATATTGGGTTTTTTTTGCAAATCCCATTCATATTTTCCATAGGAAGCTTGGATGCTAACTGCTAAATGCCTACTTTACAGCCTGCAAAGTTATGTCAGCTTCTCCATAGATATGTAGATGAACTGGAAGGGGGAGGAGAGGGGGCGTTAAGAAACATATGAATAAAATATCACTCTTTCAGTTTAATTCATTTCAGTTCAGTGGCAAAGCAGACATTCTATATATTGCCAGAGCAGAAGGTGACAAAATAAATTAGCTTTACAATAGCGCAATTATAGCGGATAACACAGAAGAAACTCCCCCTGTGCATTAGTTTGACCCCTCCTCCTCTCTCTTCTCCTTTCATCCCTTTCTTCCTCTTCTCCCCTCTGTCACCTGTCTCCCTCCTCCTCCTCTCTCTGCAGTGAGTCCAACTATAAATTAATTCAGTAAAAGAGGGATGAGAAACAAGTGGAACAACTCCACTTGTTTCCCATCCCTCTTTCACTTCATTACATCCTTCTCCATCTTTCTCCTTCCACTTGTTCTGCTGTCGTCTTATCTCTTGCCCCAGCTTCTCTCTCTCTCTCTCTCTCTCCCTTTCTCTCTCTCCTCCTATCCTCTCTCGCCCTTTTTTCTGGTTGCAAACTATTAAACTTTCTCTCTCTGTCTTGCTCCATCCTCTATTCTCTCACTGCTCTTCTGCTCCTTCATCTTGCTGCACCACCTCTCCCTCTGCCTCTCTCTCTCTCTCTCTCTCTCTCTCAGTAATAGATGGTCAGTGCTGGTCAATGTGACAGAGTCGTTCTGCTGCCAGTCCATCTACCTACAGGTCTGATCTATACAACACCAGCTTCACCCTATAAATCAACACACACACACACACACACACACACACACACACACGCCTCTGATGGGTGCTCAGTTTCCCTCCGTTCTCCCGGTTGGGGCGACACGATTGATGTGCGCCTTGTCGCTAAACGGCCGAGATAATTAAACCCCACGCATTCCCCCGTCTCTCTCTCTCTCTCTCTCTCTCTCTCTCTCTCTGTGTGTGTGTGTGTGTGTGTGTGTGTGTGTGTGTGTGTGTGTGTGCACTGCTGTCGCATTGTAGCATGCGCGCACACACACACACACACATGAACTGCAATAACATACAATCTCCCTCTCTCACTATGTCTGTCTTCCTCTCCCTCCTCTCTCACATACATACACCCCCTTAGACTACACACAATCTCTCTCTCTTTCTCACAAACACATACACACACACACACACACACACACACACAACACCTGCTGGGGTGTAAAACGGTCAAACAAACAGCGTCTGTGTTTGGGAAGACTTGAACAAATGGGAAAATTATACAGTGGAAGTGAAACGACACCCTTTGACCCAAAGGTGCTTTGCCAAACTGGCTCAGGAGATTCTTGGAACGTGTATCTCTGTCTCTTTTTTTAACCTAGAATGTGTTTCCAAGTTTGCAAATCACACACACACACACACACTCTCTCTCTCTCTCTCTCTCTTCTCTATTTAAACTATAGTGTTTCTACTCTAATTAAAACATTAATTTCTGCTTTTTCCTTTAACATGCCCCATCATGACATAACTTGCATCAGTTTGATTGTACTTATATGATGTAGGCTGTGAATTTACCTCATGAAGATTTATGTCAGCCTATAACTGTGTTACACAAATAAAGAGTTGGATAAAAAGGCTCACCCTCCACTACATCCCTGTATATGCCTTGTATGAACATCCTCATAGCTGCTGGGGGGAATGTCTCTCATCCAGCTTTAGGTAGATTAACGTGATTTAATACACACACACACACACACACACACACACACACACACACAATGAATGAGTAAGTCCATGGTGTATTAAAATAGTCAGTTCAAGTCTTCAGTGACTTGATTTCCACCTGTGTAAGATCAGCATCCTGTTCTGTTTAGCCCTGTGTAAAACTATCTCTCTCTCTCTCTCTCACACACACACACACACACACACACACACACACACGCAAATACACACAGCCGAGCGAACAATTCTTTCACATAAACACGCATATGCACACACACGCACAGCGGAGCGTAAAAGTCTCTCTCGCTGCCCCCTCCTCTCTCTCTCTATCTCACTCTCTTTCTCTCTCTCTCTCACACACACACACACACACACACACACACACACACACACACAAACGGAGCACTGTATCATCTTACCCGTTTTTTCGGAGTAATTAATCCGTTGTCCAAGCGGCGCAGATGACAAAACCAAGGCTCGATTTAATGAAAATGTTGAAAACGTTAATAATCCCACTACTCGCTCTCTCTCTCTCTCTTTCCTCCAACCAGCAGGGCAGCTCTGATGGCAGGATAGACCGATAGAAATAAAAGGATAGAGGTTAGAGGTTATTACTTCACCTCCCCTCTGCCAAAAAAGACAGATACAGAGTCTAAACAGGAAGGTCTCTCTTGGTTGCAGAAGAGAAACCCCCACCCCCCCCACCCCCGCCTCTTGTTTCGCTCCTTCTCCAAGATTGTGTCCAAAGCGGAGAGGCAAAACGAGAAGTCTGCTCCAATTAGCCGCAGTTACGCATCCTCTCCTCTTCTTCTCTCGACCTCCCTCTATCCCTCTGTCCCTCCCTCCGCCTGTCCCGCTCCTTCAACACGGAGTCTGAGCCGGAGACAAGCAGGTAGTCGTCTCCTTTCTCCTCCTCTCTCTGTCCGGGCAGTGGTGTGGAAGAGTCGCTCTACTTTGCGAAGCCAAAAATAACTTCCAATCTCCAAACTGGAATCCCGCGAAGCCCCTTGCACTATAATAATCCTTATAATATTCTTATAATACTCCTATAGGGATTTAAAGCGTGTCTGCAGCACCCGACAGTGGGGTTTATGCTGACCTTATATGGTACTTTATGGTACTTTTCTCTCCTATGGTATCGATATAATAATCATATAATGGCTTACGGTGTGTGTGTCTGTGTCTGGTACTCAATAATGAGTATATAGTAACCTTATGGTACTTTGGTACTTACATGTATTTATATCCTGTGGTAATATTGTAATATATAATATATATAATATTCCTATAGGGACTTATAGTTTTGCTGTGATATTTGTATAGTATCCCACTCAAATTTATGAGCATATTATACCAAAAGGGTCCAACTTTGCAGGTTGATGGTGTTAATGAAGCGATCAATCAATCAATCAATCAATCAATCAATCAATCAATAGGTACTGGTGGAGCAGCGTGTTTTATGCCAAAGGAGGGAATCTGCAATGTAGGAGTCAATTTTCGTTGAAGTCCTCCCAAGTCCAATGTTGTCCACTGATAACGTCCTTCAACCAATCAACGAATAAATCGCCTGATCAATAAAACGAATCAGTCAATATCCATACAGCAGCATTCTCTACAGCGCTGCCGGTCGAGGATGCGGTGCAATGTTTCTCCTCTTTTCGGTTCTTGTCTTAATTCACTTGCTCCATCCGAAAAATCATTTCTGGAGTAAATAAAAGAGACGGACTTATCTCCATTTCTGCCTTTCTTTCTTCCCTTTCCCCCCTTTCTCCGTCCTCCGTTACTTTTCTCTCTCTCTCCAGAAATATGTCCCTTAGGTCAGAGTGCGCAATTTGGCTTTGCCGTACCTCGCTCTTTTTCCCCCCGGTGCGATCCCGGATCGTAATTCACTGGTAAACTAAAATGTCTTCTTGAAACGATGCTTTGACTTAAAAAAAAAAAATCCTCCTCGTAGTGCTACTGTACAACTGCGGGGGAAGGAAAAGTGCGAAATCCCTCTTATTCGCTTCTTTTGGATTCTCCACGAAAAGGGAGAGAGAGAGAGAGAGAGAGAGAGCGAGAGAGAGAGGAGGCAAGGAGGGGGGGGGGGAGTTGGACAGCTTCCCTTCCAGCTACAAAATCCAGGAATGGACAGGCAGATAGGGACAGGAGAGGAGGATAAGAAGAGGGAAGAGTCCGCTCAAATTAAACCAGAAAGAAAAACCTCACTTTTGGCTCGGTGGCGGAGAAACTGGAGAGGTGAGGAGTCCCTCTGTTCCTTGCAGAAATAAAACCACAAACACTTCCTCTCCTTATTCGTTTTCCACAGACATTTCACCACCTACCCAGAGAAGGACAGATAAGAAACATAAAATCTGCCATGTCTTTTTGAGGAGGCTTTCATCCAAAGTGCTTTAAGAGAGTCCACAAGAGAGCGCAGAGCAGGCAGAGAGAGAGAGAGAGAGAGAGAGCGCTTTGCGCAAAAAAAGAAAAAGAAATATCTTTCCTCTGCGCGTGTTGATATTCAAACCCACACATGTACATCCAGAGGAGAGTTTCCTGCCCCGAGAGAAAGAAGAAATTGTGATGTTGCCGCGGATAGGAGTCCAATAGGAATGAATGGGACAGCAAGCCGGCTAAAGGGCTGCTTCATTCAGCTGGTCTCATTCCCATGTGAAGGGCGCTGTTCTTTCAGCACCACAGAGAGAGAGAGAGGGGGGGGGGGGGGGGGCTCTTAATTCGTTTTTATTATTTTCATTGAATTACATTTCTTCTACTTTGGTATCACCTGGCACCCATGCCAATAAAGAAAATGATATGCAATTAAAGTGGAGGGGCTGAGGGGGATAAAAATAGTAAGGGAAAGAGTGAGGATGGTGGGATTTCAATACATTGCCATTATTCCATTATTTCCAATTATTTGGGATTTTTAGCTTTTTGACAGAAAAAGGAGGAAGAGAGGAATAAAAGGGGCAGGGGATAAAGAAACGGGAAGGGTAAAAGGGGGTGGGGGGCAGGAGAGAGAGAGCCTTAAAATATGTTTGGTGTTGCTGTCGGGGTTTGGTTTGGGTTTCAGGATGCTGAAAAGTGTCGCTTTGTTGCCCCCTTTTGGCAGTGGAGAGAAACTATCCGGGGACAAACAGAAGAGCTTTCTCCCTCCTCCTCCTCCTCCTCCTCTCCTCTCCCTCCCACTTCTCTCCTACCAGGAAATAACTTGGAGGAGACGGGGGGGAAGTGGAGTGGGGTGGAGGGGCGGAGGGCAGCAAGGGAACATGGAGGCCATTTGGGATAGTTTATTTGCTACTCCATCATCAAAAATGGCCATCTGCTGTTGATGAAGTGGCCCTATCCTAAGCGACGAGCCCAAGCCCACAATACGCCTCATAGCCAATCAAAGTTTTTATGCGCACCCAGCGGAAACTATGAATGTCAAATTCATATTTCGCCTGCGATGCCATCCTGCCGTTGCTCATTTGATAATTAACAGACTATGCAGTAGGTCACATTTAGAAGCTGCTAATACCCCTGCCATGTTTTCTTCAAGTTTTGTCAAGATGTCATATTCTGGGATCACAGTGAGGAAAAAAAAAAGGATCACTGGGACAGCAAGCAACATGGAAGCATTAGTTCCCAGGTGAAAGAAAGAAAGAAAGAAAGAAAGAAAGAAAGAAAAGATATTGCAGAGGTTGATTCATTCAGGGAGGCTAGATAGATAGACAGACAGACAGACAGGTAAAGGTTAGTGATTGCTGTAGTGAAGCAGCTCAGTAGCTGACAACAGAAGACTGTGTTGGTACTGGGCAGCTCCCTGGTGAGTACGTGTGGAAATGTATGAATGTGAAGCAGGCCTGATGTACGGAGATGAAATGAGAGAAAGAAATCACTGTGAGAAAAAGCATTAAACAAAAAAAAAAACAGAGAAAGAAAACAATCATCCCAAGATCAAAGTCCTTGACTACTGTGGATGACAACGTAGTGACTTAACCATAGATATTGTGTTAATTGAGTGTGATATAAACAATGAAAGAGATATCTATTGAGATCCGTGCCTTCTGTGTCAGTAGAAACAAGTGCATAGAACCAAGTGCAAACAACCCAAATGCCTCATTTGACCCTACACTGGACATTAGGATTCATATTTTATGACTCACATTGTGTGTAGTAGATTTGTATGACTGAGAACCACTGTGCTTATTAGAGAATGGTTGATGCATCAGCACTTTCCTGTTGTGATCAATCTAAATCCTCAAATTGTCAGTGATTGATATGTAGGCACTAATGGTATACATGGTCTTGGTGACCTTGGTGACAAATGATAGAAGGTCAACAGGACCTCACAGTGAAAGACATACGACAAACAGTAGACCACATATATAACATACACATTCTACATCCAGTTTTGACAAAAAATGTGCCTGGCAAACAGTGCGGCCGTAGGTCGTAGGTGTAGAAGGAAGGTCCAGTGTACCATGACACCGAAAAGAATGAGATGCATGAAATGAATTATGCACATTGGAGACTATATAGGCCAAAAAGTGCCAAAGTTTGCAAAGTCTTAAGTTATTGGGCGAATACGTCTTGGGTAGCAATATCACAGTAATAAATATTAACGGCGATACAGTTCTACTGGATGATGAGGAGGTTTTGGGGGTGCAGGGGAGTGACTCTTTGGAAGGCAGGCTAACTCGGGTTGGATTGACGGGCGGTCTTAGTTTTCATGGACTGCCTCACACCGGAGAGCTGTTGGAACAGATGGTTAACTAGATGTCTAGGGTCATTGGCAATCCTTCCTGCCCTTTTCTTCACCCTGGTGTCGTGCCATTCCTTGACGGAGGGCAGCAGACAGCCGATGACCCACTCAGCAGTGCGGAAAATATGCTGGAGCTCGTCCTTGGAACCTGAGGAGGCGGAGCTGTGACGGAGGGTGTCGGGATGCTGTCGGTTAGTGATCTCTGAAATGGGATTGGTTGTGAGGCACTGAGTTGCTGCAAGACGAATACCGTTTGCGGGGCCTTTGTGGAGAAAGCCTTTCGATGGGGTTTCGAATGACATGGAGGTGAGTGGGTAATGAACTTTTCAAGGGTGTTGGTTATGGCTTTCCCCAGGAACCTGGATGAGTTGGGTTGACATTTGAGCCGTTGATCCCTAGGGTGAGATATGCAGCACGGGTTTACACTGACAATAGAAGGAGCTGGGCTTGTTGACAACTATCTGAAGGGCTCCCAGTCTCCATGGTGCTGAGGGAGTCTTTGAGCTCTCCAACTGCCTCTTGGGTCTACATTCGGACTGTGGTTGAGATAGGTTTGGCTGCCTTGGGTATTTGTACATTGGACCCATCTGGTCGACTGCAGATTTGCCATGAAGGGCCTGGTAGAATGGGAGTGGAATGAACCTTTAATGGTGGAGTGAAAGTGGTTCAGTTTTTGGGGTAGTTGGGTAGGGATTTCATTCCTCAAGTTGCCTTGAAAGAAGATTGCAGAGTTGGGATGTTTGGTTTCCATTTCTATTATCTGTTGCAATAGCAGGCATTTCATTCCATTTGCTTTTGCCTGAGGGGGGGATGTACAAACCAGCAAAAATGATTGAGGCAAATTCCCTGAGTGGGTAAAATGGCTTGCAGACAAAAAGCAGTGATTCCAGACCGGGAGAGCGGAGTTATGAGGCAACAGGCAACATCTGAGCACCACTTGTTATTGATACTAAAACTCACATCCCCTCCCTTTGTTTTGTTGCTGATTTGTGTATCACAGTCTCCCTGAATCAGCTCATAGCCCCGCAGTTCCACTGCACCGTCAGGGTTGAGAGAGAATAACCAATTTCCGCAGAAAATAAATGCTGAAGTGTGGGAGACGTCATTGTTAGTCCTGGTCAGCAGATGTAATTTATTCATTTTGATGCTCAGGGAGAGTGAGCACAGGAGAAGCGCAGTCTAGGAAGGGCAGCATGGAAACTTCGTGTCCTCCAGTGGTGAAGCACCCCGGTATGTATGCCCCTTCTCATGGCTCCGCTTATACTCAACTCGGGCAAAGGAATCCGCATTGTTGAATTGTTGGTTAAAATGTCCATGGGAATGCTCAGAAATTCAGGATAAAAGCCAGAAGGCATGCTGTCACCACGCTGTAGGATGGCATAGGCACTGCAAGGAACTGTAATCCATTACAATAGGTGTAAAAGTGATATAATTTAAGATACTTTCGATGGAATGGGTGATTTCTTGTATTGCTCAGAAATAGGTTTGAAGGGGAAAGGCGTTCAGACTGTGAGGTTTTACACATAAACCAAATTGTGCACGTCTTGATGATAATTATTTCATGAACTGTTTGTTTAACTGACAATCCTATGGATGTTGGATGCAAAGCAACTCTTCTACTTTGGCCCAAGATGGCGGGCTAAAGGAAGAAAGCCAATTTCAACATTCACAGATTTTGCTCCAGAACAGAAGGCGATATTTAAAGCACCAAATCTCTGTGGTAATGTAGAGGTAATACACTGAGGCAAAGGAGATTGGCAATATCGTCTTCAGCAAGGATGGAGAGTAGCAGCAGGAGTAAAATCAATATAGATAACATGGAAACAAAAGTCTAGTGAAAAATACTGTTGGTCATAAAATGATCCATGTACATGACCTCAAAATGAAATCTGTGCATCATGGCACTAATTGAAAAGCACCATATACAAGTGAGTCATAGCATTTGCTATGCTATCTGTCTCCTTAATCGCCTTTCATGCTTAAAAAATACAAATAACAGCCTTAGCCAGGCTCATTAAAACATACCAGTACTCTTAGCATGTGGGGAGCGACCAGAAACTGTCTGACAACTACTTTAAGAAACTCTGCATTAAAGCATAGTCTACAGAGGACAAATAATAACATTATCCACATGGCTAACAGTACTGTAATGTGAAGCCCAACTGAATAACCTCATTTTCCAAATGACCTGAAACGGCTGAAAAATGCAAGAATTGTGTCCAATTGTGTTCCCTGCTTGACTTCTCTCACACAGTCGGATGTCTGCGACGACGTTAATCTTCTGGAAAATTAGCTTCCATGACACACGCATTTACAATGAACACAAAGGGTCAAAAGGAAGTAACAGTGTCCTTTCCCTTGACGTGCTGCTTGATGCCAAGACGGGAAATGATGATTGTTATGACACTAATCTGTAGGGGGAATTAGCTTTCATGCCACACAATGTCAACGGAAACAAAAGCTGTGGAGTTTTTGGAGTTTTTGGAGTTATTGGTGTGATATTTTGATAGCCTGACTCTCTCTCAATAATGTCTTTTTGAATCTTAACCTTTTGGAAAAATGGGTTTTGTGACTAGTGATGTAGTGGTAATACTGGGGCAAATAAAAAGGCAGGTAAATTGTGATGTAGTGGAGGGTAAACCCAACTACACTCAAATCAAAAGGTCTAAAGAGGCTCCAGCATTTTGTCCAGTCAAGTTAACAGCGTTCTAAAAAGATTATTGTCTATTTACACTATAGAACATACATCAAATTACCCCAGTTAAGACGGTCAAATAAATTGTAGGTTGCACGACCACACTCTCTCTCTCTGTCTCTCTCTTAAAACATTATAATTCGCTTTCTAGAGGTCCAATTAGTGAGCTGAGAAAACTGTTTGTGAGGGAGAGAGAGAGAAGGAGAGGACGACAGAGGGTAAGACAGGGATGGAGAGAAAGAGAGAGAGAGAAAAAGAAGGAGCAAGAGAATAAGGAGAGAGAGAGAGAGAGGAAACAGAGGGTAAAGGGTAAACAGGCATTTGAGAGGTAGCTTAATTGCTCTCTCCAACAGCGGTTCGTTTTCTACCTCTTTCTCACACTCACACACACACACACACACACACACACACAAACACACACCCTCACGGTGCTGTTTCTAATGAGCACTTAGAGCACCAAACCACCACCATGCGCTATGAAAACTGATCAGCCCACGCACACCGCTCATGGACATGTGAACATACACACACACACACACACACACACATGGCCAGGGCATGTTGGAGGTTAGTGGTTGGTGAGGCTAATTTTAATGGACGGCATCCCGCTAAGAGGGCCCAGCTAATCCACTGATAACATGAAAGAGTGTGTGTGTGTGTGTGCGTGTGTGTGTGTGGTGTGCAGCGATAGCGAGTATTAAGGCTGCCAAGTGTGTGTGTGATAGTAAATGCGAGGGACTGATAAAATGAGAGACTACTTTACAGCTGCTTGGCAGGACACACACACACACACACACACACACACACACACACACACACACACATCATTCATACACAAAACTCATGCACACACACACACACACAGACTGACGATGTATGCACACTCACACATGCAGAAGCACACACAGTCTCCTGATCAAAGCAGAGCCATATGTCTGGCGACTGATGATGAATATGAGAAGTGACAGACGATTAGACAGCTGATTAGCTCTACACTGAACTGTGTGTGTGTGAGCTCGTGTGTGTTTCCACCGTCGTCAACAATCACAGCTGACACAACAATTTCAGTCATTTGAATCATTTCAGAGAAAAACTAAAAATGTCCCTTTCCTTCGTACACCCACCGGCGTGCAGCGACCTCAGCACCTGGGCTGACAAATTGATTTGATCAGTACGCGAGCAAAGTCAGTTCAACGTGGGGGTTTTTTAACGCCGTGAATGGGAGCGTTGCCCGATGTCGCCAAAGAATCCTTCTGCAGAGACGTGACGTGAAATACCACGGGAGTCCCATAAAGCAAGACACCATAACATACCGCACGACAGGGATCCGTTGTTCGGAGTGAACGCTTTGACAGTGTAATTGTGCTGCGACTATCTGCCGCCTCCGCAGTGATCTGTTTGGGTTTGGATTTCTCACCGCAGTCACAGAAACACACCATCACTCTGGTGTTATTTTAGGATTTCTAGCTGCCTTTCTTGCATCAGTCATTGCATGTTTGAGAAGATTGTGTGTTTCTATTTTTTTCACTACTCATTAAACTCAAATTAACTACATTTTTTTTGCAAGCGTGCACAACGTACCTGTTGTAGTAGTCAGTAAATATTTAGCTGTATAATTCATAAAATAAGGACCGATAAATGAGCTTTCATTTTATCTTTCATTCAAATTTGTGCTTGGCTTGACAGATTGCAAATCATGCCTGGGTCAAAACCAGAGGCATTCTGGGTCATAGCCTCTGATTGGGTGTTTTGTATATCTGGGAACAAAGAGATATAAGTAGTTAATAAATATGATTTTAACTTGCATCCCAGTCAGCATCCTTGCTCATACCACCTCAATAGTGCATTTTCCTTTTCTCTGCAGAAAGACTCTCTCTCCTCCACAGATGGAACTCTCTCTTTATCTCGCTCTGCTGTCTCACTTTCTTTCTCTCACTCAGACCTGACAAACCCGACGGCGTCTTGTTAGCGATGAGAGTCGTGGTTTTGCATAAATAACCATTTATGGCGTGTGTGATATTGATAGGCTCTTGTGTGATGTACCGTCCATATTTTCCTTTCAGCTGTCCTGCTGCTCTGCTTTGCTCATCCTCCCCACGGACTCTCCTTTGAAAGAAAGCTGTTATCTCGCCGGCTATGATAAAATCTGCAAGGTTCACCTTTCCCACACGATTTGCCAGTTGTGGCTCCTCTCGTGTGAAATTCTCTGAGTGAAGCCGCTTTTGTTGCCACAACTCAAGCTATACAGGACAAGCTCAACGTCCTTCTTTGTTCCTACAGTGGAACTAGTAAAATAACGCTACAGTGCCCCTCTGGATTACATTGCATGTTTAAAATAAAAAATAAAAACACTGATGATGCACAATGCAACCATTGCAATGAATACAACACTGAGCATATTTTTATCAAGGCAGCATGGACATGAGCCAGGCAGCCACCTTAGAATTCTCCATGCAGGAAAAACCCTGTCAAGAACAACAATGGAGGAAAGCAGTAAGAAAAGAAAATACAGCGAAGCTAAACGTGAGGCAGAAAAGGCTTCTCCATTCTGGCTCCATCAGAAGGAGACCAAGGGCTGAGAAGTGATCCTAGCCATGTTTGGTGTGTTTTCTACATAGCAACATGCTGGATTATCCTACAGAGTTCTTCACGCAGCTCATCAACATGACAAGTGTCACTCAAGGGCATGAACTTATCCAGCCGAGGGGGAGGAGGGCGGGACTCTCGATAGACTTTGCTGCCTCAAGGCAAAAAAGTTGCAGATTGTAGCTAGTAGTTGTGCAGCATCTGACATAAACCACAGATCTGCTCTGGAAGTCTTTACGCCGTCGCACCACAGGATCATGATGCTTTACTGATAACACGTGAACTGGTTGATGTAATAGAAGCTCTAAAGTACTTCAGCCACTGTGTCCTATTGTGTAATATTCAAAAACCTTGGATAGCCACTGGAAATGACGAATGACATCCTCATTGTTTGTATACTTGATCATTTGGAGATGCATCTATCTACTTACAAGACATGAGCACCAATATGGAAAAGATATTAGAGCTGCACAACATCAAAAATAAAATAAAGTAAAAGTATTGTGATTGTGTCTGTAACCCAGGAATAGCTGGGAAAACGTGGGTGGGGAAAATGAATGCCACCCCTCCTTCAACAGCTATTGCCACGCTGCCCTTGAGCAAGGCACTGAACCCCCCCAGGTGCTCCAGTGAGGCTGCTCTGTGGCCAAGAGCAGAAGTCTGTGGTTGTACTGGGCAACTCTCAGGTGTGAATGTGTGCACAGTAACTGTATGAATGTGCAGCAAACAAAAAGAGCAGGGTGCTCAGTCAACGTTGCCTGGATAAATAAAGGTTAAAACATGAAACGACTTGCGATTCATGTGGACAGCTTGTTATACCTTTTCTCTTTCAGCCTTTGAAAATGAGATGCTGATGATCCGCTCTGAATGTAGTAACTGATGTGCTCCCGTGTTGCATCGTGATTTGTAGGCCACGGATTCTGCAAAACACTAGAATACCTTGTTTAGGAAGTTTTTCTGACACGTACATCAGTCTGATGAAAAAAACTGCAGCCTTTTATCATCTGGAAATTGTAGCATCCAATACAATTTAGCTGATAACAGCTGTGTTTCAGCAACAGAAAATAACACAGCTCCTGCTTTATATAATGGGATTTGCAGGATTGCTGCAACAGAAAAATAACTATTCTACTATTATAAGATATATTTGAATATAGTTCAAATTGCTATACATGTGATTCATCTTTAAAGATATATGATTGGCCCGTACGGGATCAAGCTAGGTTGTTTGGGTGTTTTTGTCACGGTCTGGCTGGGAATCATGGGCTTGAAGTAGTGGTGACTCACTCCAGATCCTCTCCATTTTGCTATTGTGCTCGTTTAGCAGCTAAATAAAGCTTTGAATCCCAGACACTGACATTTCAGCATTGGGGTTCTTCCCGCCGACGCGCTCTGCTATGAATTGCGTTTTCTAATATTTCACATTACACCCGTTATACTCTTTTATTTTTATTTTTTTATCCCACTTTCTTCTCCTTATTTCCCTTCTCCTATAATTCTGGGCATGCCACTTCATACGTTTCATCATCCTATACATGGAAATTGATATGATGGCCTGTGTGGACTAGCGCGTACACACACACACACACACACACACACACACACACACACACACACACACACACTTTCTCCACTTCCAGCGCCCCCTCTCTCTTTCAGCATTAAAGAAGATTCCTTGAGACAACTGCATACATTCTCTCGTGTCCTGCCTCTAGAATGAAGCCGTTGTCCTGCATGAGACTCGGCAGTGCTATCTCCTCTTTCTTTTACAATAATGTTTCCTCTGCGATAAAATAATGATGCTGTCTTGTTCTAAAGAAGACTTGTCAGTGTGTTCTATGTATATCAACACTCTTGCATAAACACCTCTGCTGTTTCTGTCTCGCTCTCTTTCACACACACACACACACACACACACACACACACACACACACACGAAGTTTCCCTACTCACGTGGACCTCCTACTGCATGTATGTCTTAGTGTATGTGCTTATATACTTGACACGGGCACCGTATGATCTCGGCATGCACTAGCGGGCATGTCACAATCCTATACATACATAAATACTGTCTCTCTGTCTCTCTCTCTCTCTCTGCATGTTACTGGCATGCACAGGCGGAAGCATCACTTCTGATTTGCTTGGGGAGGACAATTACGTGTGTGTGTGTGCATTGCTTTATGTGTGTGTGTGTGTGTGTGTGTGTGTGTGTATGCATGCATTTGTGTGTGTCAGTGTTAGGTATTTGAGGCATTCGGTAACCCTGTGAGAACATGGTGGGTTTTTTCTAGCCCAGTTTGTGCTCCTGGCCAAAAACATGTGTATGAGAACGCTGGAACATATGTTTGGCTCCAACACAACAGAACAGACATTCATACTTCACTTCACTGAGTATTTCTGGCACTGTACACCTATATTTTTTTTTAAAAAGGGGGGCAAATAATCAGTAGTAACACTTGGTTGGTGGGTAAAGACAATATACAAGGATATGTGTGTTTCTAGAGTATACATCTAGAAGCACAAATAACTTCCTCATATCTGTGTCTCTCTCAACTCTGCCAATGCCTCAGTAAAGAAATGTACCAACTACTCTCCTTTACGAATGAAGCTTCCCTTTTGATATTTTACATTTTCTGTTTATTTGGAATAATTGCTGCAGACCACATGTTGTTGCCCTGGTGCTCTCTCGCTCTCTCTCTCGTTCAAATCCCTGAACCTGGTGGGAATGGATAGCACTACACCTTTCATCGACTGCCACTGAGGTGCCCTTGAGCAAGACACTTAACTGACAACTGACTCCTATGCAGCTGCTCGGCGGCCGACAGTAGAAGGCTGCTGTACTGGGCAGCTCCCGGGTGTGTGGAGCTGCATGAATACGAAGCAGAGCGTTGCTGACAAGGAATATCTGCACTCAGCAAACCTTCCCTTGATAAATAAGAGGTTCAAAGTATTGCAGTTGATTGGGCGGTGCCAGGTACATGTCAAACTGTCATGTAGTTCACTTTCTGGAAAAGGAAACACTTGAGCATCCTCCACTGAAGGTTACCTCAGGAGATGTTTCCCTTGTGTCATAGAAGATACGGAGGTAGTGAAGGAATATAATATAAGTTAGGGCCTATTGTATATTCCTGGGGTGAAATGTGGTTTCAAAGAAGTATTCCCCAAGCCCGACTCTGCGCTGGTACCTGATGCTTAAGGCACTCCATTTAGCAAGCCAACGCTAAAGCATACATTGTCTCATGTCTACAGGATGTGATTGGTCTGCAGTTTTGTTCATGTTTATTTCCAGTCAGACGTCTGTGGTTCTTTAAATACTATCATCTCACTGAAGGTTCATTGTCATTGATGTCAGCAGATGGAAGTTTAGTTGATACTGTGTTGGTGATTTCACGTCTTTCGTCACCTTCTGTAGATCTCAGCTGTGAACAACTCTAGGTAAATGTTTGGTTTCACCTGCTACAGAGTTACCATGAACACTGCAGGGACACCCGAACACATTTCAACGTTGAATAGATTGATACGGCAAACTGCACCAATGCTGAAAACTGCAGCTAAAATGAAAGGGGAGACGACGCCCACAGGACCTAAATATCTTTCTGATATCAGTCCAAAAGGTCCCAAAGCTGTTTTCATTGCACGGGCCATAATATATTGTAAAAATGTTGTGATCTGATGCTGAACTACCTCCCCCTTGTTGGGTAACTCTGCAGTGACTTGCAGTGGCAGAAATGCCCCCCTGCTCTGTAAAGTGTCCTGCACAGGTACCTATTGCTCCTGTGAATTGCACACTTGTTTCCAAGTCATTTCCTCGCATTTGCTTCTTTGTATGATTGTCAGGTTAAACAACCACTCATCTGGCCCATTGGTTTCTGGAGTGAAACCAAACTGCTAATGTGACTGGCTCGGTCCCAGAGGCCCAGAAGGGCAGGTAGCCAATCAGTGACCTTTGAGTTAATATAGATCCTCCTACGTTAGTAACACACATGCACACACAGACTCTGGCATGCGCACTGCTCACTCACTTGCTCATTCGCTCACACACACTTAAACACATGCACACACACTTGGCTGGCTCTCTAGGATCTATTTAACACATTCTAAGTGGGCCAGACTTGGCACAGGGCTTAAAAGAGAAGAGATGGAGACTGAAGGAGAGCAGTCGGAGCCAAAATGACCCCTGGATGCACAGAACATCTGGGTACTTGTGGGCCACTGATTAGAAACACTAACAAACTCAATGACTGTCGACATTAAAAATGTTATCAGGACATGTTATCAGTAAAAAGTGAAATGTCTTGGAAGGCTTCACCTGTAAGAAAGAGTTACCTCCTTGCAAGAGTTTGCCTGTCTGACAAAAACCTTGCATTTAAAAAAACTGCGTTCAATTAATATACTGAATGCTGAATGGGTTTTATTACATTACATTACAGTCATTTAGCAGACGCTTTCATCCAAATCGACTTACAAAGGTGATAGTTGACACACTATGTGGGGATCGAACCCACGACCCTGAGACTGAGAGGCTCATGCTCATGCTCATGTATTATGGAGCCGGTTTCATGGAGATTGTGAGAAAGTCTTTTCGCGGCAGGTTCAGCCATCGTTTATGAGTCCAGCTCTCTCTGGACAGAGCACTGCAGGTTGGGAGACAGTTTTGTATTTTTCTTAACTTTTGATTTGTCACTTTTGCACAGTCATCATACCCAACATCAGAATTTCATTTGGGCAAATAGGGTGAATCTCAGTTAGGGGAGATTTGATGCTCTTCTCTGTGCCTAGCTTCAAAATAAGACATTGAAAAGTTGTGAGGTTTTTCACACCCCATTACCAGAACATTTTCTTAAGGTCTATTCCGTACGGTGGCATTGAACACTCGAGGAAGTCTTCAGGGTCAGAGAACTTTGCGAAACTCCTCACAATCACCCAATTCAAAGACATAAATACCTCCTGAGATGACTGCTGCAATGCAATTGAACTCCCCGAAACCTGCAGATGCCCTGCAATAGATTACGGTTCAAAAGTTTAAAAGACAGCACTACATTGGGTTGTTGTATTCCATATAATAGACAGGCGACCTTCCACCCGTGCAATGAAACACCCGGGGAGAAGTGTAAAAGTGATGGGTGGGGGGGGTGGGGGTAAAGAGACAGAGACAGAAAGGGAGGCAAACCTGGCTAGATGGCTAGAGGGTGACATCCTTACTCTATTCTGAATAGGAGAGCGGGGGTCAGCACACCCCATTTTGAACGCTTCTGATGGCTCGTTGCCCTGCAGGTATGAAGAGACAAAAGCAATGCAAAGACAAGGCAGAGAGAGCGAATGATAGATAGAGAACAGATAGGAAAAGTAGAGAGAGCGAGAGAGGGCATAGTGGGAGAGAATTGGTTAGAGGGCCCACAACGAGGGACAGAGATAATAGAGGGGAGAGGACAGACTGACAGAGAGGGTAGATAGGGAGGGTACAGTGACGGAGAGGTAGAAAGGGCAAATACAGTGCACGGTACAAAAGGTGGCGTAGGGACAGTTGGGTTCAGGGGGAAGCAATCTCTGCAAACCCTCCATCTGTTTTTTGCCCTGCGTAAAGAAGGGGCGTTTTGTTTCTTTCGCTGGTGTTTTGGTTTCAATTTATGTCCAAAAAGACAGTCAGTCAGTCAGTCAGTCAGTCAGTCAGTCAGTCAGTCAGTCTTGTCCTTCCAGTTGGTCATCAGTCGGCCCCTCAGTTTTGCAGTTCCTTGGTTGCTCAGTCAGCCAGCCACTCACCAAGTTGCCATTCGGCCCCTTGGTCAGTCTTCCAGCCAGCCAGCCACTCAGTCAATCAGTCAATCAGTCAATCAGTCAGGATCTCTCTCTCTCTCTTCCTGATGCTGATGGGGTTTGAGCATCCAGAGTCGAGTCTTATCTTTGGCATCGGCAGTCTGTCCAGTGGGTCCAGTCCTGTGCCGTTACCCTCCGGCCCCAGACAGACTTTATCTCATCTTTCTGTGTTGACATCAGCAATCTGTCCTGTCCTCCCCGCATCTTTCTGACTCCATTTAAAAACTACAGGACTGCACTAAAATGTATTACTGCCCTATTAACACACACTCGCATGCAGATACACCCCCACACAGACACACACACACACACACACACACACATATATACTTTCACATGCAAGAATGCATGGACACATACTCAGACACCCACATGCATGATCTCAAGGACACACACAACAAAGCATATGCACACACATGCTCACATATATATACAAAAACATATTTCAGACAGTTGGTAATCTAAATCTAGATGTCACTTTTGTATTTTTGTTGGCCTGTCAAGCCAAAAATGGTGGCTGACCTTCCGTTTGTGCTGGACGAACAGCGCCCCCTGCTCGTTTTTTGCCGTAAAGCAATCTCCCTTTGTGCTGTAAAGCAATCCAGCAGATTTCCCGGGTAAAATGTAGTGTAGAGGCCGGTAGAGGCTGCCGGTCTCCTTGACAATGGTAGCACCTATAACAGCCATAAAGACAGACGGTGCCTGAATAGATCATGTGATGGTTTACTTAGATCTACCCTTAACTTTCTTTCCTTCTATTTTCTTCCCTCTCGTCTGTTTTTAATTTCTGCTGTCTTCCCCCATGTCCTCCCCCCTCTCTCTCTCTCCTCTGTCCTTGTCATCATACAGACAGTAATTCATGTAGCAATGTTGTATATGTGTGTGTGTGTGTGTGTGAGAGTCTAGATAGCAGGTTATTCTGAGATGCCAGTAGCGAGAGATAGTGATCTCAGTCAATCTAATGGAGCTGAAAGGCCCTACACACACACACACACACACACACACACACACACACTCTTGCTCCAACCCTCTTTAATCTGTTTAGAGCATACTCTGTTTTTGAGGGACAGAGTAGTACAGTGTGATAGGATTTAGGCAATAGCCTTATCTCACTGTTTGTGTTTATGTGTGTGTGTGTGTGTCTGTGTGTGTGTGTGTGTCTCCTTGTGTCTTTACAGTAACTCTGTCTCTGCCCTGACTTTCTCTACATGGTTGATTTCATAAGCCTTGATGGCCCTTGCTGACCGCCACATCTCTTATAGTTATCACGGCTCTCATCTCACTGGTCTGTGCAATCCAGGCTAATGCAGTGGATATGTCTATAAAACAGTCTGCTTTAGATAAAGACCAGTTGAAATGTATTAATGATTGTTTTGGGCATTTTTGCTTTATTAGAAAAGTAAAAAAGGTTTGTGTTAAAATCTTATCTTTCTTTAAACAAAAACAAATTGAGTCTTTAAACAAATTGAAAATTCTCCCAATAAGGTGACAATTCCACTTTAATGCAGTTTAACTTCCGTTTCACGATTTTTCTATTAAAAAGTGTCAATATCTTAACACAAGGCTGATCACTACACTGCTGTCAAGAGAATGAGACTTGATTCAAATAAATTCTTGAAATAAGTCGATTGCGTTGTAAACTCATTTTTCACAATCAAAAAACCCCTTTATGACTCATTGCTAGACTAAATTGTTAAGCTGGAAAGTTTTTGGAGTCTATGTATACGTATATTTGTGCCTTTGCCCGTTGATCCATGAAGTCCACTGAATGGTCCCATTGGGTCTGAGCATTTCATTTGAAGTCCATGTCTCCCTTTTGATGGACACAGCTCAGTCTTCTGCACCACAGCTTTTCAAAGACTGCCTTGAGGCCCATAGGTGGGTCACAGGGAGATTAAACTGGGTCATCAAATTATTCTGAAGTCCTTGCAATGTGATTTTGGCTGAATAAAACACTGTAAGCTAGACAGTAATTTGAGTAAAAACACGAGCTTGAGGCTCTACTGTGTGAAGTCAGGACTTTTCCTACAGTAATTGTTCTATACTGTGATGTGGTGCACCTGGGAATAGCCCCCTTATAGAGCCAAAACACTGTAGGCTGGGGGATGGAAAAAGGAACAGAGTGACCAAACGGCAGCAAGGCAGTGTACAGACATTTTATGGAAAAGAAAGCCTACAGCAAATATGTTCCTCCACGAATAATGCAGCATCCCCATTGGACCAGTGAGCGACAACAATTCAACAAACTCCTTAATGTGGATTCTTAAAAAAAAAAAAGAAATAATCTAATGCTCCAATCTCATGGGTCTTGATGATTTGGGGCTTGAATCTTCCTAACAGCAGCTTAAACCATGCAGGAGACATTCTTCTTCAACATTTTCAGTTAATTGCTATTGCGCCCCACTGGCTATATCAGTAACATTTAGCAAACACCAGATCTCAGCAGTAAACCACATCGTTTACCCATGTTTTGTCAAATTCAGACGAAAAGATCCATGCATTTTCTGAGATACTGTTTGTTATCTAATGTACAAACGCAGGACATATACTAGATACCCTCCACCCACCCAAACCCCAACACCCAAAAAGCATGTTTTCCTTTTAAGGTAAAACCCTTTTTTAAATCACAAGCTATCTTCTCGTCTTGCTGTGAGTGAAGTGTTGGCTCTTGCCTCTCTTGAACTGTCAAAATAAATCAGGCACACCTGGACTGGCTCAGATATTTGTAGCCACATTCACATATATTTCTGCCCATGTCTGCATTAGCTCCCCTAACCCTCTCATGTAGGAAAGTTGATGATTAGCAGATAGTTTCCCGCACCACATACAGCTGAAAGCACACACTGGAAAAAATGACCTGACTTAGAAATTGTTTTTTTTATCTTGCAGCATCCAGTCTAATCCATCATTTTTTTAGGAAGCCTCACCAGCAAGATGATTGTCAGCCAAAGATTCTCGTCGTTTTTGTGAATCGGTGCAGTCATTTGTTCTTCTTTCCTTATATTGATGCCTCCCAGCTCATGTATAATAGCTGGCATGGATGGATGGATGGATGGATGGATGGGTAACTATCACTACAGTGGTCCATAGTAACCATTATTTACAATTCTGCTACAAGACAGCATGTTGTCTAGACCTTTGCGCTACCTTCTATCACTAATTGATACCATATAGTAATTCAAGCTCCAAGGGTTGATGTCTTGAAACAGGTAACATCATCATGTTTGGTGGGGTGCGTGAGGTTAGACTAGTAACCGGACGTTTGCCAGTTTGAATCCCTAGACAGGCTGACAACATGCGGGTTGGTAAAGCAAATGATTGACACTCTCCACTCCTGTAACAGCCACTGTTGAGGCGCCATCGAGCAAGGCACTGAACCCCCGACCCGCTGCAGTGGAGCTGCTGAGTGGCCAGTGAGTGAGTGGAAGAATTGAGATGAGTGAGTGAGTACAACAGGTTATTATAGGATGTAGAGCCTTAATAAGTCGCAACAGAGGGACACAGCTTGCCAAGCTTGGTTATTTTTTGCAGTGTGTGAACCTTGTTCTACTGAATAGTCAAGTAGAGAAATCCACTTACCCATCAACTGGAGTTTTAATACGTAGTCAGCATATTCAGGTTCCCACTCTTCTCACACACACAGTCCCTGTCTCTCTGCCTACCCCGGCATCCCTCTCTGTCTATCTCCGACTTTCCATCCCCTCCCCCTCACCTCACTTTGAGGGTTGCTCTCTCTCTCTCTCTCTCTCTCTCTCTCTCTCAAATTCTCACTCTCCTTCCTCTCTCTCCCAACTTTCCCCTCCTTCCCTCCCCCTTTCTCTCTCTACCGTTGCATGGTTTCCCTTTTCATTGCCAGCTCAGCTGTCCAGCAGGGTGACTTGCTGTTTTAGCTAACGGCTCAGTTTGCCTCGTCATCCATTTTATAGTTTTCTTCCTTTTCATATTTATTACGACTTCTGAACGACCTCAAAGGTGCCTTTAAAGAGAGCTGAGCCGACCCGAGAGGGGAGAGATCCCGCCATCCATCAACTTTACAGGGAACCACAGGAGGACAGAAAGCAAAGGAAGAGGCGGGACGTTTTGTTGAATATTCTGACATGTTAAGGTCAAAGTTGAAAGGGAATTAACCTACGGCTAATCAGAGCAATCGGGGTGCAGTGCCAAACCCCAAGTAACGTTTACCACCTGGTGGCTGAGATGAAGGGCATTTTCAAGTAGGAAGTTCAAATCAACCACCTTTTCCATAGGAAGTGAATGCAGCATTAGCCACAGCCGTGGGGCAGGAGTGTGGAGTTGACATCAAATCAGAAAATCAGATTCAGGCCATTTAGACAAGTTTTACTTTGATATTCCCAAATGCATTGAAGCTTGGCCTGGTCAATGCACATCGCTTGGCTTATGTCAAGAGATGCTACAACCACCACCACTAAAGAAGTTGAAGAAAACATCAAAGACGTCGCATGACATGCCACCGAGTGCATAAGCCTACACGTGATGACTCTGCTATGTTACAGCCCGCTGCATCATACTGCATGTGTTTCTCCAGTATTTCTGTAATCCTGTGTTAACTCAGATTAAGCGTGTTCTAATTCATGATAAAAATACGAGCATGCTTTCATATTCCTCATGTATTTTTATGCTTAATTTGAATATAAATGATTCAGTAAAATCATTCTTTCACACAGTCATTAGCCCTGTGGGCTATAAAGAGAAAAATTCCCACTTTAAGTGTTACACATATTAATTTAACACACAAACACAAACACACACACACATAGTTTTTCCTATATTCCTACATTTTGCATTCATAATGAAGTGCCTGAGGAAGTACATGTGCAAATTAATGGCCCTTCTTTGGGAACAGCTAACAGTGTGCAGAATTTATGCATGCAGACTTTATTATAATGGGAAATGTGTACATGTCTCACTTCAGACAGGAATAGCTCAATCCTCTACACTTAAGACGGCAAATTGTTTGGCTCGTTACTGTGCATGTTTTTGGACCAACCGAGAGTAATCTTTGGGCTGCATTTTTTTAGGTTTGTTGCTTTCTTTCCTGATAATATCTTATGGAAAGAGATTCATGAAATGCTGTTTTTCTTATATAAAGTACTTTGACGTGACCAAAGTATATTTTAGTTAGTCCTGGGTCCTAGGGTGAAATACAACCTTCACTCAGTTTGGCTCCCCACATGACTGGTTCTAAAGCTCCTCAGTCAACCCACCAACCAATCAACCAATCAACCATCACACCAACCAATCAACCAGTCCTCTAACTAATCAATTAACAAATCAAGCAACCAATCAGTAAAACCAAAACACTGTTCATTAATTAGTAAATCTCTCAGAATTGTAGCCAAGTCTGACAACAGCCACTAATCATGATTACACAGCTAATCCTGATCCCATCTTGTCTCCTTGTTGTACGCTCTCAAAGTCTAAACCCGCCTCGCTGGCAAAGTTCCCACATAAGTGTCCTTAACGCTGCAGTTATCCAGGAACAATATTGCATCTGATCTTCTCAAGGCTGTCTAAAGAGGAAGACATCACATTTGTTTTATTCATGCAGCGGCCATATTTGATTTATGTCATACTCGGGGTCAGGGGCACTCTTACCATTAAGTAACAGTAGGCGATTGCCTCGGGCCCGGCAGCCAGAGGGCCCCACAAAAGACAAGAATATCAAGTACTATACGCTTATTTTTCTTCAGTTTAAAAAAAAAAAAAAGAACAGCCCTCCTCTTGTTACAACAAAAGAAGAATTCAAATTCAATCCTGACTCATGGCCACCCCCCTACTCAGTCTACAGGCTACAGTCGACTATTCCACTTGACTTCTAGTGCGATATTGCCACTTAACTTTAACTTCTTTTTCATTCCCACAGTTGCTGTGAGAGAAAACATGAAGCAAAGCTACTCAAGTGATGCGGACACACAAAAAAAGGAAAATAAAGGCTTTGTTCACAACTTTTCAACGAATCAACTGCTGCTGCTTCTTTGTTGCTAGCGATATTACCACTGCCTCCAAGCTCAACAAGCTCTAGTGAGCTCAAGCCTTACATGTAGACGTTGCTCAGCCCCAGCTTGAAGGTAATGTATAGAAAGGATGGATTGAAAAGAGTGAAGGTTGGGATTCAGGGGGGCCCCTTGCTTGCCTTTGCCGAGGGCCCAAGAATCATTAAGTCTGCCCCTGCTCAGGGTGGGAAGCACCACACAGAAGAAGAGAAGATTGAAAAAAAAGGTCTTTTGGACCGAAAATGTAGAATTATACACTCCTTTGATACAGTCGAGTGATGAGCAGAGCTGGAGGCCAAATTACCCACCAAGGTCCAAATCAAAGGCTACAGCAACAGGATTAAAATATAAAGTCAGCTACTTCATGTTGTTAACATCACGTCCTGTTCTTGCTAATAGTCACTATTAACAACCTTTATCTTTAGTATCAGTAATATGCTAACATTATGCTTCAGTATATTCATTTCCTCACCACATGACAAGAGTAATAATTCTTCTGTAACAGTCAAATTGTCTGTTAGCTTTATCTGCTAGCTGACACGAGCATTAGGCGATTTTAGCTGGTTAAAACCACCTCTGACCTCCACAGGTCAAGCTGTGGAGGTCAGAAGTCAGGGTCAGCTACAGGACAGCAGCCCTGGAGCTGGTAGGAACTCAAAAAAATAAAAAAATAATACATATATATATACATATGTACGGCAGACACCTCTCTAGAAACGCTACCGCCGTCTAAGCCTCTCTGCGAGCCAGGGAAAACCCTGCCCTATCAATATGCCGTCTCAGGCACAGGAAATGAAACTCTGAACTGTGCTTTCATAAAAGAGAAGTGGTGGTGAAACGTATTACACACACACGCACACACACACACACACACACACACACACACTATTGTAACACAAAAACATTTAAACTGACATTCGTTTGCACACACACAAAATACGCAGATACAGACACACACATATGTAAGCACATGTACAACACAGTGTGTATGCATGCAGGCAGGTACACACAAACACACACTCACATATAGCATTTACAACAGAATGCCGTTTACCACTATCACACACAAACACCCACACACACACACATACAGTAACACATGAGCATGTATTTGAATATATACAATTACATAATGCATTTAGAAGATCCCCCTCCACACACACACACACACACACACACACACACACACACACACACACACAGGCCAGCACACATATGAAAGTGCAATAGAAAACCACACTTTAAGCTATTACATAAACATATGCTTACACAGAATAAATTATTTGCCTTTGAAAATGTAGTCACAGACACACAGACACACACACACACACGCAGACACACACACACACACACACACACAGCGATATTTCATTTACAATAAGGAGCCAGGGCTCTTATTAAACCTCTCCTCTTAACTCGCACAGATAAGAAGCTGCTTTATTAAATGTCTTTCTGCTCAAACTGCCATTGATTCATTTTCTGAGGCATTTCAGAAAATCTATTTCCTTACCGCACACCGCGCTTCAGCCATCGCCGCTTCGAGAGACTTTCACTCCTGATCTGTTTCTTCTCTTTAATTGATTGTCCAGCACTTTCCTAATTTCCTCTGGCTCGCCGGCTCCGCCAAGCAAAGCTTTTTGTACGTTTTGTAAAGAGAGGAGCGAGGTGGGCCATTAAGAGCGTGTACATGTGGAAATTATAAAACTATATTTCATCAGAAAAACACTCTTAACCCGGTCTGCGTGTGTGTCACTCTAGTTCTCATGCTTGCCTCTCCAGACTCTTCTTTTAGTATATGTCGTTCCCCTAGACGTTTCCCTTTGAAAAAGCCACTGAAATAATTACTTTAATTTTCATCATACTCCCTGGAGATTTCAGGCCTTTCTTATGGGTCTACTTCAGGGTTTCCTTTGATACTCCAAAACCACAATTTAACCGTCTTCAGGCAGAATGTCAACAGCAGGTTAAAGTCTGACAGATTGTTGATAAGGGTCAATAGTACACAAGGCCAGGATGCACACAATTTTCATGGATATCAATGTAAAGTCAATCAATGCAGAGATACATGAATACTTTGTATTTATTCTACTGTCTGCATATAGCTCTAACGTTTTGCATCTTTCATACTGTATATATTTTCATGCATTTAATTGTCTTTATTATTTGCCTGCTGTTGTTTTGCAACATGCGTACACACTGTAACTCACATTTCAAAGTTATCATTTTTTATAGCTCTACTTAATGTCCTCTAGGGTTGTAAATTGTTGTTGCATTATGTTTATTTACTTAAATACTTAAAATAGTCATGCTCAACTCTTATTTTGCTATATTCTACTACAACTATTGTGACAGATTTTCCCCGCAGGGATCATTAAAGCTTCATCTCATTTTTTTTTTTATCCCAGTGCTTGTCAACATTCCCAGCACACGGAACCACTGGAATCATGCAACCCGACGGGATGTAACCGGATCATTCCGGAAGTTTGATGAGTGTCAACTTCTTTTTTTTTTTGCTCCCTACCTGCAGCGCCGACGCTTGATCCACGTGGGCTCTCCATAGCTTTGATCCGAAGTGACAGGGGAGATATTAGGAAGACGCAGCAGTGTGTGGGAAGCTCATATTCTAAATTAAAGAAGCAGGTGGGAGAGTTGAGTGACTGGGGAGACTCAACGTACACGTCCAGCCAGAGAATTAGAAAGCTTTTATCACACGGTTAGTTCGCGGCCAGTTTAAATGAACTTACATTACATAACTCTGAGTGTACTGCTGCCATACGGTGGCCCTCATCAAATAACTGCATCATTAGGGGGGGTTTTCATCCCATGCAACACATCCAGAATCAAGGAGGCTCTCCAGTACAACACAGAGGTATCTGTCAGAGGCATGTTATCCTACCCTCCTGCTTTTTTATTCTTAGTGACAGAAGCATTTGGTAGAACACTAATTGCATCTCCTTGGGATATGTGGGAGGATTGAGAGAGAGAAAGAGAGAGGGAGGGAGGGAGAGAGAGGGAGAAAGGTGACTCTCTTTGGTGCTCAGACAGAGAAAGTTAATCAGGCCTTCTTTTGGAAGAACACTAACTCTTTTACTAACGCTAACCTTAAGTGACTCTTAAATGTTAAATTACTTCCCACCCATTTTCTAGTTGCTTATATGGGTCACAGTCACGATGAGCAGCCAGCACGTCCTTTTCCCCAGCATCTTCCTCCAGGTCGTCCTGGGGGATCTCCAAGCGCTCCCAGGCTAGCTGGGAGATGTAGTCCCTCCAACGTGTCCTGGATCTACCCCGGGGTCTCTTCCCTGTCGGCCGTGCACCGGAACGCCCTCACCAGGTGCTAGACCCACCTCAACCGGCTCCTCTCAATGTGGAGGGGCCGCGGCTCGACTGCACCGAGTTGAGGCCAGACGCCATAAGGAGACCCCTCATTTGGCCACTTGCATCCATCGTCTCATTCTTTTGGTCACTACCCAGAGCTCATGACCATAGGTGAGGCTTCAAATGAGGATCAACCGGTAAAGGAACACACCCTCCAGTCCTCTTCTTTGGGAGGGAGGGTGTGTATTATGGCTTTGAGGGCATTCAGTTGGTAACCTTCACCTAACTCTTTTCCGTGTGCTATCCTTAAGCCCTGACCCTCAAATGACTGCCACACACACACACACACACACACTATTGTATTGCTATACTTGTGCATTCATTCTGTAACCCCTTACGCTACCCTTTTTCTTAAGCCCCTACCTTGAAGTGGAAGACACACACACACACACACACACACACACACACACACACACCTTTCTCCCGTCCCAGATGAGGGTGTTCTTTGAAGTGCTCCATGTTTCTCCCACTTGTTCACCCTCCGTTGCAATCTCTCTAGCTTCCCTTCTCTCTCTTCATTTTCATCCCTTTATCTTCTACCTGCCATCCTTTTCTCTCTAGGTCTCACCTTCACCTCATTTCTCCTTTCCTCTCCCCCTCTTTTCCTCTCTCTCCCTTCCTCTCATTCTCATCTATTTTGCCTCAACCCCCCACCTTCATCTCTCCCTTCCTCCATCATCTCTCTCTCTCTCTCTCTCTCTCTCTCTCTCTTTGTCTCTTTCTTTCTCTCTCTCTCCCGTTATATCCATCCACCCTTCTCTGTCTAATCCTCCCTTTCTTTTGAAGCGCTCCCACATGGTTTCATCCCCTGTCTTTACTTAAATTGATCTGTCTTTTGACCAGAGTGATTTCCCCAACCTTCGTCTTAACCTTAAAGGGCGGGTTTGGCATCTTTAAGACGTCTAGCGCGTTGATCACAGGCCGCGACTCTTTAAAGAGCACTCCAAAAGTCTCTGTGCCAGTGTGACAGGTTTTTGACACATCAGCAGCGAACCTCCGGTTGGCATTCATTAGCAGTGTTAGCGCAAGTCAGTGGGGTGGGGGGGGATGGGAGGGTGGGGGAGTGGGGGGTGAAACAATGCTCATCAAATTAAAATTGGCTTGCGTGTGATTTCGTCATGCACTTTCAGTTGTCCTGGTGCGGGTTTAACTTTGGCACACCAGGCTTTTACCATGCCCCGGTTTGCATACAGATTGGATTACCAAGCTTGACTGTTGGAGTTTGAAATGAAGCGGAAAGACTTGGCAACAAGGCAAGGTCCTCATTGATATGCAAAAGCATTTCCACCAACTGCTGGCGTTAATTAAATAGGAATTTGTGGTCTTCGCTTTGTTTAACCAAAGTGAGTGCATCTGGCATTCTTGCATCTGGCCGCAAGACAAATCTGACAATAAAGCGCCCCGCTGAGTGTCCTTGAGCAAGACACTGAATCCCTAACCAGCTGTAGAGGTGCTGTTATGTAGCTGACCTTGACCTCTGACCTCCCTGTGGAGGGGGATCAATAACGTATCACATTGGTAGCTGTGCGGATGCATAACTTATTTGTTTCCTCCACCCTCATTTTCCAAGCGGTCCGGGGATTTAAACAGACAACCTTCCGGTCAAAAGCCTGCCACTTCCACGCTTCTTTCACCGACCTCACACTGGCCCTCTAAAACTGAGGCTCATTTTTTTGTTTGGATTGAAAATATTTTAATCAGATTTGCTCCAAATAACCAGATCAGGCTTGGCCTGTCAGTTTACAGAAGAGGCCCAGAGGCGACGAGTACAGTGTCTCTGGTGTACAGTGGAGCTGACAGGAAGAGAGATAGTGGCTACATTTAAATGCACAGAGTAACCTGGCTATTGGCCACACTCCAGTTAAGGTCTCATTCAGGTTAAGCTGTTTACATGAACCATTGATACCCTGCGATTCTCAAACAGAAATCAACAAACAGAATATTTCCCCTTCTGTATTTGACTGAGCAATAGCAGGTTACGTTCATTACAAGGGACAGAAATGATAATCCTAATAGTAAGTATTGCTCACTGTCATCGACATCAAGATGTGGCCATAATGCTGTGCAAGTCGAACTATGCACAGTCGGCAAAAAAACAAAAGTGAGAGCAGTAAGATCTTTCCATGCTACAATAACCAGTTTAATAAGGGAGTACTAACCCACTTATGATGTTTAGCTGCGTCAGAACCACATTACTTGAGTAACAGGGATGAGGGCGGAATTATCTGTGCATGTAAACATAGAAGAAAGAAAGAAAGAAAGAAATAGCTGGGAAATAGTGGCTATTGAAGGCATAGGAGATCTCTCTCTCTGCCTCTATCTCTGTGACTAATTCTCTGCTGATCTCTCATTCTCCCCCTCGTTTAGAAAAGACCTGTTTGCTCCCCCTCTCTCTCACACCCACACACACACACATACATACGCCCCCCACACACACCCGCACCACTCCTGGAACACACACAAAAATACACCACTGCTACAACACACAGACACAATACTCACTTTCACACACACACACACACACACACACAAGCAAAAGCCGGAATCGCCCGGAGTGCTTGCAGCCCACACTGTTTCCTATGTGTGGATAAGCCTACATACATTCACAGAGACACACACACACACACACACACACACACACACACACACACACACACACACACACACACACACACACACACACACACACACACACAGCGATCTGAGACAGAGAGGAAAAAAAAATATTTTCTCTTTTATCCAAAGCCGTTTGATTCTCTCTGCCTTGCTTGCACGGCCACTCAGCAGCTGTAGGCTTGTGTAACCAGTCTGGATCGTTTTGTACTTGGAGCGCTGGATTTCTTTTAGCCCGCTTTGTGTTCCGACGAGCCTTTTCTCACGTAGATCTCTTCACGTCACCAACCCCCAAATCGACGCGCACTAGGCCGCGGAACCCCGATTCGAGACAATTTTCGTCTCAGGGACCCCCATACATGGAGATGGTTGTCATTCATTTAGTGAATGGTGCAGCCGTCTGCACTAAACGTCGGGAGGTAATAGTGGCGAGGGTGAAACCAAACTGCATATTGTACACGCTGAAGTCTTATTTGGGTTAAGCTATTTACATGAACCTTTGATACCCTGCAATGTTGCTATGAATAAATCATTAAGCAGAATATTCCCCCAATCGCTTGGACCGAGCAATAGTAGGTTTCTTCTCATCCCAATTGTAAACACTCTTGATCAAAACGTGTCCCTGTCCCGGTCCCTGTGCGAGTTTGCACGGACGCCATAAACCAAAAGTGACAGGGATAACAGGTTTATCTGCCACAGTGATCCGTTGAAGGTATCTAAGCCGGTTTAAGAAGGGAATAACTATAACTTTAACTATTCCTCCGTTTTGTTGGTGACCACCTGGACCCCCCTCAAGGACCCCTGAACTAAAATAATACTAAATGAAGAGATATTTAAAGCTGAATTTTTGGGGAAAATTAGTTTTGAGAGCCAGAAATCAGCACCTGACAAAGTATTTGTTAAGTGGAGAAAAACCTATGAATAGTCAGTTTTATATATATGCTTTAATTTGGATCATTTCTAGTGAATTAAATTATAAAAGTTAAGAAATTCAACTTTAATTCATCATCTGGGGGACTCCTGGAACCCCCTCAAGGAGCCCTGGAGGTCCCTGGACCCCAGTTTGAGAACCGCTGGTCTGTTTCAGGGAATTTCATTAGCATTAGTTTTTAATGGAGAGTTTTAATGTTGCTGTTTTCCATTTTCTCCATGCCAGGAAAAATGTTTAGAGGGAACACTCATAAGATGCAATTTCTACCGCATCTTGTCTTAATCCGCTTTGGAATTACAATTGGAAGCAACAAATTCATACACTAAACTCTCTCTCTCTCTCTCTCTCTCTCTCTCTCTCTCTCTCTCTCTCTCTCTCTCTCTCTCTCTCTCTAAGGAGGAAAGGGTTAATACACTTGGCCAGCAGAAGAGCAACTAGGCTATTGTATGCGCCGGGTCATATTGTATGAAGACAGTTTGCATTTTAAGGCAGGTGGGTGGGTTGGGTCTTGGCTTTTCACTGTTCTTGTGTAATATGAAGCTTAGCGTAAGTTCAATCAGCAAGGCTACTTCCCCCATTCATATTCTGTCAGCAGGTACAAGCCCCCAGCTCTGCATCGTCCAATCACCGTAGCCCACACTCCTTTCTCCTCCCAGGCCAGGCTTGAATCAATCCCTCCTCCAAGACCTGGCCACCGCCGTCTCCGCCCCGGCTCCCGACGCCCTCTCTTCAGGCAGGGAGAAGCCAGCTCCAAACGCACCAGGAAAGCTTTCCCCCCCGTCCCTTCGGCACCAGACACCCAGCACCCAGCGGCGGTCATCCCGGCTCTGCCTCCTCACCTCCCGGCCCTTCCTTCATGCCATCGGAGCTTCAAGCTATCCCGCATCCGCTCCATAATGCAGTCTCATCCGTCAGCCGCTCAGCTCTCTAAGCGAGAGCTCCTGTCCCTGTTGGGCCACCTTAATTTTGCCATGCGCATTATTCCCCAAGGTCGCTCATTTATATCCACGCTCCTAGAACTAGCTTCATCCGTCCCCAACCTCCTCGACACCGTGCACTTTGACGAGGGATGTCATTCAGACCTGCTCTTCTGGGCTCAACTCCTAAACAATTGGAACGGCATCTCCTTCTTCTACGACGACGTCGCCCTCTCTGCCGATGCCATGAACTTTTTCACCAACGCAGCGCCCTCTGCAGGGTTTTGGGGGGTACTACCAAGGCCAGTTCTCCACTGTGGAGGGAGTAGCACTGGACTCTGTAGGGGGCAAGCGACTATACAAACACATAGTCAAGGTGCTAAATAGAGACAGACTGGGCAACAGACCTGACATGGCCCAGTCTGTTTTCAGGCCTCGAACACACTTCGGCCCTATTTGAAATATTCCCAGTGGTGGTCTCCTGCCACATCTGGAGCCATCTGTGGTGCCGCAAGCACATCACTGTAAACTGCGACAATCAAGCAGGCCGATATTATGCCTTTCACCAGGTGCCTAACCTGACTCTCAATATCCCATAATTCCAAAATCAAAGCCAAGCACATCCCTGGGCACTCAAACACCATAGCTGACTCCCTGTCTCGCTTCAACTTTTCGGCTTTCCGGACACTCTGCCCACATGTCAGCCCAGAGCCCCTGCCCATTCCACCCATCTCTGCCCTGATCCTCAATTAAGCCCAACCGGAAATCCTGTCCTGCGAAACTACCAAGAGGCGGCCAAGCATTATATGAGAGCCGGCCTAGCCTCGTCCACCCTGAAAGTCTATGATAAAGACCTTATATCCGCAGCCTGCTGGCAGGCGTTCAATTTCATGCCAGGTGCCTCAACCCTGCCTACCCTAGCTTGTTCGCCAATCAACGCTATCAAACTGTTGAGGCCCCTGCTCCATAGTCATTGCCAACCTTCACTCCCACTTCTGCCCCTATAAATTCATGATCAGGTATCTTAAAGCCAGACCTCGCACTCTTTCCACCTCTTCTCTTTTGCTGACACCTTCCTTCTTTCCCATGTCCAAATCATAGTTCAACACCCACCTAAGATTGGTCCTGCAGAAATGTAACCTCTCCCGCCACAGTTATACAGGGCATTCTTTCAGGATGGGCGCCGCCATGCAGGGAATCTCCCTCGCTTCTCTGCAACAATTAGGCCGCTGGTTGTCCCCTGCATTCCTCTCATACATCAGACCTGACCCCTCAGATATCCTGGCCATCCAGTGTTCACCCCTGCCCTAACCAGTCGGTAAGCCCTGCATATTGCGGGTGGTGGTGATGCTAATCCACTTTATCCCTTCCTCATCTCCAGCAAGAGGCCACCTCACCTTGAGGATTCTGGGAAAGTGGCAGAGCGGCTGGGTGTACGGTCGTTACATGTCTGGCCAAATGCTTGAGCGGTACAGGAGGACATTGAAAGACGAGGACTGGAGGCTTCTACAGGCTGGGGACACTGGGGACCTGGACTCTGGGGATTTGCTCCCACGGCTAAAACTTCTCCACTGTGGAGGGAGTAGCACTGGACTCTGTAGGGGGCAAGAGACTATACAAACACATAGTCAAGGTGCTAAATAGAGACAGACTGGGCAAGAGACCTGACACACCTTGGAGAGAAAGACTTGGGGCCAGCCAGCATGGTCTGCATTGTACAAGCCACCGCTGACTAAAAATGTGGGAGATTTGGGTTACTGCATGGCATCGTGCCTGTTACTGCTTTTGTCTCTTTAATTAATCCATCAGTGACGAGTGGTTGCCCTTTTTGTAACATAAGAGAGACGGGTTTTCACTGTTTTAGGGACTGTGAGAGGCTAGGTCCTTTGTATTGATAACTGCACTTCTGACTGCGCTCGGGGTAGGCTTCACTGTGTCCATTTTTATCTTTGGTTTCCCTTACAACAAGAAGATCAAGAGAAAAAGAAGGAAAAAGAAGGTGGATGCAGAAAGTCACTAGTTAGAGCTCGGATACGAGTAGACTTTAAGTACTATAAGAGGATGCAAGATCTTGGTTTGTTTTATGAAAAATGGTGCTGCAGGGATTCAGTGTGCACAATGAGTGGGGGGGAATTACTTTTTGCAAATTCACTAAGAGGATGATTTTCTAAATACTGTGTGGATGTGTTTTTTAGTGGTTTGTTTTCTTTGAGGGGAGCAGTTAGGAGGATTGAAATATGTTGTTTTTATGTAATTGTAACAGTAGGATAAAACTGATTGGTGTCTTGTTTGTTAATAAAGGTATGTTTTCTCTCTCTCTCTCTCTCTCTCTCTCTCTCTCTCTCTCTCTCTCTCTCTCTCTCTCCTTCCCACTCTACTTTTCCCACTCTCTCTGTTGCGACCTGCTCTTCTAAATGAAGCCATTTATGTAACAGTGGAATTGTAATGCGACAGGCAGACGCTTTACTGAATTCAAATAACATGATCAAACATGCTCAGTCTCGCTGTGTGCGCGTGTGGGTGTGTGTGTGAGTTTGTAGAGAGTAGGCGTGCAAGTAGCTCAGTGTACTTGCTTACACCTCCAGGATATTAAGGCTGTGCGTGTGCATGTGTGTAAATGTGTGTGTTTCTGTGCATGCATGCATGCGTGTTTTCTCCATTTTGTGTGTGTGTTTGTGCTTGCATATTTTTGTGCATGTGCATCTGTCTAAAAATGCCATTCCCTCCAGCATCCAGTCACTATCCTCAGGCACACTTTCATCTGAAATTAACTGACTTTACCATCGATATATATATGTGTGTGTGTGTGTGTGTGTGTGTGTGTGTGTGTGTGTGTATATCTTGAGATCCCCTTAAGCATACTGTCCATATCCTAGGGCATCATTTTATCTTCAGAGTACTAATAGTAAATTAATGGGCTTTACTCAGCTAACAGCAGAGACAATGCCCCAAGCAATAGATTTTTACAGCCTCAACATTCAGCCAAACTCCTAAAAAGGGACGAAGGTATGAAGCACCCACATGTGCCTATGATATAAAATCAATGGTTAATTTATGTGGAATTGTTAAAATGTGCTTATGTATTTGTGATGTTGTGGGTTTGAATCCAGTGGATCCAGCTCTTCCCTCTCTTAGTCTCTCATCTTTTCTTTCATGCTGTTTTATCAACCACGCAGTCCTTTAATGCGACGGTCTTTGAACTAACACTCTTCACGTGCGAGGTCAAGAAGGCTGCTGTCAAAATGTAATCCATTGCGGAGTATATGCTGAATCGCTATTCAAACTGGATTAGTGTTACTGGGGGCGGTCCTTTAATTGTTAATTCACTGCCCATGCCAATTGTAATTTTAATCGACCCTGTCCATGGAAAGTAACAAGTGCGCTAGTGGTTTTTGGGAGAAATAGTATATACACACATGCTCACATGTCATTCTAGTGTCTCATTGCTAATCCTATGTGTACATCCTCACCGAATACACATGACCCGAGCACCTAAAAAATAAAAGCCTTTCTGTTCTTGGCAAACTCAGTGTTAAGTTTAAGGTGAAATTCTCACAAGTGAAAAATATATTTCACACAGTCGATGTGGCCTGGGTTGCGCCGTGGCCCACCCATTTCAGAGGGGAGGAATGGTGAACAATTTTGCTTCAGTAGCATTCATAAGTAAAATTACCCGACACCCACTCAAATTCACTCCTGTGTGAATCACACCTTTCTACTCTCTCGCTCTGTAAATCTCTTGTCGGAATGATGAATCCACCCACCCATGGTTGCTCATGTGGTAGAAATTGTCAAAATGATTATACTGTGTAAAAGTTTTATTTTAAATTGTGGCTGTGTGATTTTCTATACACCGAATTGACAGTTTGGATTTACACTGGTTGATCATGTTTTCGATTTTTGAGGGTTTTGTCTATGGAGTGGTGTGGTAAATGTTCCGTGTGTGTTTTGCTATATTGTGAGCTTTCCCTCACGTTTGACTTTTGCCTGCGCTAAAACTTTGGCCCACCCACCAAACGTTTTTTGGCTACGCTACTGCAATAGATACCTGTGGTTTACGAGCATTTCACATGTGAAGAGATACTTCCACAAGTGATTCCAACTACTATGTGAAGACAGAACACATTTTCTTCTCACATTTTTCTCACTGTGAAATCTAACCCAACATGTAAAGTCATAGTGTCCGATGTGAACTCCTGCCATTACCCTTTTCACATGTGAACAGAAGGTTTCACATGTGAAATGGGTGTTCAATCCAGTTGGAACCGACAACCCCTGTAATGTAATAATGGGTCGGGACATGTTACATCTGGGCTACGAGCTGCAATTTGAGGGAAGTCTCGCGCCGGGAACACACTGGACGCGGAACGGCGATGAAAGGCGACGAATGGCGACGAATGGCGACAAAAATTCTTTCGCCGCCCATGTTAACCAATGTGGCCGTGCACACCGGACGCGGAAGGGCGCCGAATGGCGCCAAATGGCCGCGGCCTGTAGCGATCGTTTCGGCGTCAGGTCTAAGATTTTCTCGATTCGTGAGCGAATGTGTCAAGCTGGGCAGGAAGTCAGACACAGGAACGGCATAGAGCATCCGGTCAATTTCAAAATAAAAACACCCTGATTGATGGTATTTCTGAGTTGTGTCTAAACTTTTATCGTCTGTGTCTAAACAGAGAGCGAGAGAGAGAAGCAGGCACATGGGGAGAGAGAGAGAGAGAGAGAGAGAGAGAGAGAGAGAATGGGAGAGAGACAGGGAAAGGGAGAGGTAAAAAGGGAGAGATGGGGAGAGAAAGCAAGAGATAGAGAGAGACAGATACACACGCACAAGCAGAGAGGCAGATAGGCAGAGAGAGAGAGAGAGATACACAAAGAGAGAGACAGAGGGAGGAAGACAGAGAGAATGGGAGAGAGACAGGGAAGGGGAGAGGTAAAAAGGGAGAGATGGGGACAGAAAGCAAGAGATAGAGAGAGACAGATACACACGCACAAGCAGAGAGGCAGAGAGAGAGAGAGAGAGAGAGAGAGAGAGAGAAGCAGGCACACGCAGAGAGAGAAAGAGAGAGAGAGAGAGAGAGAGAGAGATGAATAGAGAGGGGGAGGAAAAGAGACAGACAGATACACAAAGAGAGAGACAGAGGGAGGAAGACAGAAAGAATGGGAGAGAGACAGGGAGAGGTAAAAAGGGAGAGATGGGGAGAGAAAGCAAGAGATAGAGAGAGACAGATACACACGCACAAGCAGAGAGGCAGAGAGGCAGAGAGAGAGAGAGAGAGAGAGAGAGAGAGAGAGAGAGAGAGAGAGACCCCAAACCCCTACATTGAGAAAACCAGCGGAGATCGGTGCCGGTGTGAACAATCAAACTCCTTCTTGCTCATTCGGCGCCGATCGCAGCGCTTCCTTTTCTTTCCGCGTCCAGTGTGTCACCGGCGTCAGAGGTCCTCAACCCCATACGAATGGCCCTCTGGCGTCACACACATAACCCATGAAAATAACATCACAGGACCTCCTGCAGTAAAGCGAATCCCACGCAAATCGTGCTTTACTCTAAGCTAATGGACTGCGCTCGCTGACGCCTGAAGCCAGGATTATTAAAGTGTTTATTTCTATTTTGATCCATTACAAAGGAAAGAAAGAAAGAGAGAGAGAGAGAGAGAGAGAGAATGTGGAACAGATGTTTATCGTGATGTGCTAGTTATTTTTATGTAATTTTATTTAGATGTTTTAGAATACTGTTCATCCAACATCCATGCTAATAAAGCAGAATGAACTGAATTGAATTGAATTGAGAGCCTAGAACACAGGATGTGATGTAACTATTGTTGCTTAATCTACGGTAAACGTATAGAGTCCTTGCATAGACAGCATAGGAATAGATTCAGTAGACGTTACGTCATTGGGCTTATCATGTGGGAACCGCCCATCGTGAATTAGGAGGCTCACCAGGACATTCACCACCAACCACCCCCATATGTACCAGGATACCAAGATAGAGTCAGTGTGCAATGGTAGCTGCAGAATTCTTTGATTGTTGTCACACATGAAAGGAAATGGGCAACCATACTGAATCAGGCAGCAGGAATCGTGTCATCCCCCATGAATGACGCAGTCTCCCTGTGGGCCAATCGGCAACAAATACTGTCACCTTGATTGCTGTGTGGGACAGGAAGAACTGAAGAGCTGTAACTCAGTGGACTGTACCTTTTGAAATGTACTTCATTATTTATGAAAGTAATAATCTGCGACATCTTAATATAAACAAATGTCAGTTTTCCTTCTCCATCCCCGACTGATGTAACGCAACAGTGATTCAACCTCTAGTCAGTTCATGAAGGCTTTTCCATTTGTTGTTCTAAACACCTGGTAGGTCTTCTAGGTCTTTCCTGGGGAAAGTCCTCTGGCACACAGGAAGTGAGGTGGTTTACATTTCCAGCAGCAGCAACAGAGGTTTGTTTGTAATATACAGAAGAAGAACTGGGTAGTTAGCATGAGCAGTGATAGCCACCATCGCTGGACAGACAAAGAAAAGAGCGCCTCCTACAGAAACTCCTCATATCAACTTCATCAACAGAAAATCCAAGGAGAAAGACGTCACAGTGCTGCACACACTGTTTGATTGACAGGTGATCTCTGGGAAGAGCAGTGAGCGATGAGGCTGAGGAACTCGGGGATTACCACTTCATTCATTCACAGATTAAAAGTAAATCTAATCATTGACAGTGTATAAATGTGCAGGGAAGACCAAGCAAATCCAGAACAGTTGGTGTGGTTTACAGATATCTTCCAATCATTAACTGTTTTTCAGTTTCTCCAAATGGTGGAACATCTAACATTGCGTACATTGGTGGTCCTGGAGGCAAACTTGAAGCGACCAGATGGATAACAAGGGCTCGGAGCCAGAGGAGTGCAAGGAGGTTTTGGCAAACTTTACAGGAGAGCCAAAAAGCGAGACTAACATTGATCAACTCTTCTCAATATCTTTTGATGATGAATATCTGGCGACCCAGTTTCATCAAAATCTGACGAGTTTAAAACGGCGGAGCGAAAGAACAAAAAAGCGATTTCTTTGTGGGGGACAATGAAGAATAGCAGTAGATACCTGACCTGTTTTCTTGTTATTGTTCTGTAGTGACTGTAATTGATTTGGTCACCTTCTGCACTGGCAGTGAATGGAGACCCTGTATAATGCCAAGAGAGAGAGAGCGACAGAGAGAGACAGAGAGAGACAGAGAGAGAGAGAGTAAGGGAGGGCGTGAGTCAGCCTGAAAGCTATTTGGTCCTTTGGAAAGGGATTCTTAAATCAAAGTCCTCCTCCTCCTCCTCCTCCTCCTCCTCCTCCTCCTCCTCTCTATGTCCCTTCTAGGACCCTGTAATAAAAAGTGGCGATTGATATACCGAACCCACCTTCCTCCCTCTCTCTCTCTGTCTCTCTCTCCCTCGGTTTCTCTGTCTCGATCTCTCCCCCTGCTGTCACTTTCATTTTCCATATCCTCCAGTCTATCTTTCTCTCTTCAACCAGCGTCCATCCTCTTTTCCTCTCTAGCCCCTGTCACCCTCTTTCCCCGGGTTCCCTCTGAACCCTCCCTCTCTCCCCAAATCTCCCTCCATCCATCCATACTGCCCTCCCCCCCTCTCATCTCTCTCTTTATCCCTCTCAAAGGGAAATATCATAGAGAATTTGGCAGGTACTCCAAAGATAGAGTGGGTTGAGCGAGAGAGAGAGAGCGAGAGAGAGAGTGAGCATTACAGAGGGAAAGAGAGGTAGAGAGGGGACAGAGCCAGAACAAAACGCTCTTCACGTCTAATTTCCGATGACTTCTGTTTGCTGTGAATAATTTATAATTCCCTCTCTTCTATACGTTTAGCATCTGATACACATGGTTATTTAATGCTGACGTCTATCAAATATATGTAAAAAAATGTTTTAAAAAGATTACGGTTGTTAAAAATGACAAGATGTAAATGATGAGATCAGATGAGAAGCACATACTGTCACAGTTGTTTACCATCTAATAATAATGTGATATTGATCCCTGGAGGGAAATTCCCTTCAGAGCTGCCAGAGCAGCGTCCCCGGAGCTGGTAGGGCTTCAGCATCTTGCTCAAGGACACTACAGCAGGGCAGACAGGAACTTGAACTCGACTTGAACCCAGATCCTCGAGTTGAAGGACAGCATCTCTAACCATTGCGATTTACCATGGCAGCTTCTCCCAAAAGGGGCTGGATATGGATAAAACAAGCATAATATATCTAACAACCTCATATATTTGTGCCCTAATATTTTTATCACAGCACAAATTATGTCCATTCTTTATTGAGTGGCATGTAATTTACAAAAGGAAGCAAAAGTTGTATTATTGACAAAATACAACCTCAAAGCTGCACTATGCAAATTGCATTCTACCAAAGGGATGTAACTACTGTAGTAAAATGTTTTTTCTCCTTGTCAAAATCCCTAAAAGGGTAGATGCTTGTAATTCTGAAAATTGCTCATTGGGTGCATTAACATAGGTCTGTTTTTTACGTGGAAAATACACATTAACTCAAAATACTCCATGTGAAGTTCATACGTAGCCGTCACATACTGTGCTTGCATCAGAACCTCAGTTCTGTTTTTCTACCCTCCATGTTCAAACATGTGGACGAACATTCACCTAATGAACTCATTATCAGGGTCCATACTTCCCCTACCCTGTTAAACTAGATTTGATTCAGAAAGAGCCAACCTACTCCGTCGGAGGTGGTTCTATGAGGCATTTTTAATTGTTATTCTGATTATTAATGGTATATTAGGCTCCATGTAAACTGACCTACTGATTAAATGCTGATGGAGCTCAGAGCTGTCCATTTGTCTTAATCCCAAAGATTATTTATGTATTTTGATGCATTTAATTCCGTTATTGTGTTGTTGTCATTATTGTTGCCTCTAATGATGATTTTGCTGTTTTGTTTTTGTCCTTGCTGTTGTTGTTGATGATGTTATTGTAGTTGCCTTTTGGTTGCTCTTGTTATCTGTTGTCCTTGTTGTTGTGTGTATATGGCTGTTTGATCCTCTGTACCAAAGGAGCAGCTCGCTGAGAAAATGAGACGCATCCATCACACACACACACACACACACACACACACAAATCTGTCTCACACGTATGCACATCAAAATAGGGGCTCACACACACACACACACAGAGACGTGAACACAGGCAAACCCACATGCACTCTCTGTCTCTCACACACACATGCAGACACACACACACACACACACAGTGTTGTGATCACAAAAGATAGTGCTTTTAGTTTCCAGTCCTCTCTCCATGAAACTGTTGCACATATCTCTGTTGGCCGTCTACCATCCAGTGTCTTCATAGTGTCATAGAGGGATTTCATATTGTATTGTATTGTGTTTTATTACACATGTAAACGGGGGCAGTCTGTGTCTATGCGTCCGTACATAAGTGAGAGTGTGTGTCTGTGCAGATATGAGTGTATGCGTGAATGCGAGCATGTGCCTGTGTACTTGGCATACTGTATCAAATGCTGCAAACGTCTCCGCACAGGGATGAGTGAGTGTGTGTGTCTGTGTGCGCGTACATGTGAACAAGTGTGTATGCGCGCGGTTGTGTACTTGGCATAGTATATCAAGCGCTGTAAGCCCATTTCCCATAGCAGGATTTGATATACAAAACGCCATCCAAACACTTCCTGGAAGCCGTCCAATGAAATGGGCCGGGAGCAAAGCGGCGTCCCCCATTGGCTATAAAGCAGGAAGAGCTGGTTTATCAGCTGAGATTGACTCCTGACAGCTTTATTGTCCAAACCATCCCTGGGTGGACGGATTATAGGGGGTTGGGGGGCAGGGGAGGGGGAGAGGGGGAACTATAGAGAAACAGAAAAGAAAGAGAGAGAGACAGAAAGAGATCCACAGAGAAATAGGAACAGTTTAGAAACCAGTCTAACCAGTTCTGCAACGTGTTACCCTGTGCCATGATGGAAACAGCTTAGAAACCAGTCTAACCAGTTCTGACACATCAGCTCACCTGCACCACAATAGTAACTGTATAGAAACCAGTCTAGCCAGTTCTGACACATGTCGTTTATGGACACAATACAAGCAGCATGTCAAACCTTCCAGATGGAGATATCATATGTACAGAAAAGTGACAATGAGTACCAACTCCCAATCCTGGATAGTCCATATTGGCAGGGCATATAGGCAACACCACTTGTCTAGTGATTCACAGACATTATGGAAAAAAACATCAAGGAAAATGAAGCTTCAACTTCATCCTCCATGAACAGCTGGCAGATTAACCGTAGTGACAGACAGGTCAGAAAGGCCATAACGGAGTCAGGTAGTGTTCAAATGTATGGACTTCATACAATGTTGATCATGAAGCTTTTTGCAATAAAAAATATTTTTAAAAAGAATACGATAAAAACTCCAAGGAGATAAATACCTCATTATCAGCCGTGTGAGAAGATGAAGAGAGGGGCTGAGGATGCACAGCGAGTAGCGTCGACCACAGATGGATTTACAGGATGTGCCACTGACTCCTACATAACAGTTACCGTGCATTACATCTACAAGGACTGGTCCGGGAAGAATAACGTGTCGGATCAAATCGGATCATATTGGATCAAAAAAAAAATGAATGCAATCATTTTGAATCCTGTAACACCTATTGAGATACATATGGAATCAATCTAAGAAGGAGAGATTCCCATCCCTTACATATATATCATAATAATAATATATATATATATTCCTATCTATGCAGGGAAGGTTGAATGAGCTTGCATGCTTTTTTCCTGCAACTTCCTGCTTTACATTCATACAATTACACACATTCAGTCCTGGGAGCTGCACAGCCTTCTACTGTTAAAAAAGCAGAGCCTCAGTTGGTGGTTGGACTCTTTGCTCAAGGGCACATTGATAGTGGTTGTTGTGGGAGGGGAGACCATTATATTCACTTTCTCCACCCACATGGAGTCAGCCTGTCGGAATATTCGAACCTCAGGGTTACTGGCCCGCTTCTCTTCCCTCTAGGATAGCGCCGACCCAACATGCTGCTCACACGTATAGAAGATTTATTTTACTCTCAGATATTTGTTGTGTATAAATGTAGTCGTAGCCTCCGAGGTAATCAATGGTTTCTGCTTAGTGCCACTCCTACACAGGCTGTTGCATCAAGTACTATTAACATTCTTCTGAAGAGCTTTGCGCCGCGTACGTGAGACGGCACCCAGCGGGGGCCAGCCAGCTGAGATCTCATATTTGAGACTGTACACCTCCAAAGGTTAAATGGCTGCAGCTATTTATTGACTCCAGGGCCATATTGTAGGAGCCATTGTTGTGGAACAAGAGGAAAAATGAAGAATACAAATAGTCGAGTCCTGCTTTGAAATCTTAGCTCGGCGTTATTAGCCTCAGGCCGGCAATTGAGTGTGTGTATGTGTGTGTGTGTGTGTGTGTTGACCCTTGCCAAAGATAGTCAGCACGCGTGTGTGTGTGTACACTAATCCTATTTCCCTACAGTGGGAGTGAGAGGCCTTGCAGGAGACATGGTTATTGTTTGGACAAGATAAGGATGTAATTCACACACACACACACACACACACGCGCGCACGCCCATGCACACACACACACACAGCGAAGCAGATGCACTCTCACAGACACACACGTACGTAGATACATCGGGGATGTGATCTCAGTTTTTGGACAAAATGCAGAACATTAGTGGCCAATCAAAAAGGGTGACAAGAACACTGGACATCAACTCTATTTTTGACTTCCCTGATCATGAACCTGAATTATCTTGATGTTTGAAGGCAAGAGAGGATGCAGTCAACAGTTTTAGAAGTGTAATGGAAAAAGTAATATACCCAACAAGTGATGTACGAGTGATGTACCCAATTATCGCTTCCGGGGAGTCATGAGGAATATTGCTTTTGAAATGAATACATTGCTTTTTGTGAGTAACCAGCCCAACACTGCTGATTACACTGCTAACTCATGCCGGGACGCGCGCACACACACACACACACACACACACACACACACACACACACAGTAATATAAAGAGTCCAGGAGAGAAGAGACAAATGTATCTTTCAGTATGAGGAATAGACTAGATGGGTCCGTTTCAGAGCAGACAGTGACCCTGAACCGCGAGTTCAAATAGTTACAGAAACACACTGACAGAGGAAGAGAGAAGGTCAGAGATACACTCCGGGGTTGGAAAGACTACAAAATGTCCTGCTCAAGTAGAAGTGCTGTTATGTTTGCTGTAATTTTACCTGAAAAGAAGCACGTTACAATATGATCTTTTCCATGCAATGTAAAAAGGACAGGAGGTCCGAGATTAACCTTTTTCTGGATGGACGGATTCGTCACCACTTTGAATCAGGGAGGCGTTCTTAGGTTTGTTTCGGGGGGAAATAGATAAAGATAAGATAAAACAGAGAAAGCCTGGCATAACAATGGGATTCATGTTCCAAAGCAACCCAATGGAGATCATCATCATCAGCTGCATCAAATCTGTACACCTATAAGGTAATGTTACGTTAACTAACTGACATTAACTAAGTAAAAGTACACAAGTAGTACACAAGTATAATTACTAACTTCCAAAAAATGATCAAAAATGTGCAATCACACCAGAAGCTACTCATATACAGTAGCTAGAGCAAGTGCAATCCATTACTTTCTCCCTCACACTCAAGTCTGAATAATCCATCCAATAATACATCTCCTCCTCAGTGTAGCGGTTCTCAGCGGTTCTCAAACTGGGCTCCAGGAACCTCCAGGTGTCCTTGAGGGGGCCTCCAGGGGGCCCCACAGCAAAATGAGAGCAAGTGTACTTTCAGTGTAATTTAATTCACAAGAAATGATCCCATGCAGAGAATGTATGAGAATGACTATTGAATCACAGGTTTCACTCTCACCACTATTACCTCCCTACATACTGTGTAGACTTTTACAATTCAATACTAAATCAACGACTAAGATCTTCCCATATTGGTCCCTGGGATAAAACCTTATGAAACTGAGCTCCATAGTCTAATGTGTCTATTTGGGGGTCTGGGTTAAACCATTTCACTGTGTGAGGTCTTGTATGTCCTTGCACTACTGCTGTTGATGTCCATGGACTGTGTCTGTATTCCATGTAAATTCATTGTACTTGACTTAAACAAAGTGATTGTAATTTGGATTCTGCCTCCTGGTCACCTTCCACAGTATGGAGGTTAACCAGCAGGAAAGAACTTGTGCACATGTACTATATTTAGTTCCCACTGTGTGTGTACTCATGTGTAAATGTTATTATAATGTGTGTGTGTGTGTGTGTGTGTGTGTGTGTGTGTGTGTGTGTGTGTGTGTGTGGTATGAGCCGTTCCTGGGGTGAAAGGGTGTGTGTGGCGGTGTGTAGGTGGTCACTGTTTCTCTAATGGCCACTTAAATAACAAGACTGGAACCCACAGCATGGGGCAGGGATCACGCACGCATGCACGCACACACACACACACACACACACCAATACAGAAAGTGAAATCACCAATAAGGACGAAGGACTTCTGAAACTAAACTTTTAGACAGGTGGGCAGCTGGGAACTGAATTTAAAGCAGTGGTCATGGCAAATGAAAATGAATCTATAGGGGATGGTTCACTGCATGCTTGACACTAGTGTTACATGACTTCTGATTGGTGGAGCTGACTACAGGATACTGTTACATGACTTCTGATTGGTGGAGCTATATTGGTGGAGCAGCGGTATAGCACGTCACAAACACTTGTATTATCTTTTAACAGCTACCAAGTATCTCAGTAATGGAAGGTTTCCTCATATGAGGCAAGAATGATATACAGCCGAGCGAATGAGTGAAAAAGAAATTCTCATTAAAAGCAGTTTTATGTTGGGTAGTAGGTATTATATCGAGCAGGTTATGTTCCCACAGGCGATGGTTACAAAGCCCTTAATAAAATGGAGACGATGTCTCCCGCAATGATGAGAGCCTCCAACTCCCAAATGACAAACAAGTGGATGTTTTATTAGGTCAGTGGCTCAATACAACAGATAATCATGGACCCACACAGACCACTGCAACACACACACACACACACACACTGCTAAATGATGTGATAATGTCCTCAGTGAGAAATTGGACCCATCTTAAAACTAAACTGTTATGAAGCAGCTTTCAATAATCAGTGGTGTCTTTGTGTAATGGTGTGTACTGCAGTGGTGTGTGTGTGTGTGTGTGTGTGTGTGTGTGTGTGTGTGTGTGAGAGTGAGAGAGAGAGAGAACCCTACAGGAGCTGGTCATTATTTCATATATTATAGAGGAACAATCTTATAAAATCTTTAACTAAACCTCAAATCTGAATGAAGATATCACAAATTAAGAACATGCACAAATAAATATTATATACTTTCATTGTTTATTAAGCAAAACTGGTTTATTTATCAAAAACTCAGATATCCCTATCTGCAAACATATGTAAACTCCTTCCTTACTTGTGTGTGTATATCTTGACTGTGAGCATCATGTGTCATTGTGTGTGTGTGTGTGTGTGTGTGTGTGTGTGTGTGTGATGTTGAGGCTTTGTTTAATGTCGTTGTCTCTGCTATAAATTGACGAACACCCAGAGACCCTCCCTGTCTCTCTGGGCTCTCCCAACTAATTAAAAATACTCTGCATTGGCTGAATGGATTACTGCAAAGGGCACGCACGCAGCGCACACACACACACACACACACACACACACATTTTATTCACAGTGTGTGGAACTGTGAGACAGTTTGTGTGTGTGTTTGCCCCAGGTCAGGAAAATGTTGCCAGTGACATTCAAGTAAATTGCTGCTGGCGTTTGAATGAAGATTAGAATGTTAACGCGAGCACCTTTCACTCCCTGATCCAGGATCAGTCTGCGTGTGTGTGTGTGTGTGTGTGTGTGTGTGTGTGTGTGTGTGTGTGTGTGTGTCTCTCTCTCCTCAGTTGTCCATGTGGACCAATAAATGCTCAAAGTATGATGTTTTATTGAATGCCTGCTGCACCGCTGTAGGAAAACAGAAAGAGAAATAGATAGAGACCAAGAAATCTAAATCGTTTTTCTATTCAGTTTAGTTTTATTTGTGTCGCACATTTCACAAGCCACTCAATAGGTTTTGGAGCTTTATTTTAAAAAGAGAGTGAAGAAATAAAAGGATACTGTTAAAGGAATGAATGTTGTTGTTGATGTTTTGCAATCAGTATTCTATTTTGACTGGCTTACAGTACCATTACACATGGCTCACATTATGTGCATTGGAAGCAAAGGGAGGGGCATGCTACTTCTCAAAGTTAAATTTGATTTCACCCCATAGTATTTTTGAGCAGCAGAAGATGGAGGCCCTAAACAGCAAATACTGTACTGGAGACCAGGGGTGTAGCTAGGAATTGAGGGCCCTATGCACAGGAGGTGACTGTGGGCTCCCCTCCACTTTCCTCTCATCCTCATACCACTGTTACATTCGGGGCCCTCCCTCAGCTTGGGGCCCTGGGTATTATTCCCCGCACTGCGGCACCCCAGCAGGAGGCCGCTGGGGATAAACTTTAGATTTGGCTTAATCCTTCCCTCAAACGTCATCAGAACTGAGCATCTTAAAGCTGGTTTTCAAAAGAAATCTGAGGGATCATGCCCTGGACCCCCCTACTAGGTTAAGTGTTCCTTATTGTCATTTGATAAAGGTGGCAACCCTACTCTGACTGAACAAACCATGAGGATTACTTACTCCTTCAATGAAACTGACCTGCCAGCTAAATCCAGGTGAAAGCTATGATCCCTTATTGACTTCACATGTTAAATCCACTCAAGTCAAGAAGAGGGAGGAAGGATTAAAAAGAAGCCTTGAGGCGATTGAGACAGGTTTTGCAAAAGCAAGTGCAACTTGAGGAAGGTGTTAAGGGTAAAATTGTAATAACTTATTATTGGTCTAACTTAAGTGTGTTTTCTGATTCTGCATGCATACAATTTGGAGAGAGACTGTGCTCAAAAGAAAGCTTTAAAGCCAGAAGCGTTTTCTCATGAAATAACCATGTAATGACTTCCTGATAATTGCACAATGGGTGACCCACAAGGTAAAATTAAAAGGCAAGTAAAAACACACCAAATTAATGTTTTCTCTGTGTCCTGCTGAAATGTTGCACATTGCATTTCCTCGTTTTCATTTTTTACTCTAATTGGCTAATTGTTGAAGGCTCCGGTCCGGCTGCAATCAGCTTTAATTGGCCGCAGCCGCTGAGACCAGCCGAACCTACCACCCTCCCTCCCCCCAGTCCGCCACAGGTGTTTTTTCCCCCGCCATGAAATTGGGAGGGTGACTACGGATCAACCTCAGTTGATTGACATGTGGGAGAGCAAAGTGAGGGCTGGACTTACCTCTGATTGGGCAATGGGGCCGCTCGTCCCGCCATCGTCACGTCTCACTTTCTTGTATCACTACTGGTATCGCAAGTCAAGATTCTAGCTTGGCCGCTCACGGCTGCCCTGTCTATGGCAGGTATGTAGCTTGTCCTACTAAAATGTATTAAAAATGTATCAGTTTGGGTTTTATGTTTATAAAACACTCAGCACTGTTTTTGCCTTTCCTCTTCATTTCTTTTTGGTTTCACTGAAGTATTCAATGGCAACTTCTGCATCAGACAAGGCGATGTCTTGTGAGTGTGTGAGTAAGATGACTTGCATTAGAAGCTCAATGCACCACACTCTGTACAAAGCCCCTGACAAACACTAGCCCGAAGTCAACTATCCTGACAGCTGATTGGCTCTTGTGCAAGTCTGCCTTGGGCCTACATAAATTTCTAAGGCCATTGATTTGTGTGACTAGAGCTGCTACTTTGACCTAGATATGTATACATATATACTGTATATGGATATTGTCGGATACCAAATCATTTTCTGTTAAAGCATCAACCATCAGAACTACTCACACACACACATACACACACACACACACTCACACACACTCCAACTCGTCACATCAGAAGCAAGAAGCCAAGAAATGTATGCACCGGTTCCTCGGCAGCAGGGCCGTCCTTCCAATCAAAATGTCCCTGCCGTATGTGACTCACCATTCAGCTATGGCCTCAGGCCCCCTGGCCCACCCTCTCAAGAGGTCAAAGGTCAGTGACTTATCCTTTGGGACCAATGAGGTCACACATACATGCACACAAACATATGGAACTTATATTACTATGCTTCTGAGTTCATTCCATTGACTGAATTGAATTCAATACTGAACCTTTTCAATTTTAAGCTTAACCTTTCTCCTTGTGATGACTGACTTTTTATTCTGGGTTTTCTTTTCTTGAGGGGAGATCTGGACCTGGACGATGGAAGATTTATATAATCTCTCTCTCTCTCTCTCTCTCACAGCAAGATCCCTGAGGTCAGTGAGGGCGCCAAGGTCAAGATCAGACATTGTAACGTGTATTAAGGCCACCCATATTAAGCGAGCAGGAAAGGGCAAGAGAGCTGGGGAGAACAGAGAGACGGGGACAAAGAGAGGGTACAAAGGAGGGGGATTACCTAAATTATATGTATATATTTCAAATCTATTTCCATACTATTTGGGATTAAGTAAAACCCTTCCTGGCTGCTCTTCTCCAGGCTTCAGAAAACGCTATTGGCTTTTGTTAACCTCTGTAATTAACGTTTTCCCTCGAAGAAGTGCATATTGGTGAGTCACGGTCATCAGCCCTGTCATGTAGCTCCAAGAGTAGGCCTAGTGGGACAGAGCGTGAGTCACGCCATTGGCCCTGTGGTGCAGCTCCATCTCCAGGCCTATTGGGCTGCGGGGTGAGTCACTCGTGAATCATCTGAAATAGAGAGACTCATCAGAACGCTTGTATTCTGCAGAAAGCTCTAATCTTGCTTATTTTACTGCAAATGATTGCTGAGATTGAGTCAAGCTGCAATCTGTGTTTTGTGTTTTAATGGATGGTATGATATAACATTGGTGTGGTTATTCTCCAAATTAAAACTTTGATGTTAGCCAGCTAGCAGTTCAGTAGTTGGAGGCAAAATAGACATGCATGTGTTTCCCAACGGTAAGAACACAGTATGTGATAGAGGACGTGACGCATATCTTCATTGTCACAGTGCAGAAAAAGTACTAACAGACCGAGTCAAAGCTGGCAGAATATAAATCTCAGAATATAAATCTCAGCATAGATGTGAATGATGAAAAACAACATGCATAGTCTTTGTTTCTCCCCATCTTCCTGTTGAGACCCCCATCTCAGATTGTATTCATATAATGTAGCGCTGCAGGTAAAAAATATGTGATAAATAGGGCATAAAGCAGAACCTTTTTGTAGCAGGAAGCAACTGGGTTTATGGGAAATGTGGTCCTAATTTTGAGAAACACAAAATGTTACATGTAGCACCTTTAAATAGTCTTTTCCTCTCCAGGCGCCATTAGTATTAGCAGGGAAGGTCGATAATTAGATATTGCCCATGCATACCGGTAATTTCCGTCACCCACAGTACACAAAACTGGCAAACCTCTCTTCAAGTCAGCAGCAGCTCCTGCGCTCTTTTCGACTCTTTTTTTCCATTTTTCTAAACTCCCCATCCTCCGTTTATTGCTTGGTTTATAGTCTATGTGTGTGCTTATATTCTATTCTTTTTTCCCTGCTGAATATGATTGCTTTAGCTGATGCAACGACCTAATTTCCCCACGGGGATCATGAAAGTTTCATCTAATCTAATCTAAAGAGTGATGCCGCTCTGCCCCACCAGTGGTTATATGGCTTTAGTATTCTACGTGCGAAAGTCAGTAATTGCGTGAAACACCAGACATCGATCCAGATGGGATTAAAATTAGGTAACTCTAGATACAGAAGCTAATTTCAACCCAGAGGTTTTACCAGGGTAGCTGAGAAAATCACTAAAACTCAAAATTCCTGTGGTCTTGCGGTAAAAATGATCAAATACCATACCTCCCTTGGTAATACCGTCTGCTCTCTGGCCACCCTGCAAACACCAGGGGATTGTGTGTTTCATTTTTCCGCGTATAACTAGCAGCTGACTCCTAATTAGCAGCCACTAGCACCACCAGAGCACCACCAGAGCACCACCAGTCCCCGTGGCACGCTAGCATGTAACAGTGAAGGAATTCATGCATTCAGCGTTATCACGGCAATGCACGTGCAGTGGTAGTCATAAAAAGTCTCACATCCTGCATCTATGGAGCACTGGTAAAGTTGTACCCACTGTATTTTCCGGACAATTCCTTGAGGGGTTGGAGCAGGAGTACAGTATAAAGTTGGGGGCTTCGACATCTAGGCTAGAGACAGAGAGAGAAAGAGCAGAGACTTTAGTAGAATGAGTTACAGGCAATGATTGTCAATATGCAATATGTGCTCTGAAAATAAGCCTCTACGACTTGAGTACCATATAGCTTATCCATTAGGTATACTATAATGGTGTCAATGACTCTTAACTACCACCACCACCTTAAGCCATTAGACACTAGAGTGATCGCATGGCAATACCCTCACGGCCACAGCCATTACACTGGATGGATTCACTTATTCACACACAGAGTGGATAAGGAGACTAAATCATTTATTCATTTGAATCACTGCTGCCCATTTAGCGCTACTAGAAGTGTGTGTGTGTGTGTGTGTGTGTGTGTGTGTGTGTGTATGTGTGTGTGTGTGTGTGTGTGTGTGTGTGTGTGTGTACGTGTAGCTCTTGTAGATGTGTGCAACATCTGGAACAATGCTACCCATGCTGTGGTATGTGTGTGTGTGTGTGTGTGTGTGTGTGTGTGTGTGTGTGTGTGTGGTATAGTATAGTATTCATGCATTTTACATGCATATAATGAAATGAAATATGAAATATGATGCATCAAGTCCTTGTGTGACACACAAATGATCTGTTCATTTGTTTCAATGATCTTTGTTAATCAGTTTTATGTGCTATAGCATCCGCTGCCTAAAATGGAATAGTAGAAGAGCTGAATGGAAGTGAGAAAGCACTAAGCTCTTGGTCCATTACAAGCACATGAAGGAGTTATTAATATATTCTAGTCAAAAAATTGAAGATGCAGATTTCTCAGAGACACCATCCTGACTGTGATATGTTTTTAACTTTCTTTTAGATAAGATTGAGGACTTCAGGTCTAAGATTTCCTGCCCCATTTTATTTACTGATGTATCCTGTCCTCATCTAGATACCCTGAGTCAGTTTAGTTCAATCTCACTTGAGGAGCTAATGGACACCATTACACACATGAGACTGGTTTTGAACCTTCCACTCTTCTCGTAATTATAGAACCATTTCAAAATGACCCTTCATTTCTAAAATCCTGGAAAAGGTTGTATCAAGCCGACTCCTAGAAGTGTTGAATAATAATAACATATTCAAATTAAGTAGCACAGCACTGAAACTGCCCTCTACAGGGTTATAAATGATTTCTTGATGAACACTGATGCAGGTGAGTGCTCAGTATTAGTGCTGCTTGACCGTAATCCTGCCTTTGACATTATAGACCAGTCCTTATCGATAGATTGAGACAATGGGTTGGTATTCCAGGAACAGCTCTAGATTGGTTCTCATCATACCTGACTGATCGAGGAGGAGTAGCCATCATTGGACACAAGGAATTTCCTGACTCCTTGATCCCATGTGGTGTGCCACAAGGCTGAATTCTTGGTTGAGGCTCCCTTTAGGTCATTTAATTAGGCAGCATAGCATCTCCTTTCAATGTTATGCAGATGATACCCAGCTGTACCTCTCAGTCAAGCCGAGCAAACTAAATAGGTTGGCCTCTCTACATAGTTGTTTATCAGATGTCAAGGACTGTTATTTTGTCTGGTTGCATGTCTGTTTTAGAATTGATTTTAAGGTTTTACTGATCTAAAGACTAAGGTGACCAGGCTACAGACTAAAGGTGACCAGGCTAAAGACTAAAGATGACCAGGCTAAAGACTAAAGGTGACCAGGTTAAAGATTACCAGGCTAAAGATGACCAGGTTAAAGACTAAAGGTGACCAGGCTAAAGACTAAAGGTGCCATCAAGGCTTCTAGACTTTGCCTGAGGAACTCAGGCTGGCAGAGTCAGTGTCATCTTTTAAATCACTTCTTAAAACATACTTTTATCGTAAGGCCTTTCTGTAATATTTGGCTTTTACTTATTTTATCCTTATTGCTTTGTCTGATATTTATTTATTCCTTTAGTTTTATCCGTTAGGTTTTTACTGTTTTATATCTCATTGTTCATTCTGTCTTATTCTGTCTTATTCTGTCTTATTTATCCTACTGATCTTTGTCATTGTTTACTTTTATTTTTCCTGTTGTGAAGCACTTTGTCACCTTGTTTTGAAAAGTGCTAATGTACATATATATAGTAAGTGTATAAGTTGTAAGTGTATGTATATGTGAAGGGATTTATGTAGGTATATGTATGCATGCACACATATTGCTGTATTGGTTTACCCTTTATTTAAAACTCAAAACATTGTTTGATTGTACTTAATTATACCTTAGTGAACAGACATGTCACATATAATACATATCATTTTAATTCCACCCATCATATAGCAAACTTTTTGTTTTCATTTTGTTGGACATTTTTCCCTACTGTATCTATCCCATCCTTCTGTCAGGAGGGCTGCAGGTCATGTGAGTAGATGACAGGGAGAACACACACACATCTCTCTCTCTCTCTCTCTCTCTCTCTCTCTCTTTCTCAGATGATCTATATCTCTCTCTCGTTCTGTCTCGCAGACACACATTAGGCACCTCCTCTCAGGTGTGATTAATCATTCAATGGTGCTGCCTCAAACGCACCGGTGGGTAGATGAACGTCACTGTGTGTGTGTGTGTGTGTGTGTGTGTGTGTGTGTGCACGAGTAAGGGGATATGACAGCTCTGTGTCAAGAGTCTTTGCCTCTAAGGCCAGATTTATTTTATTCAGAAGCGTGTTAGCTGGCTGGTTTGTAGCCTGCAGTCTGAATCAATATGAGACAAGATGCGTGCGCGCCCACACACACACACACACACACACACACAGTGGGAAAGCCCATTATACATTATTGATGACCCTCATATCACTATGAATGGATTGTACAGTAAAACATACAGTATGACGTGTGTGCATCTGTTCACATTTGTGGATGTGTGTGTCTGCATGTGTGTCATATGTATGTTTATGTGTGTGTGCGTATGAGTGTGTGTGCACACATCCCCAGCATGAATATGTGTGAAACCTGCTGTGAGAGAGAGAGAGAGAGAGAGAAAATCTCGAGAGAGAAAAATTCAATTGTTACAGTCTTGAGGAACTGAGTCTTTCACACCTGCGAATCTGTTTAGTCCATTGTGCATTGTGGGTCAACACTGTAGTGATGTGTTGTTGATGCATGTTGCAATTGTCTCTAGCGCCATAACATTGTGCTTGCTTGCTCTGTTGAAAATGAGAGACATGGAGCTATGAAGAGTTCAGGTGCCTGCTGGATATATGGGCCGAAAGAGCACACTGCCGAATTATTGGAGAAAACACACAAAAGCACCAAAGTGTTGAAAATATGAGCAAGAATGGTTTCTAGCAAAACAGTCATCGCAAAACAAGCGGGAGCTCCCCAGATGAAAAGGACACGTTTGTGTGGTTTGACGACCTCGATAAAACACCACACCCATTGCTAACCCAGTGGCTGTTGTTCCATCATATGAGGAGGACAGGCCTGAAGGATCCCTCAGCTCAAAGGATAGCAGCTCTGCTCGCACTGAAGCGTGACGGTTTACGGCTATGCAGGAAGAGCAGCGGGCCGACAGTCTGATGTGTCTGCAGCTGATGGGTGCTGCCATCAATGCAGTATGCCCCAGCCGACCCCTGCACCCGCCAACAACACATCATGCACCATCCCATGCCACCATGCCACCACCCTCTGTGCCACAACATCCCACACTCACTTCCATTTAACGTTCTCTGCCGCAACACAATGTGCCACAGCAAAGTCTGAGCAGACCATAATTCTCACTCTTGTCCCTGATGTTGAAGATGGAGCTCCATGCACTACTGCTTCATTACTTGGTTTAAATGTTCAAGACATTGCGCAATTTTTGAATGTCTATAGTTATAGTTATGTGTATAGTAAAGTTATTGTTGAAAGCAAAAAATATAATATGGAACATAGTAAATGGCAATATATCAGTGGTAAAAGAAATGAAATTATTTAAATTTTCAGATTATGTCATTGGCAAAAAAAATCATTAAAACTTTCGTCTATTGAAGATGTAGAGAAATAAATATAAAAGTCACATTTTCTCAACATAACAAGTAAGCCAGCTAATTATAGCAGAGATCCAACAGAAACGCCTAGTGAAGAGGCAATATATCAAAATGTCGCTGGGTCGTAGCACCGCCCTCCATCTTTGACCAGTTGTAAAATGCGAGTGGGGACTCATTATTGAGTCATTGCTATTGATCAATAATCCTATCAACCCATTCTGTTGTTGTCAATGCCATTGTTCTATGGGACAGTAAAAAAATCGTAACGCACGTACGTAATGCACCTTTAAATGAAAATTACATTTAAAAGCCCCATCCTGACTTGGTTTAGATCGAAGACATTTTGTTGCTTCACTCAAGTTGTTTGAGTTTTGATACAAGCGCCAATCGTAAGCAACAGGTTTATAATGATGTTTGAAAGAAACATGAGAATAGCTATGAGAATATGAATGAATGTTAGCAAATTGGAGTTTTATTAACTGAAGCCCAGTGAAAAGGGTAAGGGGTAAGAGAGGAGCTAGCTAATATTATGAAGCCTAGCGCTCTGCTAGTAACTAAGAAAATGTAATCTAGCCATACTAAGCTAGGTTAGCTAGTTAACCTAATTGACCTTCTAGTTCAAAACAGCCATATTAGCCTATGAATGACTAAAGAAAAAAGTCGTTTCTATTTCTATTTTGTAATTTTTTCAGTCAGCTTACTTGCGCTCCGACCATTGAGACCTAACTTTAACCAATACTAGACAGCGCTGCCTCCGAGAAAATATCTGTCTAACTAAAACTCTACCTGCTGAACATTGTTGTGTTGGTGTAGAGGTAAGCATCCCCACCTGTCATACAGAAGGTCAAGGTTTGATTCCAATGAGGCAGTCGGTTGTTTTTATGCAATTTCCCCACAGGGATCATTAAAGTTTAATTTCATCTCATGTCACAAAGCAAAAATTTGGATGATAAAATGCATTCTGGATTGCGGCTCCTGTGTGACAGTTGCAGGCTCTCCTGTGGGCAGGTCTAGACAGGGGAGGCTCCAAAGGTGCACTCAGGAGTTGACAACCAGCTGGTGAGGCTTGAGGTTGTCCTATGTCATCTCATCCTCTAAGTCTCTCCAGACCTTGGAAGAGAGAGAGAGAGAGAGAGAGAGAGAGAGAGAGAGAGAGGGAGACAATCTCAACGCGGTACAAACGGTCATCCTTTTGTACAGTTTTTTGCTTGCACATGCATAGCTGACCATAGACTTAATTCAGCAACACCTCATGCCTCTATGACTCTAAGATCAGGGTTTCAAGGTAATTCTATATTCAGTAAGATGAGGGATGAGATGAAACTTTAATGATCCCCTCAGGGAAATTGGCTCATTGCAGCAGCACCAGGCCATGCCTAGACCAGCTCGGACCATCAAACAGCTTTAGTTGGTTTTTCATGGTCATTGTTGGTCTGCGCAGAGATGGTCTGATGCTGTTTAAGGCGATAAACCACTGATGCTGGTAGACCAGCATACATAAAAGTGCCCAAAATATACTAAGCAAGGATTAGTGACGCAATTCTGACGTAACAAATTTTGAAACTCAGACTTAGAGGAAATATCAACTCTGCTCTGGTATTTTTGGCTCCCTGTCAGAGGCAAAGTTATTTACCTTTTAAATCACATTCATGTTTTGCGGTATTGTCTTCTTTTAATTTACAAGTCAAGAATCAAGAACATCTTTGGACATGCCTATTATTAAATCCTCAATCAATGGATGAAAAACAACACCACAAACTTCATGCATCACTAGAGATGATTTCTTCAACTATAAATAAACATTTTTCAGTTTTGTGTGAGAAAATGTACATATATATTTTGTCTTTTGGTAACGTGCCCCATTGACAAGAGGATTGCCATCTACTTTAAATCGTCTCCTGAAAATAGAACCAAATTCAATTTCAGTACGCTGAAAACTGGTGCGAAATCCCTTCTGTTTGAAACATTGTGACAAACAGTAATAACAATAATGTTTCCCCCAAAAGAATTACAACGAAAATTAAATCCTAAAATAATATAACTAAAGCCTTGGAATGAGTAACCTTATGAGTACATTTGGAGTATTTTTTTCAGTTTAATTTCAAGTCAGTTCAAACCATTTGGAGTGTGAATGAGAGTACACAACCTTTACTGTATGTCACTATGAATGTACACAACTTCATCTTTAAAGAATGAGATGTAATCCAATGCTAACCATTAAGATTAAAATAGCTCTCTATGGTTCGTTATGTGACGAATTCAATTCTTTGTATCGTCACATCATGTCTCCTATTTCACCCTTTTTGAAACAATGCTGTGTTGAAAAAATATTTCATGATCCTTGGACCAACAATTGAAAAGTCATTGAAAAGTACATACTGGGGAAAAAAATCAATAATGTGAATTCATTGATAACAAAAGGGGACTTGGACTAAAACAGGGCTTGGAATCAGAGAGCAAAGCTATCAGTATTTATCAAGAGTTACATTCTGCAGCAAAGAGCAGCGGTGTTCCTGTCTGGACCAGAACAGTTGTCACAGAGAAGGAAGAGGGTTGAAATAGATTTGGTGTGTCTTTCAAAGAGGTCAATGTTACTTAAATGAAACAAAAGCAGTTAATTGAAATGCAAGACTTAGGCTTTTTAATAATAACGTTAATAGTGTCGGTGGGATAGTAGGTTTGGAATCTAAGAGTTCACAAATTGAAGAAATTGTCATACTCAGATCCCTAACTAGAAATTTGTCATAATTTAACTTGCTTTTTCTCTCACTGTGCTTTTTCAGCAGTTACACACAATCCCACCTGAGGGCTGCCCAGTATAACCACAGCTCTACCCCACCGGAGTAGATGCAAGTTAAGTATCTTGCTCAAGGGCAGTGTGACGGGAATTGGCGAGGGAGGTGGGAGCGTGCCCAGATTTTCCCAGCAAGGAAAGAGCTTGCTCCTCTAGCCATCGGGCTACTGCCACCGCTTACGGCCATTTCAGACAACTGAGGACACTCCGCAGGGCAGACTCTTAGGGTGGATGTCCACTGGGAGGGAATTCACAAGGTAAGTAATGTAACGTTCATGTGAACAAGAGCTTTGTGTAGGATTTGTGTAGCGGCTGGAAGGAGTAGACCTCTCTCACACACTCACTTCCACGGCTGGCCACCCTGTTGTTTCTCTCTATCAGATATAGCACATAAAGACCACAACAATATATGAAACCATAAAGCTTAATAGAATAACCTCATACTTAATAGAGTAACTTAGAATTTCTGCTATTAAAATGAGGATAAATAAACACAAGCCCTGAGTCTCTGAGGATGTTTCAACAGTAAGCCACAGTCACTGTGTGTGTGTGTGTTAGTATAAATAAATGATTGTATCATTTTCCATCTGCTATTTGTTTAAAGATGTGTTACAGAGAAGAAAAGCAGCAGGAGTAATAACTTGTTTGTTTCAGCCACAGTGGGATGCTAAATAGGAAACAACATACATCAAGGAAAAAAACATAAAGGTCCTTGCTATGAGCAAACAAATGCTTTTTCATGCTTGCATTCCATGTAGTGAGAGCCTAATGATTGATGTGCAATTTATTGTTGTAAATAGAAATAGTTTTTTCTGTATATAACCACCCTCTGTGGGTAGTCCATTAATCTAGCCTATGGCGTGTTTCTCAGCAATGTTTAATCCTGACTACCTGTTACACCATACAGGACTGGCACACTAGGTACAGGACAAAGTGTAACAAGACCTCACAAAACCTCTATCTTAGACAAGATGCACTGTGCCACAGTGGGCTAAACATGAACACTGCACAAGTATATGTTTGAGCATGATGTCTTTTCGAGCACAGAGGATGAATTTGCAAGTGAGAGAAATCAGTTTCCCAACCACAAAAGGATTTTGTGGATTCCCAACTCAAGTAACCCTAACCTTTTTGCTTAAACCTAACTCTAACCAGTTGTTATACTTGCCTAAAAGGAACCATTAGCTAACCCTTTCACGTGGTGAACAGGTGAAAATGGCGTGTCCAATTTGTGTTATTGTCACATAATCCAGTTCATGGTGGAGGAATTTCATGTTAATATAATTTGTGTCAATACTGCATAATCTGCCTTTGAGAGATAGTCTCATTTCACAAAATGAGCACAGTGTTGATATATTCAAACCCAAAGTTTATTTTCAATGTACAATCACTTTTTTTTAGTCAGTTGTGTCAGTTGTGAAAAAGGTGGCTGCAATAATGTCCATTGTAATAATGTCATCACCATGAACTTTGATCTAGCTTGCAGAGAAGGCGTGGTGTCACTAGAAACAGTGCTTCTCAACCCCAATGGATTACAAGACGATTTTTAAAAAATATGTTTCCAATATATCATTTTATCATGTTTTTAATCTTTGTGATGATATCTAGTATCCGCAAATATCAGAAGTTCTCTGTTCTGCGTGTTTATGACTGGAAGAGGCAGTCATGACTAGGCACTGGTTAGTTTTGGGGGGCTAGTGTTGAGAATCACTGGACTTTTATGTATAAGATTTGTATAAGATGAAAATCTCACTGGTTGCATCCTAGAAAGAACCTTTCACTCACACATAAGACACAACTAACAAGACTCAAAAGATAGAGAGCAACAACCATTATTAATCATCAGCCATGATTACAATGTCATAAGAAGGAAGCCAGACAGAGGCTCATTCATTTATTATGAGGTAAAACATTCATGCAATTCATACAATGACTGGTGATCACATGCTTATATCATCAGAGGAGAAGGGAGAGATGAGAAGAAAGAGGGAGACAAGAGAGGGGGAAGGTAGAGGGAAGAAAAGAGGGGAGAGAAGAGAGAAAGTCAAGTATATGTAGAATAGTATTCATTCACCTGCGTTGTTCAGTAAATGATAGAATGGGCTAGAACACAACCGTCACAAGTTAGAATACAATTATTGTCATGGTGACAATTTGGGAAATTCACTTTCATAATTGCAGCATTAAAGTAATACAACAATTTCTCCTCGGTTTATTCAGTATTTACGGCACTATAGTGCTTTTGAAATTATCCAAAGCTAGCTTGTACCGTTTAATAAAAATATATAGTGTGGGAAATTGTAAGAACTGTAAAGAACTAAACTAAAAATATATACCTCCACACCATAGTCCAGCCCTACACCCCCATACCTCCAGGCCATGGTCCATCCCTTCACCATGGTCCATCACTTCACCCCCATACCTCCAGGCCATGGTCTAGCCCTTCACCCCCATATCTCCACACCATGGTCCAGGCCATGGTCCAGCCCTACACCGCCAAACCTCCAGGACATGGTCCATCCCTTCACCATGGTCCATTACTTTATCCCCATGCCTCCAGGCCCTGGTCCAGCCCTACAACCCCAAAACAACAGGCCTGGTCACCTCTCTACCTCGTGATTCTTTTCTTGTCTGGCTTCCCAGTGGTGGAATGACCTTCCCACCCCATTCAGAACAGCAAAGTCACTCCCCAGTTTCTATTGTAGGATGAAGACGTTCTCCCTTCTGAATCATATACCCTCTCCTGCACTCACTGTAATTACATGATCATATTATGGTCAAAGGAATATTGTCTGGGCACTGAGGCCCTGACCTTTGCACACCTCATTTTTGGTTGCTTGTAATTTTGGTGATCTAGGAATTTAAGCTTATTCTACTAAGTAACTCTTCATAAACTCAAAGCCGTAAAAAAATTAATGTAAAAATTTAATGCGGCAATCGCAACTGCTCCACCCTCCTTTTTTCCACATTTCTCTCTCACCTTCCCGCCTCTCTTCATCTCCGCTAACCTCTCCTCTGTTCTCCCTTCACTTCCTTCCATCTGTCTCCTCTCCTCTCTCCCTCCTTTTTCCCTTGTCCTCATCTCTCCATCCATTCCCGGTGATTAATTATTGCTGCTCAGTGTCAGTGCCTTTTAAAAATTATTAGCATTATCTTTTTCTCCTCTCATTCCTCTGCTCACCTCTTGCCCCCCCTTTCCTCTCCTCCACTTACCTTCTTGTGTCATTTTCATCTTCTCCTTTCCCCTCATTTTTACTCCTCTCTCACCTTCCTCTTCTACTCCTCTCCTCTCCATCTCTCTCTCTCTCTCTCTCCATTCTAGGTGATTAATTATTTCTGCCCTATGTGCTGTCCCCTCTCCCTTCTTTAAAAATCATTATCCAATCTTTTATTAACACCGTTTGGGCTTATCTGCGCTAAGCCATTAATAGCTTGGCTTTTTCTTTGCTGGAAAAATTAGGCCAATTGCTCTCTAGGCTACACTTGAGAATCACTTAACTTGAATTTAAAAGTTGGAGAGTTTAATTTGTATTTCGTGTGACCATCTAATCCCAAACGTTCTTAGAGAGTTTGACTAGTTTGAGTACATTTAAAAGCTGTAAATGTACTTGGATATGGATTAAGGCACTTCTACTCAGGGGGAAATGTTAGGAGGTATTGGGCGAGGAGGTGGAAGGGAAGCTCATTGGTATAAGGGTAGCTTATTTAATGGTAGATTTAAACAGACAAGTGTAAATATCCATCTTAAAAACATTTAGTCTAGTATTAAGTCTTAATGTCTTGAAAGCCTTTGTTTCTTTGTGAACAAATCTTCCAAAGGGGTGAGATAATTGCTTGTTTCCAGTAGAAGGGGGGGGGGGGGCATATGGATAACATGCACCAGCATATCTCAGACACCACTTAGGGTTTGAAAACGACTTGGGGACACCACTGTACACTGTATTGTACATTACACACAGGGGCGCTGCTATTACAGGTCAAAACAAGACATCTTGTTACTGATTGGCCCCGAGTGGGTTTGCAGTATTACTGTTAATGTTGCCTTGTTTCACTTGTTTCAAGGAAGATTTTACAGTTTTTTCCACAACTGCTTACATACATTCCTGAAATGATACTCCATTTTCCTAAAACAAAACCCCCACCTTGCTCTGGACAAACCTCAGACCTCTAAGACAAAATGAAACAAGTTACTCAGAAGATGTTATCTTCCTTTTTCTGCCTCAGGATCCTGTCTCTATGTTGGGTCAGGCCAGGGGTTTTCATCTACAACACAGGCAACGTTCTGCCTGATCCACCCCTGGTCGGACTCTGAAGCTAAGCATGTCCCCACAAGCCTCGGAGAAAGTTTTCCCATTAAGAGAATTTGATCGTACACCTTCCACCAGACCCTTCAGGTCTGTAGGGGTCTCAAGGATAGTCAAATCCTGACCTTGGTGGCATATTAGGGAAAGTTGGGTTATTAAATCTCACAAAGTTGTGGGAATCCAGTAGATTACTTTCTGGACAGTTGCAGCCCAATAATAATACCTAAAATTGGGGAGAGCCAGCCCAACCACAAATCGATGTCTTTGGAGGAATCCTTTGCATATTCTTCGTATTTTACCTCCTCCAATAGTTTATTTAGAGAATGAAAATAAGATTTGGGTTGGAAAACAGGAAGACATTGAAACAGATACAAAAGACATTCATTAAATGAATGTCCTGTATAAAAAGGTGCAGATTTTAGATCAACGGAGAGAGGCTTGACAGACAAAGCAAACAGCAAGGGGCTGATAGGGCAGCCCTGTCGAGTACCCCTCGAGAGTGTGAAGTACCGTGAGCTCATCTTATTAGTGACCACCAATTCTTTAGGTGAGGAATAAAGGAGCTTTACCCAAGCAATAACCTTAGGTCCAAAGCCAATCTCTATTAAGACTTCAAATATATATCCCCATTCAGCCCTATCTAAAGCATTCAGGAACCTCTGTGGATGTAGAATAAATAACATACAGAAGGTTACGGATATTGGAAAAGGAGTGCCAATTCTTGATAAAGCCTGTCTCGTCAGGTCAAATAATGTCAGGCATAACTTTCACTAGACAGGATACAAGAGTCTTGGCCAGTATTTCATAATCAGCATTGGATTGAACGGTACGACCCACGCTCAGTTTTAGCAGCAGTGTAACAGTCGTTGTGCGCTCTTTTCTTTGTCTATTCAGCCATGGTGGCTATCGCTGCTCATGCTAACTACCCAGTTCTTCTTCTGTTTATTCCAAACAAACTGGAAACGTAAAACGCATCACTTCTTGTCTCCAGAAGGTTTTTCCTGGGAAAAATCTTCTGACAGCAGATGTGTAGAACAGCTTTCATAAACAAAATTTGTCGGTATGGGGCATTTTGTGAAGATTGGTGATTGTTTGAATTTAGGCTGCAACTGTACAGCACGTGGATAAAGTCAAGGGGGCTGAATACTTTCTGAAGGCACTGTAGATAGGCACTTTACTCTCCTGCTACGCTTGAGAATCATTTAACTTGGACTTGAAGGGATACTCCACTGTACAACAACATTTAGTCCATTTAGTAGAGCCTGAGGCTCTCAAACAGATGGTCCACTATAGCCGAGCAGAGCATTCTCGTAAAAACTCATCGTAGCAACATTTGGACTTCAGGGATGGATGGCTATCCAGTGCAACCTACTTAACTTGGATGTAAAGCCTAGTTTACACTACTTTGCTGAATGTGTTTCAGTATGGCTTGATGCATGTGTGTGTTGGGGGTTGCGGGGTTATCACCCTTTAAAACACAAATCATCATGAGCAGATGTCCAGTCTTTTTAATCAGACTTTATAGTTGTCTTTATAATCTGTATTAATTAAGCAGAAATTATTAAAACCATACCATTACTTCCTACACTTTGTGCCCCTGGAAGTAAATTCCTACCTTAGTTACTTAGCATATTAGTCCACCATAACTGAAGCATAATTAATAGCTAACAAACATGGTTAGTTAATGCTTAATCGCTAGTTAATTAAGCATTAATTAGTGAAACATAATGTCGAAGTTTGACTTTTGGGAGGCACCGAAAAACAATGGAATATAGAATAAACCAATATAGAATAGAACATTAGGACATTACTACAGTTTCCAACAAGAATGGATAATAAGAAGAAGAGTGACCTGAAGAACATCCAGTGTGTGTGTGATAACCTTGATACAATACGTGTGGGTAGATCACACTGACATTTCCAACTACTGCAAATTGTTTAAGAAAAAGTAGAGTTAACAGAAACACCCCGAGCGCCCTCACTCACTTTTTTTTTGAGCGTGTGTGTGTGTGTGTGTGTGTCCTAAGTGACCTCTGTGTGGGACTTCCTCCAGTGTCCACAGCATAATTAGATGGAGCCGAGACCATCTGCAATACATCCATCACTGACACACACACACACACACACACACACACACATCTGCACCTGCAATGAAGAGGGAGAGAGAGAGAGAGAGAGAGAGAGACCACAGTCCACCTCTAATCAAGTTAACGAAGACATATCCAGGTTAAAGGAAATTAATATTTGCCGTATGCTGCTCTCATAGAGTCTAACTCAGCGGCTCTCACCTGGCATGCCTCGAGACTACTCAACTTTCAAGACAAACCAGTCAATCTATAACAAATACATTGCATTAACTTCATGAAAAGACCTGTTTTTTCCTAGTTCACACTACTTCCTGCTTCAGTATGGCTTCATGTGTGTGTGTGTGTGTGTGTGTGTGTGTGTTGGAGGCTGTGGGGTTACGTCTCACGATTTAAAACACATCTCTGTCCTGCAGAAACCGTTCTAATTACAATTACAGTGTCAAAAGCAATTACAATTTACAGCTGCCATATTGAAGAAGTCCCCACAAAATGGCATGTGTTCTCTTTAAATCCAGTGGCAGCAATCTGTTGCAGAACTGGTTAGACTGGTCTCTGGGCTGCTTCTACTGGTTAGACTGGTTTCTGTGCTGTTTTATATCACGTCACACATCAGTATGATGCAGAACTGGGTACACTGATATCTATGCTGTTTCTTTTATGTCACAGATTGGCTTGTTGCAGACCTGGTTTCACTGGTTTCTATGGTGTTGCTATTTTTTCACAGGCTTTGTTTCCATTCATTTCATTACATTTAATGGATTGTGAGAGAGAGACGGCGACAGAGAGAGACTCACTGAAGGAATGTAAATGAACATTTTTTGACTTTTGCTATCCCACCAACCAACCAAGTATCCATTGTGATAAGGAAGAAACTCCCAGACAACGTTTGTCCGCCGTATTCAGTGACTGTTGCTGCTGAGGAAGGAGGCCAAGATAAAAGTCGAATAAAGAGAATCACAGTATCAAATTTAGACCGCAGACATAGCGAACAGTTTTAGTCGGACATGGTGACGACAGTGATGAACTCACTGGATGAGAGAGAGGCAAGGAGAGAAAGAGACAAGGGCCGGATAGTTGAAGTGACATGACTGACTAGGTACTGTTACTGTGACCTACACCAAGACTGACAAAGAGAGAGAGACTTCCAGACAGACGTAAAGAGACCGAGACCAAAAGAAAGCAAGGGAGTGACAGGCAGAGGTTAAACTCTCCATCAAATTACGATGTATCTGATGTAGTTCAACTAAGTATCACTTGATTATTTGCTGCATCTCTACAGACTATATCACCCTAACCCTAAGAATAACCCAGGCATTTAATATATATAGACTACTTCTCACACAATATTCAACGAACACTATTTCCATTATTTCAAACATATAAAATGTTAAATATCTCAAAATCCTTTCTCTTTCTTGCAGTATGTGCTGTTTCTCCATCGTGGTTGTATAGCCATTCATTTTTGCATTAGTGTATTACCAAGTGCTTTTTGTTTGTTTTCAGACAGCATGAGATATGGCCAACTTTAGCTCATAGTAAAGAACAATAACATATTGCCCAATACAAATCAATTCTTGAAAGACTTTACATTTTCGTGTGGAGTTTCCTGACGTTCAGGAAGCTGATTTATTCAACCCAGCTGATGGAAACACACCTAATTCCCTTTTTTTTTTGGGACATTTCAAAAGTTTCCTTAAAATTCACTTGACAGTTGGATGGAAACATGGTTATAGAGACAGAACAACAAAGGTAGTAAGTCACTGAAAGACAGAGAGAGAAAGAGACAAAAAAATAAGAAGAACAAGCCAGCCAGAGAGTCAACCATGCGGGACGGACACGTGGAGAGAGAGAGAGAGAGAGAGAGAGAGAGAGAGAGAGAGAGAGAGAGAGATAAAGTGGCTAGCCTGCCCATCCTATGTCACGGTGACCCAAAGGAAGTTAGTTTGCAGCCTTAGTTACACATGATTTTAGACTGACAGGATGGCTGACACAACCGGACACACACACACACACACAGCAATGCAGCAGGAGACACACTTTGTCTCTCTAACTATACACACACACGGTGACAGTAAGGTGAGGGGACACATTGTTCCATAGGATGAAGGGTTGTTGAGGACACAATACTGACAGGTATTCGAAAGACAGAAAGGAAGAAAGACAACTGTACATTGTCCTAAAACTCACGTGTAAAAAAAACATCCTTTTTAAAGAGTGAGCCAGCAACAGAAATAGAGAAAGAAATAGAAAGAAAGAAAGAGAATGAAAAGTGCAAAAGAATGAGTAGAATGAAAGGGAAAGCAAGAGATGCACGAAAGGAGGGAGAGAAAAAGAAAGAAAGAAAGAATGAATGAAGAAAACTGACAGGTGCCAAAGCGGTCAGGGAATCACAGCTGATCTACACGCCACCTCACATTTCCGTTATAACGTCTGTGTTTAGTGTGTGTGTGTGTGTGTGTGTGTGTGTGCGTGTGTCTGTCACCACGCATCTCTATCCCAGTGAATGACTCTGACAGGCACAAAGGAGGCAGTTTGTATTTCCTGACCTCAGACAGAGATAGTTCCACTGAAAGGGAACCTTCCGGTCTCCAAAAAAGACAACTTTTCAGGAAATATGGGATAAAGAACAGTTGCTTTTCCCACGGTGGATGTGCATTTTTGACATTTTACAAGGATTTATTAATAATTCGCCACTTTCCACACATGGGAGATGTCAGCTGTCATCTGTAGAGAGGTCATATTGGGGCCACAGGTTTCTCCAGGGCGCTGGCAAATACAGTTCTTTTAGATCCCATGTTGCTTCAGATTTTTCCCGTACCCCTAGTCATCTTCCTGCCATCTGCTGTATGAGGAGTATTTGAAGAAGCAGATTATAGTAATAACCTGCGACATTTTCAAATAAATAAATGTCCGCCTGTCAAAGAGAAAACGTGTTTTTAGATTTTTTTTGATCCAACCTCTAGTCAGTTCATGAAAGCTGTTGCTGTTCTCAACACCGGTGTCAGGTAGGTGTTTCACGGTGCATAGATGCGCTTCCTGTGCCCTGTACTCTGTGTGAACTGGGAAGTTAGCATGAGCAGCGATAGCCACCATGGCTAAACAGACAAAGAAAAGAGCGCCACCTACAGAAAGTCAAACTTCAACAAGAGAAAATCCAAAAGAAAAAGACGTCACAGTACTGGACACACTGTTTGATTGACAGGTGATCTCTGGGAAGTGCAGTGAAGAAACACCACAGTGATTAACAAAAGTAAATTAACTGACTTGTTAGTTTTATAATAATGACGTATGCTGCTGATGGAGAAGGTTCTGTCCTGTTTGCTCTTTGTTCTACAGTTGTGAGAAAAAGGTTGTCAACCCTTCTGAATTACCTGCCTTCCTGCATGAATGGCTCCTAAAATATGGTCTCATTTTCAAATAAGTCATAACAGATAAACACAATGTGACTTGACAAATAACACAGCAAAAAAATAGTTCTACATTGTATTTTTCCATTATAATGTGTCCCAGCGTGAAACACGGCGTGAATCTTATTCAATTAGCGCCACAGTTTTATTACAGCCGGTCCAATAAAACTGTGGCTCTACGTATTTGGAATTTATCCTCCAGACAGCCTGCATCCTAGCACGCATACTGTAATTTCTAGTATTTTATCCTCCGATCGCCTCGGGGGATCCATTTTTTTTTTGCCCGTTTCCAAAACCGTTGTGTGATGTTAATGTGAGAACGAGCTGTTTCCTCTCCGCGGCGGAGCAGAGAGATACCGAGACAAAGAGAAAAAAACAAGAAAGCATGACTCGGTTTCGTGTAAAATGCCCCGAAGACGTTAATATATAAGATAGCATCAGAGGGAGAGAGAGAGAGAGAGAGAGAGAGAGAGAGAGAGACCACACTGTCACACTTTCTTTCTTCTCTCATTCACTCTGAAACACTCATTCTCTTGTTGCTTCCTCTCTCTCTCTGTATATGTGCTGTAAGTGTAAGGACATTTAAAATAGTCTTTCGGTGATAAGTGAAGTAATATTGTGAATCCACTCTACAGCTTCACTAACCGATGAATGACTTAAACTGCAAGTCAGATAACATCATGTTTTGAAAATGAAAACTCATATTTCCAATATCCAATATCTATGTTATTATGGCTGCACATGTGTTTTAGTTGCTGAAAGGGAAAGCAAAACACATATACTCAAGTATGCACTGTGTGTGTGTGTGTGTGTGTGTGTGTGTGTGTGTGTGTGTGTGTGTGTGTGTGTCTGTGCACCACATACATACCACACAGTCATGCACTTAGCTAAGAATGGAGCTTCCTACATCTAACTTTCGTGCATGCACACACACACTCACTCACTCATACACACAGACGATACTAATAGGTTTTAATGAATCTGGGTCCCGTGGTGAAAGACTACACCGATAAACGAAAACTGAAAAAGTGCAAAAAAAACAAAACGACTCACACTTAACGAAGGTGTCACTCTGAGAGAATCCGTTACTCTGCTGCAGATCGAATTCATTCTACTCATCGTGTAAACTAAAACCAATGTTGTTTTGCTCCCTTCTTCGCCAGCTCTCCGTGACATTTTTGTGATGAAAACATTTTGTCAGTGCATCAGAAGCGTATGAGGCAACACTACAATCAATAACCACGTCCAATCAGTTTTATCTCAATTTGTTTGAGCCAGACAGTAATTTGCAACGACATACATCACAAATATAGTGTTACAAACCAACAACTATGACAAATACTAGATATTAAGGAGATCAAAAACCTTTATGTAACATGGTCGATGTACAACGTACGGTGTCACTACTTGGTGCAAACCCTCAAAATACCTTGAAATACCCTGGCATGCCATGCATGAAAGAATGTCAACTCTTGATGGGATTGTAGTTCTTTCAAGTAGAGAATTCATTGAAAAAACAATGAGGGTGGCAACACTGACAAGCATAACAGTGCAGATCATTGCAAGTGTGGCGTGAAACTCCACTGCACAGCGACCACCAGGTTTTCCTCCGAAGCCCCCGTGGTGCCGGGTGGGCCGAGGGTTCACAGTTGGCTGAACGCCGAGCGATGATCAGTTGCACTTATCCACCAACCTCCTCCTGGTGTAATGTCTGGTGTCCAAACGCTGGGTCTAATGTTTATCGCAGATATGTAAATCCCATAATTTAAGCGTGGCTTTTTCCCTTCAAAAAAATGTCTCTGTAAGTGAGTCACTGACAGGGAACAGAAAAACAATCAATTTCAAACCGCTCAATTTCAAAAGGATATGTATACCTGCGTCAATTAGGAGCACAATGACATAGGGTGCGCTTGATTCGTTTGTCCTACGTTCCTGGGGGTCTGGGAGAAAACTACCCAAGGTGCAATTTCTTACCGATTTGTTCGGTGTTGACCAGCTCTCCTCCATGAGAAGGGAGTGATGAACGAGAGTTGTTCTTTTATCTACAGTCGCACTCATCTGCAAGAGCTCGGCTTTTAATATTTTCGATTAAGAAAAGAAACAGAAGCTGCCGCAGCCTGTCAGTTCTGTGAACAAGTCTGCCTGAATACTATGAACACAGCGAAAGAAAAGCAAAGAGAAGAGGCGTAATAAATCTGAGGGAAATGCCCCGTCACTCGTGTACATGACTGACTCAAATGACTTGAATTCAAAATGAATTAATTTGCAAATTGAGGCCAGTCAGTTCACTCCTCCATACCGGGGCGCTAATAAAACTTCATTATGAGTATTTTCTACAAATCGTGTGTGTTCTTAATAGAGCGGTATCTATTTTAAAGAATGCAAGTAAAAGTTGCATTACTGTGAAAATGTAACTTTAATAACTCTTTAACAGTCACCCTGGGAAGAGCTCAGGGAAAATAAATATTTTACTTTAAATTCTCATCACGAGCGACCCGTAGAGCAACGCTGAATAATTTAGTTTGGATTTTAATGTTTACTATAGAAGATACAGAAGTCCACTGTACAGTTCAGATGGTTTATGGCAGTGGTTCTCAATCCAGTCCTCAAGGACCCCCTGTCCTCCAGCTTTACTCAGGCACACCTGAACCAATTAAAGTATCATGAAAACCTGAAGCCTCTACTGAATTTTTTTTTGTGTTTTACATTTTATGGTGCAGACACTGTAGTTCATCAGCTTTTATGATCTCTAAACCCTTCCACAACTTACGTGCAACCCCTGCACCACTTGGGGTAGCTTAATCCTGATCTGGGATCTGTATAAGATGTGTTTTGCCTCCCTTTCCACCAGCTAGGGGTCTGCCACTGAGTTCTGGCATCTGTACGTCATTACATCCATCATTATCAGTGCATCAACTGTGACATTTGTAACAGAGGATAAGACAAATATGTTGCATTTACTGTCAGAACACAGAAAAGGTTCTGACAGTTTCAGAAGGAAGAGACAGAAAACAAGCCTTCTTTTATGGTGCCTTCCCTTTCTTTCTTGTTGCGTCCTTCCGTCATTTCGATCTATGCTCAATGGGATTGGACACAATCTGTACTTGTTCAAAGAAGAAACTCGAAAGGGCCGACTCCCAAAAGAAGAACCTGACCTCACATGGATGTACCTGGAAACTATTTGACCATGATCAGGAGACGATGTGATGCCCAGATGATGAATGTGTAACTTGAACCTGCTAACCCTTTAGACCAATTACCGTCACATCACTTCTGAAACCAAAGGTGTCCCCGTGCCCAACACACACACACACACACACACACACACACGTACCCAGACTTGTACACACAGGTACAGACGCTAGTAAAGACACAAACACACCCGCAGATACACACACACACTCTCATCCCTGGCCCCATCTGTTGCGTGGCCCCTGTCATACAAATGTCACCCGATGACATCATTGGCCTGTCAACCTTTCCCCTTATCACACGCACTCTCTCTCTCTCTCTCTCTCTCTCTCTCTCTCTCTCACTCACACTCACACACACACACACACACACACACACACACACACACACACACTGTCCTTTCGCTGGGCCTGACACAGGCAAAACGCTTCGTGTGACAACCCGTCCTGTCCTCTTTCCTCTCCTTTCATCTTCCGTCTTCTCATCCTCTCTTCCCCTTGACAACTCCTCCCCTCTTTGTTCCCCACCTCCTTTTATCCTCTCCTTTCCCCTTCCTCTCAATCCAATCTCTTCCCTCTTTCACCTCCTTTTCTCTCACGATCCCCTCCCTCGCATCTCCCTCTCACCTCTTCTCCTTTTCCCTCTACTTTTCTCCCTTCCTCTCAACATCTATCCACTCTTCCCCTCTCCTGTCCCTCCTCCTTCTCCCCTTTCAAACTCCCCTTTTACCTCCCTTCCTACCCCCTGCCCTTCCCTTTACCCCCATTCTCCTCCTCTTCTCCTCTTCTTCTGTCCAAGTTAACTTTGTTAAAGTGCGCTTGGAGTTTGACTGTTTAGCTGAAGTGACACAGAGGGCTTATTCACACCGTTGCCTGTCCTCTCTCTCGCCCATCACCTGGCTCTCTCTCTCACACACACACACACACACACGTAAGTAAATACTGTATACACAAGCAAACTCATATAAGTATGCACACGTTTGCATTCAGGCATGCACATGGACACAACATGCATGTACAGCTCTGGAATAAATTAAGAGACCACTCCAAATTATCAGTTTCTCTGGTTTTACTATTTATAGGTATGTGTTTGAGTAAAATTAACATTTTTGTTTTATTCTATAAACTACTGACATGAGTTGTGCCTGTGTTGGAATTCAACAGACACTGGAATGGAATGGCTGCCATACATGTAGAGATGCTGATTTAAGAAAAATTTGGAGTGGTCTCTTAATTTTTTCCAGAACTGTATGTATGTAGATGTGTACACACACACACACACACACACACACACACACAGGCATACACACACAAGTAGCCACTCACACAGTGCTTGACTTCAGCATGACTTACAGTCCTTAATACTCTCATACCAAAAGATTTTGTGCCACTCTGGCAAACCCTTCAGGCTTAACTCCAAAGTTATTCTCTGAGAGAGTTCCCCAAATCATAATTCATATAATATCATTTTCCTGCAGAAAAAAAGTCAAAAAGTCAACATCTCAGGAGGTAATAAACTGGTTGCTGTTACAGTTTCTTTTCCATGGTTCATTTTGGTGACAAAATCAGACCAGAACCTGGGAAAACATGGGTCGGGAAAGAGAAAGGTTAAGACTTAATATTAATAATACCCCTCCCTCCACAACTACTGCTGAGGTACCCAGGAGCAAGGCACTTTCCTCCAACTGCTCCAGTGGAATCAGCAGTAGAGGACTGGTTGTACTGGTGTGAAGTGAATGTGTGGGACTGTATGAGTGAATCACAATATTGCTGGAAAACCTTCCATAGACAAATGAAGATGTTTAAAATGCTGGGGAATATTTTTAAGGGATGATGGCAGCCGTCTACAAGACAGACACCATGGTATTCCTTTAGTTTATGGTCGCTGTAGTCTGGGTTAACATGAGCAAGGCTCTCCTAAAACTAGAAACCAGACAGCCAAGACTCTCTAGGTGATTTCATAGAGACAAATCCCAGAGCCGCCTCATTAACGTTGAATAGGGGACTGATTTGTGAACACTGTGACAGTATCCAATGTGATTTTACAGGGATATGAGCACATTTTTCTGTCTGACAATTTTTTGCAGCCCTATGAAACAAAGCTCATTTGGGGCATTAAAAACTCACTGGTTAGTGAAGCGGTCCGGTCCGGACACATCACAGAAGGTCCGGACACATCACAGATTACAGGACTTGTTCATGTTCACAAAATATTAATAGAAGAATCTAAGATCACAGGAATAACTTTTTCCATTAAAGACTAAGGCTCTTATCCCAAACTACAAAACAGCACATCCCTGTTTAAAGTGAAATACCAAAAGCCATTTATCACTGCTATTAATAAGGCCCAAGCTTTATTATTTATTGATTAACATTACAGCTCTCTTCCAAAGCTAGAAACCAAAGGAGACAAGGTCCACATCTGTGGTTTCAGCCTGGAGCTGCACCATTGATAATAAATGGGAGACCAAGATTGTAGATTCATTCAATGTTTCTCTTACCTTTTACATCCAAATGAGCTTTACATAATGGTAGTGGTATCACCCTGGACCCTGACTTTGTTCAAACCAAGAAATCTTCCCTTAGTAAGTGCTGCCATGGCAACTTCCCCTCTAGCATTATTATGCTTGGATAAAATAATATTGATAGAAATCTAATCTTCACCAATATAAAATCAAATGCTAAAATGTCTAGACAGGAGATTATTTCTAAAAGGAAACAAATATAGAACAGTATTATAATTCATAGACCCACCAGTCCACAGGGAAAGATTTACAGACAAAACAGGATGGACTTAACAAAAACTTTATTCCCCCCAGGGAAGCTTTACTGAGCGCACTGCTCTTCTTCACCAACACCCTGCGTCACACTCACATTGTTACACACTTTCACAGCTGCAACCACAGTCTTCTACAGTTGGCCCCTGAGCACCTCTAAGGGCCAATTACTTAGCTCAAGGCCACCATGACAGTAGATGTTTAGGGGGTGGAGAGCGTTACTCATTCAGTTCCCCCTCTCAGACTTTACAGATTTAGAAAAACAATTTGGACTAAAATACCCATAAATCTATACATACAATTCTATAGGAATATTCTGACATTGTTAATTGTAGTTAGTTATTTTTCTTCATCAGACACTTGTCATGAATGTCCCCTTCTCCATATTTACCACTACATCCCTGTTGCTATATATAATCTATATAAGCTCTTTCTATCTCTCCTTCCATTGCTATGCCGATGATACCCAGCTGTACCTCTCAGTCAAGCTAAATAAGTTGGCCACTCTGCATAGTTGTTTATCAGATGTCAAGGACTGGATGTCATAAAATATGTTACAATTAAATTCAGACAAAACTGAAGTCCTTGTTGTGGACTGAGTGTGCATCCGGCCTAATTCAACCTGCCCGTGGTCCACTAAATCAACATATTAAGCCTGCCTCTGAGAACTGGGGAGTCCTTTTCGACCTGAGCCTTAACTTATGTCCTCATAAGTTAAGGCTCAGGTCGAAAAGGACATTCTAACAAGCTTGTTCAGTCATGATTTTTCCATCTCCATATGAGCCAGTATCTCACTTCGAAGGAAACTAGCTAGCAACACTGATGTCAAGACAATGCTTTTCAACATAAATGATAGCTAACGTTTGTGCTGTGCTAAGCTAGCATTGACTTGCGTACTTAAGGGTGCATGTAATTTGTAGCATGACCTGGCCCTGTGACAGCATGAATCAATGATTTTGTAAGGTTAAAAGATGACACAAGATGGTCACAACTGGTTTTAAGAACTAAACCCACAGTAATTGTATGCATGTCAGCCCACTGAGCCACAGGGACACCCTGCCATCCAAAAGTTCTAGTTGTGGCAATGAGGGATGTAATGAGATTTTAAGATTCAGAGTAAAAGTTTGTTAGCGGGTCTGGGGAGGTTGGATTAAGTTTTGATGACATCCTTCTTATACCTGATTCTGTGCTTAAACAAACACAGCAGATTAAAGATTCATTACGGCTTCTTGGGTAGGACAAACAGTACGGGGTGTCCTGTTCTGTCGGGATCGCTCAGCAGGGAGCAACTCTAAACCTCAACACAGAGGAAAGAGAGAGAGAGACACGTAAAGGATGAGAAAGAGAGAGAGGAGGAAGAGGGAATAACGAGAAAGGTAAGAGTACAAGAAAGAACAAAAGGAAGAAGGAAAGAGAGGCTTAAGATATGAGAGAAAGGGAAAGATGGGTGGATAATTATCATGGTAGGAGAGGGCTGGCAAAAGAAGGAGAGAAAGAAAGAGTGGATAGAGGGGTAAATAGACACATAATTACCACGTTGGAGAGAAGTATGGAGAGTGATGAAAGAGAAAGAAGAAAGACGAGGACTGGAGATGTGCCAAGGCAAGTTGCATGCTTGCAACTGTCTCTCATTTACTTTCACTGTCACTTTTCTATGACTTCTGTACTTTATTCCTTCTTTACTTCTTTCTCCTTCTCAGGGTCTATCCCTCTGTCTCGTCTTATATTCTATTTCTTGTTATTTTTCCTTTTTTATTTTATATTCTCTCTTTCTCCCCTTCCGCTCTCAGCAGGGTAGAAACCAATGTCTGGTGACTGATAGATTGATAATGAGTTTGAAGGAGAGAGGAAGAGGGGGAGATGGAAGGAGCGAGTAGAAGATGTAGAGGGAGAGAGGAGAAATACAGTAGGAGAAAAAGTGAGAAGAGGGAGGAGCGAGAAGAAAGGGGACGAGGAGAGAACAGCAAGGAAATAACAATTTCCACTGACTTTAATTGGAAGAGAAATCATCACTCTGTGACAGTGCTGAAACTGGGAAGAACCAACAAGGAAATTTAACACTCTTTCGACAGAATTTATTTTTTTTACTAAAAGTGGTAATCCACATCTTTGTTACTAAGTGCTCATTGCTGTGATGTTTGCAGAGATCAGTTGTCAAACAATGTGGCCAGTACTGTGACATTGTTTCCCTTGGATTTCCTGCTGAATTTCTGAATTATTCTTCTATTTATTCCAAGCAAACCACTGTTGCTGCTGCCAGGAATATGAAACACTTCACTTCTACCAGACACCGGGTGTTTAGAAGAGCAAAAGCTTTCATGAACTGGCTGTAGGTTGAATCACTGTTCATAACGGGGCTAGATGGCATTTTATTAGGGTACACAAATTCTCACCTACCCTCGCCATTGCTGGAGATACGGGATGGGAGGTTTGCGAGGTGAGAAGGAGCGTTTGTGGTTGTCAAAAACAATATTTGAATGGGATATGCAAACAAAGAGGCCTTTGGCAAGGGAAATATGTTTTTAGTATCGGGTTGTGATGATCTTTTCATGAGTAAGGCAAAAGCTGACAATAGAGAACGAAGAACGAATCTTTCAGAAAGTAAAAGAAGCATGGGCTGCAGAAATGTGGAGCTAATTTACTGCAAATTAGTATTATATAAGCTGCCCAAGAAAAAAAATGTCAATGTATAAGGTATATTACCCCACCATATTGAAACAGCTTAGGTGGATAGAATTTGTCAGACGTGTCCACTTAATAAAATTGGAAATAAAGTCCATTTTGCTTTGTTTGGGCTTTATTATGGCAAACAATGGGACATTGGGACATTGGGACATGGAAAGGTGAATAGGGAGGTCAATTTCTTATGTATGGAGGGCTTTGAAATTGTAAGTCGGTTGTTTGATCATGAGATGCTCAGAAGAATAAAAAGAAAAATGAACACCATTTCATATTGTACGGCTGTGGGCAACATCCACACGACCAGAAAACAATCAGAAAATATTTAGTTTTAGTAAGTCATTTATGAGTTAACTTGGCACAAATGGTATCATGGTATTACACATATGTTTCAAATTAATGAATGTAACTGGAGATAAAACAAGAGATGTGATCTTTTTTCTTTTCATTTCTTTTATTCTCTTGTACGTGTGCCTAGTAGTAGCAGCCAGAGATAAATTGGGTTGAAGCGGATTGTGAAGGTTCAGTATCACTTCACCTCATGTCATACGCTGCACAATTGATTATAAGGCGAGCAGCCATTCACTCCTGTAACAGAGCTGCTTTGCTTCCAGGGTAGTTTTGGAGTCTCTGTATTATTTACCTTCTTTCCCTTTTGTTCTGTTTTCCTTCTCTTCCCCTCCACCTCTCCCCTCTCCTTCTATCCCTCTCTCTATTTTAATCTTTCTCCTTCTTTGCCACCCTCCTCTCAGATTCAACTGTTGAATTGCAAAACAAATACCATCTCCAACTTCATAATGAGAAGATATGATAAGAAACGTTTTTGTCTCTGTGTATCAAGGACATAGAAGCACTACATGAAAACAGCCATCAATCAAAGTCCAATTAATTGGAATTTAGATTTTCTTATGCTATTTCAAAGATTCAAGATGAAATACTGTTGCTACTGTAATTATATATGATTTAGTTTTTTTTTGTAAAACAAGATAACGCTAATATTTTATAATGTGTAATATTTTGAGTTGAGTTTTTTTATGCCGTTAATTTAGTTAACATTGGTGTCACATTTGGAAATAGTGGAGCGCTGGTTTTAGAACAAAACACAATTATCTTTGTGTTAAGAGATAATTCCTGTTTAATTCACCCTAGACTGTTCTCCTATTATGTGACACTGTGTCTATTGATTGTGGTGGAAATGTAATCATTGGAAGCAGGAGTGAGTTTGGATGAAAAGGATTGGTTTGCAGGCAACAATATTTTCCAATGGGGCAAGCCCAGGGTGCAGATTGAAACACTGCAATTATTCATGATACTATTGATGCTTTAGTACTGATCATATTCTGTAATTACCACAATAATCATAATAATTAACTGATTGTCATAAATCTGATTGTCTATGAGCTTGTCCTAGTTGGTAAAGCCCTTTGAGGCTTGTTTGTGATAAAGGGCTATAAATAAACTTGACTTGACATGAAAAACAGTATGTTTTTAAACCATTGTTAACACGTGTGTGTGCAAAGTAAATCACAGTGTATAATGTGACAAATTACAATTATTAACATATCAATTTACAGGCTGCTAAATTACCGTTGCAAAGGCCCATTAACCTGAAATGTATCACTAAGCCCATATTAAGGGCACGGTAATGTAATGCAATAAAAGATAAGGAAACAGATTATTTACCAGAAATTACTGATTTGTTTACTTGTGAAGAAACACCCAATGAGTGGATACTTTTGTTAGGAGGCAGATAATCATAAATTCCTCAATAATTTATAAATTTTTCTGAAATTGTCATGTAAGTAGATGTAAAGGAACGATTATTTACTGTCATATTATTGTAGGTTATTCAGATGTACTAACCATAACTCTAACAATAAGGAAATATTTATAAATGTGTGTGTGTGTGTGTGTGTGTGTGTGTGTGGTGGGGGCTGACCTGTTTTGCTCCTCAGTATTACGCTCAATATTAGGCATGTGAGGACCATCAGGATGACAAGTCAAGCAACACATCTGTGTGTGTGTGTGTGTGTGTGTGTGTGTGTGTGTGTGTGTGTGTGTGTGTGTGTGTGTGTGTGTGTGTGTGTGTGTGTGTGATGGGAGGTTAGAGAGACGTAACAACACCTATCTTCAAACCTCACCTCACAGATATGAACAGACATTAATGCCAAATGATTCTCTCTCTTTCCTCTTCTCACCCTCACTCTTTCTTTCTGCCTCTCTTTCTTACTATTTCATCCACACTTCCTCTCTCTCTCTTTCCCCAGACCAGGAGGTGAGACATCATGGCCCCCTCACCCCCACACACACCTCACTTCTTCTTCTTGCCTTCACGGGTGGCTGAGGATATTTCAGAGCGCGGCGCCAGAGAGTAACTATAGACAAGACAGGCAACCCCATCCTGTTTCGCCCTGTAGGTGTCAAGCACTATGGTTCTTATAATCGGGATGATTACTGCCCCGTCCCCCCTCCTGTACACTGCACGCTGTCACGAATAAAACGCACCCGAAGCGCCAAATGATTCCGGTTGATGACAGTTTGGAGCTAAGAAGAATGCCTTTGCTATTACTGTTGGTGTGTGTGTGTGTGGGCGTGAATACATGTGGCGGCATGGGGTTCATTGTTAGTGCATGAATGTGTGTATACGTATGTGTGTGGGTGTGTGTGTCATTGTGTGTGTGTGTGTGTGTGTGTGTGTTTCTGCCTGTGCAATAGTAATAATAGTAATAAGGGAGGGATATTTTCAACTCTATTCACCAGCACACACACCCATTCCCCTCTCTCTCTCTCTCTCTCTCTCTCTCTCTCTCTCTCTCTCTCTCTCTCTCTGTCTCTCTCGCTCACAACAAGAGGTGACTGATTGAATTTTGAGGACTTCACTACCCAGAAATCCTGTAATGTGACGTCAGTAAACTAAATGTCTTCTTCGTGTCTGGTGGTGGAGGTGGTGAATAGGCTCGCTCACGGCTGTTTATCAGACACTTTTTGATTTCCCTCTTAAGTTTCGATTCATCACTTCCTGTGCGAGAAGACTTCCTGCCTTATATAGTCTTGCCAAGTGCAGCTTTAATATGTGTTTCTCTCTGTGTGTGTTTTAGTCGTAACAAACACTCCATTTCCAGCCAAATAAGAGATAAGACTGAAGAATGGGGAGACACCGATAGTGGCTAAAGAGGCTCTTAGGCTGAGCAGCAGATTCACAAGCTGCCATTCACTTCAACAGAGGGCAAGGTGGGTATTTGTAGGACAAATCTTTCAGACCTAGAAAAAACACACACACACAAGGAATTCACTGAAATGGGTCCAACTCTCCTAAATCCAGCAGTGCTTCATTTCATCCTGTCCAAAAAAACAACTTATCACGAAACTTGAAGTTCCCGTAAGAATATTAGCATTATTATAGCATTATTTATGTGATACCATAGCAGATAAAATATGGTTTAGTATGATGACATCACTTTAAGATCACCATCGAAGTAAAGATAGAAACATCATTGAAGATAACTCCCGTGCACTGCCGGAAAAAGAAACTGACCGAATGCTCTCGTCTGTCCCGCAGACTCGGGCTCAGGCAATCCGGCCTTTTCCCATCGCTGCCCCGAGGCTGTGGATTAGTCGACTCCTTTACACCAGGTCTGCCCCACCATCGACACTTTTAAGTCCCGCCTAAAAACGTATCTCTCCTTCCCTAGCTTTGGAGTCAAGAGAGAGCTGAAGTGAGGTGACCTTTCTGACGTTTTGGATGCTTGATGCTGATATGTCAAAACCAACATAACTGCACTGGTATAGTTGCAAATCTCAGCTGCTTCACAGTGTTTGGATTCAGACATTTCCTAGCTACAGCAATAAATGAACCGACACCATGTTTTTCCTTGTTTCACTGGAAGCAAATCTGGAGTGGATGCAGCGAACCCTGAAAACTATGCTTTTCTTCCTTGCAGCCTCCTCCCTCCCCCGTTCCTCTTGCTTCATTGCGCAAAGTCAACACGGCGAAAAAGAACATTTCCGTTTGGGAAGCGAGCGTGCACACAGTACCTACCAGGTATTTGTTTTGCGCCGCGTTCAGATTTCAAGATCCAAACTGAGTAAATGTCTCCCACCCTGGGACCCGAGCGCCGTAAACCATAATGACAGGCTTGATGTGAGCGGACCAGGGATGTAGAGGAGGGTACACATCATTTTATCTGTGGTTTGTTTAGTAAGTGATATTATTCCCACAGAAAGGCCTCTGGAACAGCATTTACACCTTGTGATACTAACGTTTTCAATTGAAGCCGACACTAATGTAATTCTCTGAAACGGTATCTAGACCTATGTGACACTAAAACTCTCCACCGATGAAACCCACTCTCCATTGAAACCAATACTAATTCTCTGATGCAGCATTTAAACTAACATTCTCCAATGAAACCAATATGACTAGGGTTGGACCCATATGGATTTATGAAAATTTCAAGTAGTTGTTCAGAAGCCTCTGAACCTGCATTTAGACCATGATGGGACACTAAAACTCTCCATTCAAAGCCATGTTAATTCAATTATTTTAGCTGGGTCAGCAGCTCCTTAAGGCAGGTCTTACAGACTGAAGCTGTATGGCCCCCATGTGATTTTTATTAAGAGATATATCGCTCTTGTGCTACTAATGAGATTCTTTGAGAGAACATTCAGACGCTCAGTGGGACACAAAAATTCTCCATTGGAATCAATATTAATGAAATCCTTTTGGGTCGGGGGGCCCAGCATGACCAGCCAATGGCAGCGGAGACAGCGGTGTCATACGATCAAATGAAGTTGAAATGCCAAGCAAATGTCAAAAAGCAGAAATACCCAAGACAAGAGTTGAATTTGAGTTAATTATGAAAACAAACAGCCTCGTAATGGAAGGTGGAAGATGATCTGTTAGAGGGAGGAGGTGTTGGTTATTAATATGGATGAGCTCTAATTCTCTTCGTTGCCTTTTTCATTCACACGTTTCCCCTTAAATACACACACACACACACACATACACACACAAACACCCTCAATTTCTTTTCTCTCTGTCAAGTCAATTAAAAGATTATTTCCCTCTCTCTCTTTCTCTCCCTTTCTTTCCGAGCAGCAGAACAGCTGTTCAACAGTTTGTTATAAAAACGACAGACATTAATTCACTCAGAGACAGAATGAGAGGGTGAGGAGGAAGGTAGGATTTGTTAAGGATGATCTCGTCCACCTTCTCTTAGCTCCTTCATCGCTAAATAAAATGTGGAAAACAAAATGTGGCCTCAGTACTCCAAAACCCAGATAATTGTATTCTTGAAAAATTATTTTGTAAGAAATATTCTCAGAAAAAAGTTGTAATAAAATATTTCATAAAATGTACTCATAATAAAATAATTTAAGAAGATAAACATCACATTATTACATTTAAATAATATTTGTAATGTGCAATATATTTGTAATTTGTAATCATTTTTTCAGAGCAGATCTGACTTTTTATTTTGGAATGAAGAGAAATGCCCTTTTTCATTTGTTTTATTCTCTTTATTATTACATTTATTACATCAGCCTGGTATTCCTCGCTATAATGTAAGTTATGGATATCATGGAGGTTAAAGTTTAGGTGGGTTTACCCTCCACTACTATCCTTGCACGCACACACACACACACAGCGTAGAGTTGCGTAAAGTTGAGGCAGACAAATCACCTCTCTGGACCTTCACAGCGAGAGACAGCTCTTTGACAGAACAGCAGAAATTGTCACACTACAGTGGTCTGACACACACACACATACACACTGGTACACACACACACACACACACACACACACACACACACACACCCCTCACGAGACTCCCGGGTAGGAAGACAAGCGACAAGCTGTCAGTGTGTTCGCGTGTGTGTGTGTGTGTGTCAGTGTGAGAGACGCTCTTCTTAATTAGCGAGCTATCCTGATGGCAACAGACTAGGGTCAAACTGTGCAGGGCTGCGTCAAGTGTGCGTGGGTTTTAAGGAGAGTCGTTTGACTTCTCTCCTTCACGACATGTCTGAGAGCTGAAAACACTTCCTAATCACTTCTGAGACAGAGCCCCCACCAGGACGGACGGACAGACACACACACACACACACACACACACACACACACACACACACACACAGTTCGTGCTGCTTGCTGATGGATTGCACCCAGGCCAGGCAGGGTATAGCTGCGCTTGTCTTTGTTTCTTGTTTGTTGAACAGATGCTTCATAATGACACACAGACATCATCATCATCATCATCACCCAGAGACAAATCACAAAGCTGCTCCATTTAAAATGAACAGGAAACTGCCTTTGTGGCTTTTCAGGCTTTTGGTCTACTTGGTAAGAAACCTTCATAACCCCGACCACGGTAAACAGGTCTGTTCTGTTAGCTGTCCGGCTCTCTGCTCTCGCTCTCCAACCCGTCAACTGAAAAGCTGGAGGTTGCATGCTGGCCTGAAGGTAGATGGGTCCATTAATAACCAGAAGGTTGTTGGTGCAACGGGAAGGAGCTTTCCAGCTGTGAGCTTCACATACCTCGTTTTAAATGGCTGGTGAGTGAATGTGGTTCAATGATAATATCAAGTGAATAAGTCAATGAGATTAAAAACAATTCCAGAGCATACAAAAAAAAATGATTAACAAAAGAAATGATCCAATAGATAAGAAAGAAATAAGAAATGTCATACGTGGCATGTCTCCCATGTACAAGTCTCCATCGTGGTTGTACGGCCGTTTCTGCATTACAATATTACCAAGTGTGTTTCTTTGTTTTTGTCTTCAGACAGCATGAAATATGGCCAACATTAGCTGACACCAAAGATCAATTTCAACTTGGCCAATACTAATCAATTCTCCAAAGACTTTTTGTTGCTGTTTTTGTCTGTTTTTTCTTGTGCAGGTCAGTTTATTCACTCCGACCCAGTTGAGGGAAACACAGCTCATTTCCATTTAATTTTTGGTGACATTTCAAAAGTTTAAAAAATTTGCTAGACAGTCGGATGGAAACTTAGCTTGAGTGACATTTGTTGTGATTGTTGTTGTTTTTTTCTCCCACCGCAAGTCCTCGGCTGTGTCTTTAAATGTAGGGGAATAAAGCCCTGCTTGCACTGATCTCCCCTCTGGTACCATTATTTAGCTACTTATCACCATAAAGAGATACAAAATAAAAAGAACAGAATGGGGCCATAACGCTGCAGTAATGGACTATAAAACAGCAGTAAACCACACACTTACACTCTCAAACCAAATAACACACACACACACACACACACACACACACACACACTACAGGCTGTGACACTCACAATTCAGTGATCAATTAATTGACTGACTGATTAGAAAGAGAGAAGAGAGAAGTGAGGTGCAGGACGGGGGGTAAAGGGTAAAGTAAATTGTAAATAAAGGTATTTTTCATTTCCCCTAAATTAAAAAAAACATTTACAAACACATATTGAACTTTATTACTGAGTTATGTTTTCCATAATATCTACCATTTTATGTGCATTTTTTAAGTTTGGGTTTCATTTTACAGGGCATAGATGATGAAGTAGACAGTCACAGACACACACACACACACACACACACACACACACACACAGTCCCCGGTTTGTAACCACCCACCAATCCAAACACACTCAGCACACACTCGCCCAGCTCTCCAAACCCTGATAAAAAGAGTCTTTGAGGCTGTAGCCTGGGGATTCGTTTTGAGGACCTTCCCCTCTATCTTTCACTCTACCAGCTCCACTGGCTACACAGGTCTATTGTAGTCTCATAATTTCACTGAATTCAAGTGAGTATCTGAAGATCACTCCACTAGTATCAAGAAAATGACACTCTATTCAAGGATATTCTTGCAGCACGTTGAGTAAATCTCATCTTTTGTTGAGTAAATCTCATCTTTCGTTGAGTAAATCTCATTTTTCGTTAAGTGCTTTTTCCTGAGTAAAAAAGCACTTAACAAAATCAACAGTCACATTTCTTGCTTTTGGCAGAAAATGAAAGGAGATAAAGGATTTTAAAAAAAGAGGGGGGTTGTGTGGGGGAGGTCCAAGATGGAGAAAAACAAGACTTCTTACTTAGAGGACGCAACCTTATGAGTCTCCTCGCCTACTCATTGTCAGTAATAATATTCCAGTTAGCAATCAAAAAATTAACTTGTTACTTGTGTTGTCACATATCAAAGTTGAATTATCCAAAAACGATATCCCTGACTATAAACGATGCACACGCACAGAAAAACAATTTAGAACGCCCAAGAGAGAATTTGGGCCACATTTTATTTTCAAGGTTTTCTAAGTTTTATTCTAGTGAGAGTAAATGTCATCAGATCATACAGAACAGTGGAATAAGAAAAACGCACGTATTGCATGATAAATTAGACCTACACATGTTTTCAATCAACAGGCTATTATGGCTCATCACAGTTGTGTGTAATGATGATGCTTCGGCGCTGGCCGGGGCGAGCGCGAGCCTTCAGAGACTGCCCTGATTTTCTGGCCCTTGATGATGACTGGCATCTGCGTCAACATCCATTTATGGCTGACGATCATGGGAGTGTAGTGTAGTAGTGTGACAAATTTCTGCTCCGAGGGTGTAAGAAGCCAAATAATAGCATTCCTTTATCAATGAGAGATGTGTAATATATTACTTTTTTGAGGAATTGGACACATGCAGGGATGCACATCTGCACTACAAACATTAGAATTCCCGTCGCCTCTCTTCCTCTTCCTCTATTCTCTCTATCAGCTTAGCGCACCACGGCTTGCTGCATATCACGCTCTTTTCTCTACCATCTAATAAAGCAGGAGCAGCAAAGGGAAATGGGGAAATAAATTAAATAAAAATACTTTTTGGTGATTCAGGCTGCAGGAAAGACATCAGAAACTAGACACTCAATTTTAGCTTCACAGTAATCTCGATGCTTCTACCTGTAATCTATACAGGTTGCAGGCTTGGAGCTAAATCGCTGGCTCCCTTGTTGCTGGAGGGCCAGAATTCAATTTGTATGTACTTTTGAATGACGGGCCGAGGGTGTGTGTGTGTGTCTGTGTGTGTCTGTGTGTGTGTGTGTGTGTGTGTTGTTCTTCTGTTTAGAGCTAATAAAGTTGCTGACACTTTGAGCTACTGGTTTGATTAGAGAGAGTTACTTTGTGTCTCTCTCTCACATTCTCATTCTACTCAATGTCCCTCGCTCATTCCCGCCTTCTCTCTCTCTTTCACACACACACACACACACACACAAACAAAAAAACACACAGGAAAAAGGGAAGAGAGAGGAAGGAAAGGGAGGAGAAAAGAAAAGAGAAGAAGAGAGGAGGAAGGAGCTTGGTTGTTAACCTTTATAGAGACGGCGCATTGTTGATTTGATTTTCCTCAGTGTTTCATCTCACAGTTCAACTAATTAAAGCCATCAAACACACACACGCACACGCACACACACACACACACAGAGAGAGAGAGAGCGAGCTAGGGGCATTTCTCAGTCTGCTAATTAAAGCATCTGTTTCTACCTAATCTCTACTACATTGGCCTTGACTGCTCTCCTCTTTTGCTTTCATCCCTCCATCACTAAAGTCTTCCCTTAGATAGGAGTTTGTGTAACCCTTGTGCATCTTTATCATTGTTACATGTAATGCTGTTTTTATACCGTCGGCCGAAGCACAAGACATCTATTACTCAGAATCACCTTTCATGAGTGGAAGCATACGTCACCTGAACAGAAACAGATACGGAGGCATGCGATACTGATAACGCCTGCTTACAAATGTGAGGGCTAACACCACAGTGACGATAAGGCGTGATTGAGTCAGCATCAGTCGAGGGAAGATCAATCGGGCTCATTAAATAGGTTAGAATGGGCAAAAAGCAACAAAACATTTAGTATCTTTTTGTGTACACACACAAATACGCACAATGTCCAAAATGCCCTTACTGCCTTTTAAATCATTTGTATAACTGATTGACATTATTATAGATATTGGTTATTACTGCACTATTTGCACAGTTAATTTTTTCAAGCTCATACAATATATCATGTCAGGCAATATTTTCTGGTCCTCCAGATTTAATTTTGATCAATTCACTGCATATCTAGGCTCTTAAATGCGGTTGGTGTCAGTGTAATAAGGCTGCCCTTGCCCTTCAATGTCCTTTCCTTACTTTCTATCCAGCAGTCATTTCTGTCTTGTCTCTGTCTTGGCTTCTGTCCTCTGTGTGTGTGAGCGTTGACTTTTCTTCTGGCGGCTTTGTTGTATGAAATATGGAAGTGAACTCTTCGAATCCACATTGCTTTGGTAATATATAGAAGAGATATGTACAGGTATGTACAAAATAACGGGTATAAAAACACATTTTATTTCAAAATGCATTTATTTGGGATTTTGTTCTCATGCAAAATACTTTATCAAGAGAAAAAGAAGAGAAATACTGTATATGTGATACAAGTATACAATTCAAATATCAGACATTTGTAATTCTGTAAGTATTCACCCCCTTTGCTTCATTTGGGCTCAACTGCCACACCTACAAAAATGAAGTTTTAACAATGTCACATTTCACAACCAGTATAGGCTGTCACATTCCTTCAACACCACCCAGGACTCAAAGTCACAACCTTTGTCGCCACTGGCAGCTCACAAATTGATTGAGCCAGCTGAGAAATGGTTCAAGGAGTTGTTTTTTCATAGCATTACTTTATGAGTGCACAGTTGCAAAAGCTGGTGCTTTTTGAAGGGTCCCTGGTGGTCTTAATATTTAATACTTAATACTCTGCTCACTCATTTCCATATTGTTTTGGTATCATTTCATCAAAAATTCATACATTTTGAGGTAAACTTTTGAGGTAAAAAAGAAGTCTGCGTCTTCCAAACAGACCGAAGGCAAACTTACATGCTTCAAAACTAAGATGAAGTTGCTAATTGAGAGTGGACAAATGGTTAAGAAAAGGGGGGGGTGCATCCACCAAAGAGCCATCAGTTGCCCACAGGTCCACTCAAAGGAACTTACATTTTAATTCGGCTTTATAACTTTACATCAAACTATTTTGTCCGTTTCCCCACAGCCACAATCTCCGCCACCTACGAGCACAGCTGTTGCCGCAGCTAACGATGGCGCTACTAGCACTAGCATTCTTAGCCATGCTGGAAGAGCCCGCGCACCTGACACTAATTGACATTGCAACCAGTGGGACTCTGAGTAGAGTTTCGCCAGATTTCTGGATATCATTACGTGTGCCGTGCTACCCTGGTCCTGTCAGAAGCCCTGTGCTTTGAAAACTCTCATGGCATTTGCGACCTACGTACTTATGCTAGACTGGCTTCTCTGCACTTTGTTATGTAAAATCAAAATACAGACACAGACTGTGTGTGGGAAATGATATGAGACTGAAACTCTCCCCCATTAAAGCTGATCTTAAGGCTTCATGTGCTTCGTTCCAGGCTCACCCCTCTCACTGAGTAAGGGAATGAATGTTGTGATGGCTAAGCTTGTATACTGTCTTATTCACAGAGGAATTCAACTTTTATTTTGATGCCTAACTTTGTCTTGTGACTTAACTTGACATGATGTAGATATTTTTTTAGTGGTCTGTGCTTGTGGGGCTGGAGGGGAGAGGGGTACAACACTGAAAACCGTTTGGGAACCACTGGGTTAGGCGACTACAGTTTGACAAGTGCCAGAAATCCTGTAAGGTGTCGTCAATAAACAAAATGTCTTCTTAGTGTCGGGTGGGGGGTTGAGATAGTGAAGAGGTTCAGCCATCGTTGGTAGGAGACACTTTGGATTTTGCTCTTCAGTTTTGATTCATCACTTCCTGTGGAAATGCCTCTCTTCTAAGATCTGCATGGGCAAGAGAATCATTTTCCCCTTATTGCATCCTCGAACCTATTTAAAGGAAGCCACACCGTCTTTGTTTGAACAGTTTCTTGTAGAGGTGAGAATGTTAAGATTCCTCTGTGGGAGCCATTTTTGAATACCACCAGCTCCAGACTAGTGGCTTTGCTGCCCCCTTGTGGTTAAGTGGTTTTTAACCTCAGACAGGCTCAAGAAAGCTGGTGTGCGTGTACGATGCAAGGAGAGTGTGTATGTCAACCTTGCGTTAGCTAACGGACCAGGCCTTAGATGATAAGACATAAAAATCGTTCCTAGTGCAGCATGACCCTCCTTCATTCTCACCTTCACCTTCACCTTCACCTCACCTCCCCCCTCCCCTCCCCTCCCCTGTCCCGCTGTTCCTCAACCCCAATGGGAAAATCAATAGACGGGCAAATAACCGATTTTGAAACCACAAATATTTGGCTTGTACTTGGATAGAAAGAAAATAACCTGTTTTTCATAGTCTGCTGAGCAACATGGTCGAAGCAAACTATCTTTTCTGTCAAAATCCATAACTCTGTGTGGCGCAGGGATCCATGCACACGCACACACACACTCACACACGTGCACGAGTAAGATGTGCGCGTCGACCAATCAGAAAACAACAACCTAGCCAATGCTCCCCTGCTATTCTCGGTGGCCCTCAACTTTTTTTTTCTCACCAACGCGCACACAAACACACACAAACTCAGACACACACCCTGCCGAGCGAGCGATTTAGGGCTGGCAGACGAGTACCGCTGTCATTTGTCAGCTATATCCCAGAGGTAACATAAGGGATAGGCCGTGTGTGTGTGTGTGTGTGTGTGTGTGTGTGTGTGTGTGTGTGTGTGTGTGTGTGTGTGTGTGTCAGCTAAATTGGGCATAGCAGTGATATTGTACAGGATGATCAAACAATTGATCCAAAATTTGCTTTGATGCTTTCTGCCTTGAACTTGAGGAGAAGGAAAGGAAAGGAGGACAGGAAAGGAAAGGAGAAGGTCTCATTCTGAATACATTTGAATACATTCTTTCTCTTCTATTTGTTCCAGCGGAGGTCATACTGCCTACATTTCATACTACTGAAAAAAAAGACTAGTTTCCCCCTATGTGTGTGAATACGTTACCTCCCAGTCTGAGGTGTGTGTGTGTTTGAGAGCCTTGACTGTACTTCAAGTTGTCCTGTGTGATGCACTACTGCCATCCAGTGGTGATGGTGTGGAATTGCTCATCTCCAGCAGCCTTCATAAACCTTTCATCCTAAAACAAAATGGGCTTTTCAAGAACAAAAAAAATGATTTACACTCAGAATGACTTACACACAGAAAAAAAAGCTCTCACACAAATTCAGTCACACACACACACACACACACACACACACATACACACAGTGCAGACTTAATGCCACCCATTACAGTGTGATCTCTAATAGGCCACTCCAGTGGCAGGCTAATTCAAGAGACTGATTAGCATAAGTGAGCTATGGCGTTCATTAGCCTTATCAAGGATTCATAACGCTGACCCAAATGAATGGGATCTTCCACACGCTGTCACAGACAAGCACTGAAGTCATTTACACAGACTGTGTTTTCTCTCACTGATACTGACACACACACACACACACACACACACACACACACACACACTTACACTTCAGAATATTGCCTTCAGTAGGTATAGGGACTGGCAACTGGAACAAAGTCAATGTTTTTTGTCAGTGTTTTGTGAAGTGCAGCAACAAGACAATGTCATTTGATGATATAATGGCATTGCATTTTCCTTTATTTTGGTAACTCAGAAGTCAAAATGCATGAAAATAAATTCTTAGGAAAATTTATTTTTGCAGCGTAACAACTAAAAGTCAATCTGAAAGAAATTCCCCTTAAAAAAAAGCGAGCGATTCACCAAGCAGACTTTAGAGTCAGGTAGTTTGACAAATCCTCATGAAATCATATTGTGTGTATTCAGTTGGAAACTGGCAGGAAAGATTCAGCAAAACGGTGAACGGTTTCCTGGTCTGCAGGTGTTTTCCAACGTCTGGGACTCAAAGGAAGTCAGAACATGCCCCAAAATGACTCTGGAGTAATAAATCTGTTCGGCCGGCTGAGGGTTTTTTGCCTGGACAATCAATTTTTGGATGAAGTTGCTAGCCACGCTGTGTTGCGATGGCCTTCTTGGGTCAGCGTAACGTAGAGAAGGATGCTGTGTGTGTGTGTAGGTATATTGACATAGAGGTGTCTGGGTGAGTAATGGGGGTGTAGCAGAGTTTAGATGGCTTCTATCCTCCTTCCTATCCAATGCTGCAGAAGGTCATCACTCATACAGACAGGGAGGGAGAGAGAAGGGAGAGTGTGGCAGTGCTCGTCCAGGCAGGAAAGAGAGTGTGGAGAGTGTGAACAAGTGTGCTCGAGAGCGAGAAATGGTACTGAGAGGAATAAAGAAGAGGATGGAGGGAGAAAGAGAGGTAGAGTGATAGATAGAAAATGTGTGTTCAGACGTGCAAGTGGAAAACATCCATGTGTTTTTCACATTTTACGATGGAGTTTAGTTTTTTGTTACCTTGAGCCCTGATGTAACTTTCCATGACTTTCCATAACTAAGCCAGCGCTCGTCCATGACCTAAAACATTATTCCTTCTTGGTTTGTTGTTGATGTTTTTCTAAAAGGGTCCAGTAAAGGGGAACAGTCCGGCTTCCACTGCAGTCAGCCTGAAAACCACCAACTAATGCAATGAACGTTTGTGTAAGATACATTTTGTAGAATTCCCCGCTAATCCCGGACTTCCCCGGAGAATACTGCATATGAATTGCCCTGTCTTAAAATCCCATGATATGCTAGAAACTCCCTGACCAGTGGGAACCCTGACAGTATATTTAGGCATCTAGTAATCAGCATATCCAGCCCTGGCTGTATGCTTCATCTCAGTTGGAGTTACTCTCTCCGGCCTCAAGCCCCCGAGTCCTGAGAACTGCCAACGTGATAGACCGCCACGCCATCAGTCGAGCAAATTCTCCTCCCTCAAAGGACGGCAAATTAACAACCTGCTCCGAATTACTGGTTGCCCCAACTATGAGGAGGGACTCAAAGTTGGGTCGCTGGAGGACATTATTTATAATATGCCGCTCAAGCTTAAATCCATAGTGTGTACTTAAAAAAAAAAAAAAACATGACATACTACCAAAATAAATGTCCAGTTTATCATTTAGTTTTATTATTCCAAAAAAAATCTTATTTTTCCTAAAAAAAACAAGGTAGAATGAAGCAGATCACCCCATTATTATCAAGGAAATAATACTTGATTCAAGAAAGTCCTTCACACAAATTGATTTGCATTGCAACCATGGAATTAACTCACCCCGATGGGAGTTTTTCACCGATTTTTAAGATTCAACACCAGATTAAGAGATTTGAAGTATTGCCGTCTGCAGAATAAGTTGCAGTGAAATAAAGCTACGGGTAGCATTATGAACCTGTGACATAATTTTCTGCCTGGAGTGCAGCCTCCTCCTCCTCCTCCTCCTCGCTTGGGGATTCATAATGGGCTAGACGGTAGTCGGAGCTCATAAAACCCAATCTGTGACGGCAGTATGGTGTCCCCTGTTGACGCCCTGTCACTAGCTTTGTTTGTGGAGAGATTTTTCTTCCACCCCCAAAAAAATATTTTCCGTGCTTTTGACACATGGGCTGACAGCATGTGGCAGCTATACGTTACACTTATTTATTCCGGTATTTGTAGATGGATTTTCAGTTGATATACTTTTGGGCATTTTTTTAATAGAAACACTGGAGTGAATACAACAGGCTTAGATTGACTTATGGTGGGTTAAAAGCTTCTGAAAATGAGTGACCTGGTCTTTCCATGAAACAGGCTGAGCAGATGAAAGCTGTGATTCCTGATTGATTTCACTATTAAACCCACTTAAGTCATGAAGGGCAGATGGAGATGAAGGTTCTCTTGACAGTCATGGACTCAGCAGGAAAAAGGTGGCCCTGATCTTTTGTGCACTCGTGTATTTTCCAAGACAAACTTCAAGATCATAATCAGTGATCTACATGTAGATGGTTGAATGATTGTCAAGTCAATGTCTAAATTTATACAACCTTTAGCTTCAGCCAAGCGTTTAGGTCAAAGATGCGTTTCAATTCAGCTCCAATTCCTTGTCACAGGCTGCTATCAAGTACTGCCAAACAAAAGACACAAACCATGTCCTTAATTAAAATATAATTTATTAAGTTAAGACTAAAGTAGGACTGAAAGTCCATAAACAGGAAGGAAACTTCCTGGAGCGGATATTTTGAGGTTCTTTGATACCACAAACAATGATTCCAACATTCGATACATGCCAACAGCTATCATTTTTCAGCACCCAGCCCTGCAGACAGTCATACACACACACACACACACACACACACATCATTAAAGCCATAAATTAAATCCAACCAAAAGCTCATATTACAAACGAAGACTGAGTAAGGACTATCTGTCATAGGTGGAGGGCCCGTCCCAGCCTCGGGAGTCATGCGTCATCACCCGCTCCCTCCTCGATGGGCCGTCCATCAAACGCTTCAGTGTGTCTGACGTGTCCCGGCCGCATCCAGGGATCTGTTTCCATGGAGCCGCGGTGATTAGTGCGATGGGGCGAGATCTGGGAATGGGCGGAGTCGTCCTCGTCATCCGACAGGTCCGCCGGTCCTGAAGAACGAGAGCAATGAAACCACCAAGCAACACGTTGATTCCAGAGAGAACACCAAACCTGCAGCATCAAATCCCGCGTGTCTTACCAGCTGTGTTGCCACGACGACTGAAATCCATCAGTCCTCCAGTCCTGTCACGGCTCCTCCCCTCTCCACCTGGCTCCGACTCCCGCTTCAGCCTGCTCTCTGATTGGAGGGAATACCTATCTGGCTGGCCAATGGGCTCTCTGGAGGCAGGCCGTTCCTAAACCAGCCAGGAGAGACGAACAGTTGGAAGAGATGTCCGAGAGAGGAGGGCTGTATCATTTATAATCACAATAAATAATACATCCATATAGAAAGATTTTGTATAGATACACATCTTAGCCATTAAGCTGACGTTCTGGTCCAGAGCGACTTTAAATGAGTGAGACGTTCAGGGGCTTCAGCGTCTTGCACACTGGCTGTCGTGGGGATTGAACCTGTGCCGCTTTCAGCTCCGGGACAGTCCCAGAAACCTCTAGATACGATAGTTTGGTTCTGCTAGTGGAGAGGAGGGTACCTGTGGGGGTTGTGTCTGCTTGACCAGCCTTCTCCGCTCTCTGGCTGACAACTGGGGGGTCTTCTGAAGGTCTGGCGTCAGCGGCACTAGGAAGGCATCACCCAGCGGGTCTGAGGAACCAACACACACGCAAAAAATGACCCGTCTGTGGTGTTCTGCCCACGGTGCTATTGCCACAACAGGCAAATTCAGGTCAGTAAACCACCAGACACATTGCTCCTTTATACTTATGTGCTATCAAACTTTACCACCTGCTCTAATTAATCACAGAAGTAAAAGTTCTATTATTGTGAAAATCTAGCCTCAACTAAGAATCTTCTGAACAAGACTTGACGTCCTCCTGTCGTGTGAACTTGTCAACCACCAGATTTGAGTGCCGGAGAGGGAAAATATAAAAGGAAGTGTGGAAAGAAAAATGTGTTTGTTTTGGTTCTGTGTAGTGCAAGAATCCATGCTTTCACCAGACTGGTGTGAAAACCCGGGTGGTGTGTGTTCCCCAAAATCCAACTTGTCAAGTGTGTGTACCTCTACATGAAAAGAAAATCTGCAAATGCCGGTCGTTATGTGCATGATGTCCCTGTTCAGCCGTGTAGTTTGTCCCCCAGCAGAATCCCCCAGAATCTGTACTGGTAACTAACAGTGACAGCAAAAACGTCTCGATATAAAAAGACTCCCATGGTGACGGTCTTACCGATGAAAGCGCTCTCCGATTCCAGCAGAGAACCTCTGGCAGAGTCTCCCGTCACGCCCCTCTGGAACCACAACACAACAATCCTTTCACAATCTCACTCCCTTACGGTTACATTTGATCCATTACATGTGATAGGGAAGGAAATGCTACGATTGATTAAAACCCACGCGTATGGTGTCTAGAGGATGTGATGTCACAACTTCTTCCTTTTCAACTCACCAGATAATGTTTTTGCTGAGATTGGGACAGCTCCAAATAATCTGCAACACAAGGAGAAAAGTATTTCCTAAGCTGCTGGTTCTATGGACCCCCTGTTCAGGGTGATGGGCAGTAACTGATGAGTATGAGAGTATTAGATATTTTATTCAGGAATGAAGAATGCTCATATTTCATTGACACCCATATATTTTGTATTTGTAAGTTTTGACCTTTTTGAGGAAGGTCATGTCACCAAAAAGAAGCAGTCTCTCTTTACTAGTCAATTCAGGACATTTTCTTCCATCCACCAAATACAACTTAATTCTGTTATGAAATATCTACTAAAACATATTTCTGAGACATATAGGAACACGGTCAAGTAAACCCAAGTCATTTAATTTTCATTCTGCATCCAGGGCCCATACTCTTGCAAGCAGCAATCTTGCAGTTATTGATACGGAAAGCTCTTTTCCTCAGCTCCTATTGGAGGTGTGTGTGGTAAACAGAGATACTGTTGAAATATCCATTTAAAACTACTTTAGCAGGGTGTCTGCAAGTTCCATTTAACACATTAGGACCTTCTTAACGCCGGTTAGAATGAGACCAATTTCCCAACTGAAATAAACATGAAAATGGAAACAACTGCAGACGCCTCAGAATATCCTGTAGGTCTGTGTGACTGGATTCTCAATAGGAAAAGTCAGTGAATTATCCCTAGCGCAGTGACTTCTGACCGTCCTGGTGATGTGCTTCTCTGTAGTCCCGCCTACTCCGCATGGGCACTCCCACTTCCTCCTGCCTGGGAACCTCGCTGGAACCTGCCCTAGATTCACCGTCTGACACACACACGCACACAAAAGTTAAAACTCAGAGTGCTAGTTAAAAGCACTAGTTTTTATTTGTTGTTATGGTTAAAGCAAAACAAAAAAGGTATTACTATTGTTATTTAAGCTTAAGTAGCGTGTTTTTATTACTATCCCTAAGATGTGGTTAGCTTGCTAAAGTGGCTAAGAAGGGGATGAAAAGAGGAGCAATCCACCAACTTCCTGTAAGTCAGACTACTCCACAAACATCAATTGATCTACAAGTGGAATTACCTCACCAAGTGGCAGTTTTTACTTGTTAAGAAAAATAAGATTTTACGACTAAATGACTTGTTGAGGTGGATACTTTTGGCAGTGTATATCGGTTTCCTTTATAACCACGCTGCTGTTTTCTGCTCTCATGCAACGAGCTGCCGTCTGTCTGTCCTACCGGTGTGTCTGAGCTGCAGGGAGTCGTGGATCCGCAGCAGGTTTCTGGGCTCTGTGCTTCTGGAGCTGGGCCTTCGCACCGCAGCCTGGAGCCGCAGCCTTGCCATGTCAAAAATGTCCACTAGGGGGCGGTCCTGATGTCTGGGCACACACACCCACACCATATCAGGACTTTATAGCACTAGTGCACTATTACTGTATGAGGTATCGACTGATACCAATATATCTGTAAAAGACCAGTTTTAGATGATAATATGACCTGTATATCAATATAAGGCCAATATCAAGATCATATAAATATCAAAGTGATCCTGTGTAACTTAATGAATAGAGCAAGGCACTAACACTGCCAGGGTTGGGGGGGGGTTGCACTCCCACTGGGGCCAGCCATACTACAGATGTGTGGTCTCACAGTACCGTAGGGCACCTGGCAGATGTTCTATGTAATTTGGGTCCATAATGTGAGCGACGCATCTGCCGGGGTCTCACCTGTCACCCGGAGGAGAGTCTAGTTCCTCCCAGTCGGCCTGCAGCAGACGACCCTCCAGCCGCTTCTGCTCGTTGCGGAGCTGCCGACGCAACGCTGACAGCTCGCTGCTGAACACGTCGCGCTGGTTCACTGGAGGCAGACACAGACAGACAGACACACACATAGGAAAACATCTGAACAGGAAGTGACAAATCGCGAACTACAAAAGTGTCTCCTCGACAGCAGCGGGTGAGCGCTCCGTCGAGAGAAAACTGGACTCACCAACAAGCTGAACCTCTTCACCACTTCCACCCACACCAGACACCAAGAACAAATTTAGGTTACTGACATCACGTTACATGGCTTCTGGGTATTCAAGTCCTCTCGTTGCCATTTGGGGCTGCCGAGGTGCAGCTTTAACTTTTGGGTTTTAAACTAATTGTTACCCCAGGTCTGGTGAACGTGGTGTGTGTGTGTGTGCGCGTGTGTGAGTACGTACCCGCGGCTCGGAGCTGGTTCCTGCAGGCAGGGACAGGCGGCGACTGGAGCCCAGACAGAGAGCGCTCCTTACATTGGGAATTTAAAAGTGAAGAGAGAAGGAATTAATCCAAAGAGAGAAAATGTCTTTGGTCAGGGAAGGTTCATTGAGCATGCACACTCTTTCAGAAAGAAAGTAAGAAAGAAAAGAAAGAAAGGTGAATGAATAGTCCATTATTTCGTCTGCTATTTCACTTTTAGCCTGACTGACTTTCCTCTACATTTTTACAGTTCCTACACATTTTCCAGGACAAAATTCCAGACCCTCATTTTTCCAGACTTTTCAGACCTGAGTTATTATTGTGCTGTGTGTTGTGTGTGTGTGTGAGAGAGACACTCACAGACAGGGGGGCAGTGGAGCGTTGGCTGTCAACGGAGGGGGGTCTGGGGGTGTAGCGGGGCGGCCCATGTTTCCTCTGCAGGGCGGGGATTGGAGGGGAGGGCTCCCTGTGGACCTGCAGGCAAACAACCACCTGTTCAGCACCGCACATATGACTAAATCACAATATGTGGTTACCGCATGACAGATTTCAGGCTTTCAAAACTTACTTTCCAGCCTGGACTGTTTTGGAACAAAAGGTTGTTAACATTAGTTTCTTACATTAGCTTGCTGGCTAGTTAGCTAGCTTTGTTTAGGTTAGGCTGTGAGCCAAGTGGCTGAAGGAAGCGTTGGTAGGCTGACCTCCTCGAGACGAGCCTGCCGCTCCCTCTCATACTGCCTCCTCAGTGCTGCGTTCTCCTTCTCCTCTGCCTCCTCCTTCACCCTCTCAGCCTCCTTCTTCCGCTGCTCAGCCAGCTTAATCATCTCCTCATTCTTGGCCTTTTGCTGAGACGGGGACGAAGAGAAACACCACTCAATACAGGCCTCCATTTTTAAATCCCTTAGTTTTCCAGAAAACTTTAGATATTGCAAATTTGTATTTTTTTCTGTTTACAGGTATTGGCACTGAGAGCCAGGGAGATCCCAGGTCAGGCTATTATCAATATAGCGATCCAGAACATAAAAGCAGTAAAAACAGTAACATCCCAGCATAAATGAATGGAAAAGTGAAATAAAATAAAAGGTGTTCTATCAAATATAACCAGTGTTCCTCGGTTTAGCTCCATACCTCCATCTCCTTGCGTTTTTTCTTCTCCTGTTCCTCCTCGTACTCCCTCTGGATGCGAGCCCTCTGCTCCGCCAGCCTCCTCTCCTCCTTTTCCTCCTCCAGTCTGGTCTGCTCCCTCTCCTCTGCCTTTTTATGACGCTTCTCTTCAATCTGCAAACAACCCAAAACCCTGTTAACCAAACACCAAAACCCTATTTTAACTGTTGACTTGACTTCCTATTTTTTCCTCCAACCACAGTGGCTTGGAAATCCCAAAACTTAGATTTTTAGAATAGAGCCTCAGAATAATGGCTGGTTATCGGTTACAAGAATGGTGTAACTTACTAGCATTTGGATGCTAGTCAAAACAGGATTTGTTGGGAGAAAAGCTCCTTTCCTAAACTCCAAATGAACTCACAAAACACTGGATGCTGGGCTTGCTGCAGTGGGCCAGTAGGATCAATATCTGATCCTACTGTTTGAGGCAGTACCTGCTGTTTGAGGTAGGCTTTGTACTTGTCCTGCTCCTGGAGCTGCAGTGATGTGGGCTGGTCGGTAAACACGTTGCCTCTGGCAAACTGGGATGTCGGCACATGGGTGAAACCTGCACAGAGCAAGAAAAGGGATGAACTCCTGAGAGTCAGACACCATGTGACCTTTCCTTCAAGTGTATGAAAAGAAGTCGAGCAGCGGTAGCCATGAAAATAACAACCATCTTACCAGAGACCCTGTCGCCGGCATCATGGAGACTGTGTGTTGCTATGGTACCAGAGACCCGGTCGCTGGGGTCAGGATGCTCTGCCCGGCGGGCCGTCATGGCAGCTGTGGCTCTCTTCTGCCACTGCTCTGGGTTGCTGTAGGCCTCCTCGTTCAGCTTGTGCATCTGGTTGAGGTCAGCTGGCCACAGGAACAGGAAGTCAAAATTAATCAATCACATACAGGTTTAGTGATTTGCTTGTAAAAAAGAAAAAAGCTTTTTTCTCAGTCCCCTTTTATTTATCTAACCTCTGATCAAATATATGTGCAACCTGTATGTGGACCTACTGAAGAGGTTTCCGGTGCTGTCTCGCAGCGGGGCTCCTCCGCCGCCTCGGCCCCAGGGCTGGTGGTTCTTCATGTTGGCCTCAAGCTGGGCTTCGTAGCGTTCCTTCTCCTCTCTCTCCAGACGGCGAAGCTCCTGTCGCTCCTGGATCTACATCAGGAGGTAGAGTACAGCACGGCTTCAACACAAAGGACTATAACTAAAACCCTTTGAGTCATCCCTACCCCTTTTCCTCACAATACTCCGCGAATGCACAAGAGCGCCGGCTGATAGGTTCATCCATTGTAAGTACATATATAATACAAATGCTAACTCTGCCCTACAAATCTAAAGAATAGTAACAGCTTATTGTAGTGAAACTGAGTATTATTGGCACAGAAGTGGATTGTAAATCATTTAGCAGCATTTATGGATATGATTTCTGTTGATAGGAAATCCAAACCCTAGTCATGACCTTTAAAAAAAAACAGACAACACAGTTCCTGCTGTTTGCCTTTGGAGGGCAGGAAATTAATACTTTTTCTTTTAATACCAACACTAATAAACTTTATTTGTCTAACAGGAATGACAAAGTGCTAAGCAAGACTGGTGCTGAACAAACTCAAGTGAGAAAGAAAATGTTTGTCCTTTACAAGTGAGTTGGGGATTGAGCATGGTTACTACAAGCCTAAACCACGCTGCTCAATTAGGAATAGCACTAAAAACATACAGGATTACATGCTAGTTATGTAGCTGATGCTCTTATCCACAGTGATTTATATTGAGTACAACAGTAGAATAAGCTTCCGAGATTACAAACATGGCAAGCGTCCAAAACCCAAAGCAATCAAGAGGACAGATTCCTGTGACCCTAGAACAAGTACTAGGGAAAGAAATACGAGCTGAAGAGAAAGGTAGAGAGGATTTCTATTTACCTGCAAGACAGTATCTTAGAGCAAGTGCAGGATGGGAGATGGGACCTGATGGAGATCTCACAAGCATTGATTCTACTGCGGCTCTTTCGACACATTACTGAGCATCTACTGGGGTCACTATTTTATTCAGCCTTAACTGGATTTATTTTACCTGGTCGTAAAGCTTGCTCCTCCCTCTCCTGGGGTCTCCCTGCCAACATATCAAACTGGGATGCAGTGAATGAGTCTCTACATTGGAGTTAATATATCAGCTAAAGGTAGTCTTGTGTGAAGGGTATCCATCACCTGAATCAACAAAGCCTTTACCTTCTTTAACAGGTAAATGTCCACAATATTCCAACTGTCAGTGTTTAATGAGATTTGAAAACATTATTCCTCTGAAAATGTAAAAATGGAGGTAAATGGTTGTTCATTTGGGGTATTATTATAGTCTTCACTTCACGGTTGTGTCTTACAGGGAAACCAGGCTAAATTCCACTGTTACGCTAATGTCCCTTGTTCTCTATCAGTGGTGGTAGTGTTGTTGCTGTGGTAAAGCTGAATCTAGGAGGAGACAGTGGTTCAAGAGGTGTACCTGTGCTAGAATAATGAGGTTGACCTACCTGCTGTTTGAGAGCCTCTTTGTAGCTCAGCATTCTCTCCCTCGTGGGTCTGGATCTCTCTGAAGGGAAAAGTCCGACTCTGGAGTCCACGGCAGCAGCGTCACCACTGGGCCTGCCAGGAGAGCTGCACAAGTACACAGGTCAGGTCATCAGCACTATAATCCACCCAATCCCCCCACCCCCCGTCAAGGATGGGAAATACCGGCCACTAACCGAATGCTGGTACACTCTGGAGTAGCTACTCAACCAGCCACTCTCGCAGGTAAGAAACCATCATTTGGAAGGCCTGATGCAGTGTTTGTTTTCACATCATTTAGGCATAGTTACAAGGAGGTGTACCTATTGTTATTTTGTTGGAATGAACAGACTGGAAGAAGTTACAGCATTGTCCATCTTCTAATTTCATACTTGGCCAGCTTACAAGCACTTAAATACACTTTACAACTGTATTTTAGAATATAATGGGGTAGAAAAGGTCCTCCAAATGATGGTTGGCTACCTGCCCAAGTGGCTGGTAGAGCAGACTCATTTAGCAGCATTTGGACAGTGTCGGGTGGTCATTTTCCCATCCCGCTAAAAGTCAGAGCACTACGAGTGAAGAGTAGACATTTACTGTGCCGGAGGTTCAGGGAGGCTGCTCCCACTGTGCTGACTGTGGGGACTGTGGTGACCCAGCTGGCTGGGGAGGGCTCCCGCTGGTGGTACACTCCAGTAGGACATAGGCAGGCCAGCACCAGGCCCAGGCAGCTGGCCATCTGGGTAGAAAATAAAAACCACATACAAATTATGACGTTGAACGCTGGATGTATATTTGTCCAGTGATGTCTATGTCTATATCTGTCTATATCTATTACATGTCTTGCACTGTCACGTTACACGGTATGTGTATCAGTATGTACTGTACTACCATGTTAGTCTGACTTCAGTTATTGAATATGATGAAAATAGTCATTCTAAATATATCAAACGTATACGAGGAATGCTGATGAACTGATGCGGGTGCTTTCTACAATATATCCCCCCCCGCCTCGACATATCCCATGTGACAGTGGAGACCAGTACTTACAGTAAGGCAGGTTTGGCTCCAGCAGGTTTCTGGCGCCGTAGTAGTGATGGCCGTCGCTGTACGGGCTCCTGTAGGCCTCCGCCAGGGTCGATGGGGGGTGGGGAGGGAACAAGGGGAGTCTGGAGACACAACGTTTCAGTAGAACGTCACACTATTCACTGCAAGCCTCCACATTTTCAATTTTAAAAATCCAGTCCCTTACTTTTTTATTGGATTTGAAGATTTCCGGCCTGTGTTCAATGTGATTACGAGTATGACAGCCAACTAGGCCAAATCATTCTATTGCTGAACGTTATTCTACATGCAAGTGAAGCTCGACATTTACCTTTTATGCATTTGACTGATATTGGTATCCAGAACACATGGCTACTGATAAAGATAAACAATTGATGGGGAATGAGCCTGTCTCCTTTCAGTTAAGAGGCAGGCTCACAAACCACTAGGCAACTCTGCCGCCATTTCGACAAAAATCAACCATGAACCAAACCTGCCCCCATCCAAAACATGCAAGGGCTGAAAGCTGAGCCGGTCGTGTACCTGGGAGTATCCATGGCTCTGGGGAAGGGTGGGGCAGCATGCTGGCTGTAAGGAGACAGACCGCCACCCCCCAGTCCCAGGGCGGCGTTGTACTCCAATACAGGTGACTGGAAGGCCACATGGGGCTGCTCAGGGGGAGGCCTCTCTCCGTCCCCCACGCCAAGCTTCTGGTCACTGGGTCGACTCCCAGATGGCTCCCCCTCTCCCGGAGCTAGAGGTTCCAAAACCTGGGGAGCTTTTCTCCTGCTCAGTCCGAACTGCCTGATTCGGTTTGGCTGAATTGTGGATGGAAAAAAATAGACACATAGAAAGATAGAGAGATCCCCACCAAAAAAAAAAAAAAAACAAGCTCTGAAATCACCAGCCAACAGCCAAATGCTAGTACGTTTTGTCACCGACTGGCAAGTTAGTCTGCTCCACCGGCCACCTTGGCAGGTAGTCAACCATTGTTTGGAGGTCCTATTCTATAAATCTAGTCTGGTAAAACAGAAACTGAAGTAAACTAACTGAAGGTTTGTTGAAGTCATCAGCTGACCTGTTTCTCAGGGTCAGTCGCTCCAGTGGCAGCAACTTTCAGCTCCAGATCCTTCGCCCTGCACCATGGACACAAACACACATTGTGTTTCATAGAGTTTGACAGTAGAATCACATGTTACATTACATTTTAGGCACAATGAGTAAGCATGTAGGGTTTCAGTGTCTTGCTTTGACAGGACACATTGCTATTAGAGATGGAACCTGCAACCTGAACCTTAGTCAGTCCAGCAAGGCAATATTTCACATTGGTACAAGGTGCCAGGGAGTCCAGGTGATTAGAGAGACTGTCCTGGAAAAGGAAAGCTACAGGTTCAATGCCAACAACCGCCAATGTGTCCATTCCCATTAAAATATCCTTGAGCAAGACACTGGACCCTCTGGTAAAATGTGCTCATGGGTGGGAGAGGTTGAGTCAGATTTAATACACTGGGTGTATTATGACTGAAGTACCCCAGCTGTGGCTCTGATCCTTAGTCCTTATTATAGGTGTTTTTTCTGTTTGAAACATTGATAACATCATCAGCACGGGCACGCAGAAGGGAGGTAGAAAGAGCTGATGAAGCTGTGCTTCAATGTACCTAGTCCAACTAGCTAGTCCAAGCTAATTACATTTCAATAAACACTGGATGACCGATTAAGACTTTCAGAGTACATGCTGTCACTCGGACCTAAGGACCGTGAGAATCATCTAAACAAATTAACTCTAAGCAATGGTGTGAAATTGCCATATGCACTGACTGAATGGGTGGATGATGTGACTCGCTGGCCAAGCACTGAGTGGCCTGACATTTACACTTATCTTGTGTGTAGACTAACGATGAACTTAAGGCATACAAATCTTTACACGCATACATTTAGGTACTGAGTGGCCACATACAAGATATCAAATATGTAGCTATGCTGCAACTACATTAAGGTCGAGCTCTGTGTGAGGATGGGGAGAACTGACAAGCCAGCTTGCATGTCAGGGGAATGCTTTGGAAACAGTCAAGGAAAGAGTTGAAGACAGCACCACTTAGTGAAATCAGCTTCCAAAGGCCCAAAAGGCAGCTCAAGGCACTTCTCCCAAAAGTCCAGAGGGTCATTGTAGCAGGCAGAGGCATCTAGCAGCACTGTAGACAAACTCAGTACTGTGTAATAATAAACAACAAATATAGATAAAGGACCTGTCATTGTTCCTTCTTGTAAAATAAACGTATAAATACACAACACACACATCTGACACTTCCAGTGTGTTTCCAGCTTAGGTCTCTCTGGATGGAAGTGTCAACTAACTACCTAACAAGTAAAATATGATATTGAATATGAAAAGATTATTGCAGGCCCACCTCTTCTTATTCCTGTGCTGCTCAGCTATCTGCTCCTGCAGCTCCTGCCTGTAGCACTCCTTCCTCCTCTGTAAGGCCTCCTCTGCATTGGCTGCTCCTGGAAAGGAGGGACACCGTTAAGAAGGAGACCATCATTGCATGCCACCACGTTCTTTGATATCAGTTTTCTTTAACTGAAGCGTTCATTTGCTACTATATATCCATGGTGTGCTAGTCCACGATGAAACGCGTTGGAATAGGTTTTAAAATGCTCTTTTTAACTAGCCTGCAATAAGAGTTTCATTTTCTGCTTGAAGAGTGCTTTGCAACGCAGACCAAAGAGCCAACAGAAGGAACTATCTCTCCTCTCTTCTTTGAAGCACCATTCATTTATTTTGAAAAGAAAACTCATCAACCAAAGATTTAAGTAACCTTCTATCCAAATCATCCTGCAATCAATTATTTGAATTGATTGAATTTTGTTTGCTATCAATCATGTTTTAAGAGTAGGCGGACCTCTCACTTTGGGACCAAGCAAAGAATGTGCAGCTAACCAATCATAAGGCCGGTGGTGAACTCGTCCCCATCCTTATTGGTCGGTGCCCTGGATCTCCTGCCTGCTCTGTTACCCGTTGCTACATTCTCCCTCCTCTCCCTGCAAAAAAAAAAAAAAAAAAAAAAAAACATAAAAAAGGAGATTGAGGGGAAAGGATGAATGAGGACAAACATTGTCAATTTATTTATAGAATGCTTTACAAGAAAGAACAAACATGACAGATTATATGGGGGACAGAGCGTGTGCGTGTGTATACGGCTGGTAGAATGGGAGTTTTCAGAAGCTTGTGGTACCTTTCATTGCTTGGTCTGTGACGATTTGGATCTACGTATTCGTCAGTGGACTCCACCCCTCTGTCTCCGTGTCTTCTCAAATCCCTGGAGACAAGTGGTGACAGGCAATTGGCATTTTCATCATTTGTTACTTTCCATATGGACGCAAACTAGTAAAAACAAAAACACTTTTGAATAAAAGAAACCCTTTATGCTTGAGGGAGCAGAGAAAATGTACTGGTCTGTTGGTCAAGAACCCCAACAGCCAGGTGTCCACCAGGTTGCTCTGTTTTAGCTAGCAGGATGAAGCAGATGCTTGTGGGGAGCGCTGGTGCTATTTCTATGTGATCACTGAATACCTGTTTGAAGCACGGCACCCATTTGCTAAAAGTTGATATTTTTAACTTCTGAGCACTGTCGAAAACATGCAACAGCGCCTCCTTTCCATTGAAAGGAGAAAAATAAGTCAGTGCTGTAAAGGAGAAATTGCTGCTAGACACACAACTACCTGCCGTCAGTCTTATAGGAGCGTTTCTTCTCATATCCAGCCTCAACCCCCCTGTGTCTGCGCCTCCTGTACTCCATCAGTTCCAGCTCATCCTCTGTGTACTCCTCCTCCTCTGACTCCTGGTCCACCAGCCTCCCCGGCCTGCCACGCTGCCTGGGAGCCAATGACGACAGCTCCTCCTCTTCCTCCTCAGGCAGGCCCCTGTGCACCCCCCTCCTGCCTTCGGTCAGAGTGGCTGCATCCCTTCTGGAGGGAGGTCCCTCTTTGGGGGAACGGGGGCTGCGCTGGCCTTCAGGGAGCAGGTGCGGGGGAGGAGGGTGAGGAGCAAGGTATTCCTTGGAGAGGGAACATGGTTTTTTGATGTTTACATCATAAATGGACATATAAAAGGGTTACATATTAACCAGGGCAAAGAGATCACAACCTGCACTGGTTTATCTGTTTAAGTTGGAGGTTTTTTTTTTTAGAAAACACTCAGCTCTGCAAACCAATTATTATTAGACATTTCCTGTCCTGTCAAAAACTATTTTAGCAATTGACGTCAAATGGGGAATCCTTATAATGCAACGTTTACCTTGACAGACCTCCTGTCGTTGAGGGGAACTGATGGTCCAGGCTCAACAGCATCAAGGTGTTTTTTCTGTAAATCCAAAATGTTATTCTTGATTGGCACATTAAGCATTTTACCTTTCCAACAGCACAGCCTCAATAAAAAAAAGGCAGGATTCATTTCAAGACCTGGGCTAAAGCTAGAATCCAAAAGGAGCCCATTATTACAATAATGGGCTGGAAAAGCACAACCTATTATTGTTGACCATCCAAAGAAAAATGTTTTAGCACTGCAGCACAACCAGAACTGGGACCCAAAAAAAAAGGATGGCTGTGGAAGAAAAACTAAGCGCCCCTGCTACAGCAAATCTCATAGGGAACACAGGGAAGTTTGTGACAGTCACCTGAGCCATGTAGCGCCTGTAATCCATACGGAGCTCGTGCTGCAGCCTCTGCTTCTTCCTCTCATAGTCCACACCGAGAGGGAGACCAACGCCATAACTCTCCTCTGACAAAACACAACCATCAATATTTAACAGACACAAGGTGAAGAGTTTCATGCCAAAGCAAGACATCTGCCACTTGAAAAAAACGACACCTACTCTAAGAAAATGATTGCTGGCAGGACAGTAAAGCACATTATGGGTTTATTAAAGTGAGGCTAAAGACATTTACTCACAAAGTATCTCTGTTTAAAAGGGACTGTGTTTTTGAAATATTGATTCAAGAACTTGAGGTTGCAGAATTTTTCCAAAATGCATACATAGCATTTTGAAAGCCTTCATAAAAATGAAAGCCTTCATATACAGATAAAAACTAATATAGAAGTGGCCTAGTATTTGATTCATGGGGTGGCACAATTAAAAAAAACAAGTAGAAGGCACTTGGCAAGTGCAAACCTCTGCCAACACTGAACGATTCTCCAATAACAACAAAGACATCATTACTCTCACTTAAATCGGTCATTAGGCTATAATCAAACTGGGCAAGTCCTGTATTTTTTTCTCAAGGAGGTGAAAAGAAAGCAATATTCAGTGATAAATGAATAGAAAAATGAATGACATGAATAAGTACATAAATAAAATGAAATAGATCACTAGCTTGATAAACAAAAAGATAAACAAGCAAACAAACAGCACGATTTCTTGTCCAGACACTGCTGCTCCTTAGGAGGGAGTTGCTCTGAAAAGCTATCATGTACTTTACCTTTCCCCTGCGCTGTAGACTTAGGAGGGATGTTCTCCTTAATGGTGGACTCATAGGCTCTGGCCTGTCAATCACACACAGAGGAACAACAGCATCTTTAGGCTTGTGAACACACACACGCACGCACACACACACGCACGGCTCCAGGTTGGGAACCAAAACATTAGCAGTCATCATTCCAACACACCCTTATTTCCATGTAAGGAGGGTCTTGTTGCAAACTGGCTTTATCCTCTGCCACTCTCGCCTTCCGTTCTCTGATGAAGTTCTCCAGATCATCATCCATCTCCATTAGGTGACGTGATACTACCCCACTGGAAACAACAAATGGCATACTGGAATCAGATTCATCACTACTGCAGAAATAAGACATGAGTCTTGACAAACTCTTTTCAACTCTTTTCTTGACAAACTTTTCTGGGATTTTGATTAGAAGTAGATTTTTTTTGCGCTTAACCTGCATTATCAATGGAACAAATGCAAACATCACCTGAAAATATTAGTCCTCCAATATTTCCTCTAGGCTTTCAAAGCATACTGCTTCTAAATATTGATAGACCTTCTGTTTTCAACAGTAATGGGCAGCACAGAGGCATGTTAATGCTGTGATCATTTCTCCCCCCATTGTAAGGCAATGGGCTCCAATTATATGCATTGGGAGGGCCAAAGTAGGCAGGTTTTCACTCCAAGCAAACACTGCACCAGCTGATTACCAATTACCACGACTTTAACCAGAGAGGGGGTATCTAACTACTGAAATCAACTGGTGCAGTGTTTGGTTGGCGGACTCTTGAGCTTCCATGGCACATGATGGCACGCCACTGGACTAAGACGTTAACGTTGAAAAGCTTAGGCCTATGCTACGAAGATGCTTGCAATGAAACTCTGAATTCAAACAATCTGCTGTGACCTAGTATCGTCCCCGCTAAACAGGTCATGTCAGTCTACAACTGACGTCAACTACAACACTTGGTGAGTCTATGCAGTCTGATACACACGTTGGAGAAGAACACTGTCTCTTTAATATTCCGTTGTCAGGCAACCACACTGAACACAACGTTACATTCCCTAAAGCTAGCGTTAACCAGCCTATATATGGACATTTGTTATTGACAGTTTGGCATATTCTGCTGTCTTGCTCAAAGTAGGTTGTACGACTACAGCTAACTGTTGATTAGTTAGCGTTGACAGCGAAATCCAAAGAAGGCAAAGCCAAACAGAATAATACCAGAGCTAAGGAAGCTAACTTTAGCTAACCATTGCCTCCTTGGCTAGCTAAAGTTAGCTGTCTAATTGGCAGGTTGGTTGTTGGTAGCCTTAAAAATAAAAACCTACCATTGACTTGAATGATAAATCAGCCAGATGGGGTACGGTTAGTTAGCTTGTTAGTGTTGTTGTATTCTTCGATCTCAGTGCCGCTGTCAAACCAGTCAGAATAAAACGGTTTTATAGGTTGTTTTACGTTCCGGTCACGATTTTCACAATAAAACCCTTCTGATGAATTTTAGTTGCAACATGTTTTAGTAATACAAATGAACAAGGTGAAAATTATGAATGTAAAGAGCAATCTATAGTAAATTAAATATCACATTGATTGATATTTTTCAAAACTGCCCTTTCACAGTATAACAGAACGAGTTTTATTGTTCTGTACGCCCCAATACTTGTCTGTTGTTTGAGCTTGACTTCCTGTCTTATTCCGCCTGGACTTGGAACGTTAGGGGTTAGCGTGCTAATGGCGCGTTGTTGACGCCCCTCCGCTGGACACTCCACCCAACGTTTCGGGGACAGATGCTGCATTCATGTTCTACGGGAGGGGGGGGTCTGAACCACCTAACGGTGAAGAGTGCACTCACACTATTGTGCTTTTTTATGGTAAAAAGCAAATTGACTCTTTATGATCAAAGTAACATCTTCTACCAACTTTTCCACCACTGCTTTCTCCATTTTCATTCTGGTTGTTGTCGTAAACTGTCAGACGCTTACATAGCACGAAACCCCACCTCTTCTTCCTTGTGATTGGTCAGCGCATTAAAAAAGCGGTTAAATTAATGTGGTCTCCTCAAACAAGTAGACATTCCTCAGCTTTTAGAATAATCTTCAGTCTACCTAGAAAGACACCAGACGCAACGGCTTTCCAAGTTTTACCATTTTACCAATGGTATTTTTAAGTAGGGAAGTCGAAGTCCTATCTACTACATTTTTGCCGCTGTGCTGAAGAGATTAGGCTAGAAAAATCAGTTTTATCTTTTACATCTCTTCTTAAGAAGCAATTTCATGAACAAGCAGTTTTAGAATTGCCACTTTTATATCAGTTATTTTATTATGCATTTGGTTCTTGCACCTGTGTTGTATAGTTTTCTATCAGCTATTCAGTAATCTGTCAGTAATTCTGACCCATATCCTACTCAGTCTACCTAGTAATATGCTTTACTTCCTGTTGGATCAACCCACTTCATACATCTGTTTGTTGTAGGTTCAGTTCAAAAGCTGCGTTACCATTGTCCCTATGACAATACCAATAAAACATTTAGAAGAAGAAGAAGAAAAAAAAGCTTCATTTGTTTGTGTTTTTGCAATTTATTGCTCATATAAACGCTCTAAACATTTTTTGGTAAAAATAAAATCTATCAATAATCACAAATAAAATCGTCACAATAACTTACATGACGTTATATTGCACAATTATAAGCCTTTTAACAATAATCACAGAATACAGGTGTTGTTGCTCAAGTTGTGTGTTGGAGGAATGTTGAGGTCTGTGGGCAACGACACACTGGCTGCCTTTACAGGGCAAGAGAAAATCTGGACTTCAACTCTTTTGGCTGAATTTACACAAGGTCTAAAGATTATTAGGTCTGGAAAATGATGACCAAACAACCCAGTTTTCATGACATGAAGTTTGGTGACCATGGGTCAACCACTGGGACCAAAGCCACTGATTACATGACAGTCCATGAGTTGTTCACTTACACAGATTGTTGTGATCTATAGACCATTTACACAAGAACAAGAGATTTTCTTAACCCTTTGTGGCACAGATCTGATGTTTCATTGCTGATTTAACATGCAAAAAAACAGCAGATGCGGGTCACATAAGGTCAAAAAATATGGTTCCTCCTTGTTTAGACAGACAATATTAGATCTGTGTCACAAAAGAGTCAAGCCTTTCATCACTTCACAGCAAAGTTCTGCCTATAGAAGCATTCTGTGTGTCAACTTTAACCAAAAGGCTGTTTCTCTGGCTTGGCAGTTTGATTGGTCAGCTACAGAAAGGCCTGAAAGATGAACCAGCAGAATCAGAGGAGTTTCACCTGAAAACCCAAAGTGTGTGAGTGTGTGTGTGTGTGTGTGTGTGTTCAGATGTGTTCCACTTCCGTGTTAAGTTCAGAACATAGTTCCTTGAGTAACATCTCCATCAATACCTGACAGAGACAGAGATAGAAAATTAGAAATAGCACATTCATGTCATGTTGTATAATGAATACTGTGAAGTCTTGCTTTTCCCTTTAGGATATTCATTAAGGTTGGTGTGTTTATGTATTATTCTTACATAGAGAAGGTGTTTGTTGGCACTAGCCTCCTGCAGGGTATTGAAGATCTTGATGATCCCATAGCGGGTGTTCTGTTGGCCTAATAGATTCGCTAGGGCGTCTGATATCAGGTGACAATGCAAAGCAAAGAGACAAGTGGTCAGAAGTTAAGAGTTTAAGGAAAAATCAACACACATACACACATGCATTTTGAACCTGTAAATGGATTGTTGAGGTTTGTTTTGTTCGTGCACACAAAGTTGGAGCAAAATGTACCTGTGTTTTGCGTTAGCGAGGGTTTTCCATGTAGCAATTATTTCGTATTCAAGTCTGACTCAAAAAATTGTGAACATAACTGTTGATATACTAAAGAAAAACCTTGTAATCCTTGGCCCCATGGTTTAGGTTTTTTTTTCTCCACACTGATACCGATGAAGCTTATGCCTACTTGTTACATTTCTAAATAGGCCTAATCAATGTCAAATCACATTTTTTCCTTTGTAGCTCAACACCCATGTTACATTTCAGCCTTCAACCCTCCAAGTCCAAAAGTTTAGTCACCCCTGGTTTACAGAGGTTATGGAATTACAGGTTTGGGGTGAATTATGGAGGTTACCTGGGATATTATCCAGTAGTTTCTGTTGAGCCCGTTCCTTGGTATCACTGCGTTCGGAGTCAGTCCGGACCTTGACATGCGGTGCCAACTTCCCATTGGGCCAGAAGGTGTCCCTGAACACGTTGATGTAACACACGAACATCTGCTCAGAGAAGATCCAGTTTACGGTGTCCCGGATCTGTCTAAAATAAAGCAATACCACATAGATATGTTAACCTCGTTATTGACATTACTTACATGTTAACAAGAGTGATCACAAAACTATAAACTTTAGGACTATAGGAAGAGGTTAACAGTCCAACATGCTCACCGGAGATCTAGCTCTAATCTTAACAAAACAATACACAACGGTTTCCTTTACATAATGAATCTCTGGCACCCCTGCTATGAAAATGGAATTAAAATAGGCAGCATCTCTGTAATATAAAAAACAAATCTGTGATAATAATGTTACACTTTGACATGAGATTCCGTAGCACATACTTTCGATCAACAAAGCCTGGTAAAACAGTAACATTATCCTCTGTCCAACAACCAAAAACCCTTGGTCTATGTGGAAATTGGAGTCACTGTTGGATTCTCGTACCGACAGTTGTCATACAGACGAGTTCACATGCACATTCCAGGACAGGTTACAGTCAATGTGTGCTCCCAGGTATTTGTAAGACTGAACCTGGGAAATACAGGTACTGTGGACTTGTAGTGGGGTATGATCCCTGAGAGACCCTGGATTGAAAATCATAACCCTAATCCTTTTTTTTAATGTTAACAAAGAGATGATGGTCATCACATTGCTACTTACTTGTTGATGGTTCTTCCAAACGTCACCTGGACTAGTGCAATAAGAGTCTTCCTCACCCACTTAAACACTGAAGAAGGAGGCAGGGAGGCAGACAGGCAGAGGGAGAAAGAGATGGAGTGAATAAATGAAATTATCAGAGGATGATCAGATAAACTGACTTAGCTGCAGTAGATGGACTTTAGCTACATGTAGCTGTCCCTGTCACATATGTAGTCCTTTCTCTTTCTGTGATTGTCTCAACTGGAGAGCCTGGATTACCTGGATTTATGGGAGTGTCACAAAAAACTCCTCCACAAAGAGCTGACCTTTGACTGGTTAGCTTGATACCCAATTATTTACCCCCCCTGATTCTACTTACCCATTTGATTTAACTAATGCACTTATTTTTCCATCTGCACTAATTCCCTTTAAACTATTTTCATTTCACTACATGCACAATTTCCTCTAAAACATTAGTAAAGATTGGTAAATATAGATCCTTTATTTCAGTTAAGAAAAGGCTTACTTTTACTAAATAACAATTATATGGTAAAAACACAATATTCCTATGATTGCACAATGGGTTCACAAACTTTCAATCATGAATGTACATATAGCACAGAGGATTTGTGACAGTTGTAGGATGAGATGTGGGAGGCTGAAGATGACATAAAAACAAATTGAAGTTGACTGTGTGCCAACTCGACAATGACGAGAAATTAACAAGACAGTTCCTGTCGCCATATAAATAAACTGTAATTTCTGAATAAACTTTGTTGTAGCTTTGTTGTTGGCTAACAGGTATAAAGAGAGAAGGGTAGCATCACTAGAACTTATTAATTACCCATACCCTTCCTTTTTTCTCTTTTGGGTTTCCCCGGGTGTGTGTGTATACAATCCTTTGTTCCATGTGTTTCTATGCCGTTTTTTCATGTGATAAAAATGGAAAATGCAACTTTATTATAAAGACAGACAACAGTGTACTGACTTCCTCTGAGCTCAAAGATCTCTCCTATGAGCATGAAGCAGGGTTCAGCCAGGGCGTCTTTCCTCCCATCTGTCTCATCGCCATAGTCTGACAGGTCGCTGTCATCATCGGCCTCCTCCTAGAAGCAGTATGCACGCACGCACACACACACGCACACACACACATGCGCGCACACATGCACACACACAATTATAGTGACAACCTTCAAACTGAAATGAGTTGTAAAATACAGTGTTAATGAGAATGCTTGTGAGGAAATTAATGAGGATGTAAGAGAGTTACAGTGCCAAGCTGGTTGTTTTACCAGCCCTATGTGTGTGTCTGTTTTTGTTTATATACCTCAGTATGGGAGAAAAAGTCTCCAGGCAGTCTCTCTAGGAAGGAGGCCAGAGAGAACGATGATTTCTTCTGAATGGACATCACCTTCAAATAAATATGGAACAAAGCATCATCACTATATACACACCAACAACAATATACACTATAATAAACACTATAATATAGTGATAGTCCATTCTATCTACATATCAAAATCCTGGGACAATTAGAAACTGGATTTTTAGTAGGGCCCAACAGAAATAAATCCTTATATTTCTGTAAAGCCAATCTGGGTTTATAATAAGGTAACCCCAGTTTCAATGGAAAACTGGATGAACATGATTTAATGGTAAAATAAAATTGCCATTTTGGTCATTAGGGAGAAACAACAAACCTAAACTATGCAATTTTGTGTTTCTGATATCATGGCATATATATCATTAGCTGTGTATTGCACGGAATGTAAGCGTGAGAGAGTTATATTGTCAAACCCCTTACCTTGAGGTGCTCTGGGGAGGGACTGAGGAACGCATAGAGGGCTTCTGACTGGCACAACCGCTCATCTGTCAATAGACGCTACACACACACACATATATATACACACATCATCATCATTTTAGAGTTGTGAGTGACTATAAGCCAGAAGGGAACACGGTGAGCACTGAGCTGGGTGTCCTCTAGCCCAGTGGTTCTCAATCCTGGTCCTCGTGACCCAGGGTACTGCTGGTTTTCTTCCAGGTAGATAACTGCAGTTAATTACATTCACCTTGCATCCCAGGTGTAAAATAGTCCCTGATTAGGTGGCTACAATGCAAACCAGTTAACATACTCAAGGAGCCTGGATGTGTCTCATATCTTCTAGATAGCATTGACCAGTTAGCCTTGAATGAATAATAGTCTTGAAGGAGTTCACCTTTTCTTAAAGTGTCTGTACTTCAATTATTATTGGCTTACTTGTTGATCACGCAACCTTTAACTAATAGTAATATTAGAAGTCATTTGTATTAACATAATTATGAAAAATACTATAATAATAATAATAATAATATAATACATACTATAAAATTCTGTGTATTCCTATCTGAGTTTTTGGCTCCCGATCTGCAGATTGACTAAACTGTGCATGTGTGCATGTAGTAGTAATACAAGTATAGCTTAGTTGTATGTACTGTATGGATGTTTACCTGGAGAAAGGCATTGAGCTGAGTTCTGCTCTTGTCCAGGAACTTCTGGTCAATGGATTTGAAAGGCAGTTTACTGAGAGACGGTAACTGGAGTTTCTTCAACGTAGGAAAACACTGAGAGGGAGAGAGAAATATAATACATTACGAAAAACAACTACAATAACAAGAATATATGTTATTATCACAGCACTCCCAGGCCTCTCTAAAGATCTTAGTACCATCAGATGTGAGCTAAACCAATTTATGGTGATTTGATGAACTTTATTTGTCCCTGAAGGGAAATTGCTTTCTTTACTATTTTATCTAGTAAAGAAATTGGAAAAATTTCAAATAGACTCCAGGGCCTGCTTTGGTTTCAGGTGCGTGATAATAAACCCATCATCAAATTAATAGTGACTGTGGGATTTCTTTTAAGTTGCACTTCTTACTGTCATGCTATGCAGGGAATTGGAGAGCAGTTGCTAGACAACTTTCAGCGGGTGGTAATGCAATATCACCATCAAACTGCAATATAACGTCCTTACTGCTATTTAGAAAATGAGTGTTACACATCCAGGCTTGGTGCCGTGTTACCTCCGTGAGTTTGCGGTGCAATGTCTGGAACTCAGTGAGTTTCCTCTGGACGCTCCATCGACTGTTGGCCGCCTCCTCTCCCTCTTCCAGGCTAACGCACACACTGTAACAGGCTACCGTCTCACCACCTTCCTCTGCAGCCTGGAACACACCCACAGAGTTTAACAACATAAAGAAAGATCTAATGTCTTACTAGATTATTAGGATTTGCTTAATCACTCAGATCCAGCAGTAGTAATAGTAAGCCTCCAGTGTAGTAGGATTATGTGTGTTATATAATTGGCTAATTACCTCAGTAGTAGTAATAGGCCTTTTTTTCCACCTAGTATTAACACGTGTCTTGTATCGGGATTGTGTCTAGATTTAACTTATTGATTTATCCGGATTACATTTACACTCGACATTAAAATGAGTCTCTGGTGGACACACTGGAATCTCATTTATCTTTCCCTCGGGAAGCTCAGATTGCGGCAGACGTCACTCCCTCTTCTAATATTTACATCCATTAAAATTGACAGTAAACACCTCGTAAACACTTGTTACCCATCAAAGAGTTATTGAAATCAATGTATGTTACTATCCATGCTGCCTGTTCACCATGGCAGCCCTCCAGTGCCTTCCACCGCAAATCAGTCAGTCAATTCATTTATTATATTGCTAGTTTGTTACCTCAGCAGTAGTAATAGTAGCCCTCCAGTGCCCCAGGTTTTCACACCACCAGTCAGTCCTGCTGATGTGCTGCTGTAGTTCACTGTGTTCTCTCTCCATGGCTCCAATCTCGTCCTTCAGTTTACTCACTATCTACAAACACACAGAGACAGACATACTTAGACAGACAGTGTTGGCAGAGTTAAATAGGTTTTTAGGTTTTCAGGTGAGTGATGTTTTCAAATCTCCTTATTGGAGTGTTTTGGACAACCATTTAGAGGTGATCTAACGTATACTGTTACGGGTCTCTCCTTGGAAGGGTTTGGGTGTATTTGACATATCTTAGAACCTACCTTTTCACAGGTTTAGGATTTATTCAGTGCACTCTGACCTAGCAGGCCAAAATGCATATTGGCTCATTTTGATTTTGAGAGTTTGTATCCTACTCTGGACCTCTTTCTTGTAACTCGCCTTCTGTTTAGGTGCATGTCGTTACCTTTTTGTCAGGTTTGGGTGCATTCTGGATGGAGCTCAGGGCTTGTCGCTTGTACTCCAGTTTGTCGTACAGCTGGCGGAGTTTAGTAGCAGCGTAGCTAGCCTGCTCATTGATTCTTTTACTGCCCTCATCACACACCTCCTCTCCTACATCTAGACCCTGGCACTAGACAGACACACAGACAGCACAGACACACACACAGACAGACACACATATAGACATAAACACAGACACAAAGAAGCGAGGAGAAATGTCAGTTAGTTTTGATGGCTACCTACATTTCCACTTCATTTGAAACAATCAGAAGCGTTTATGTGCTTGTGTGTGTGTTTGTCTGACCACCTCCTCTTTATCCTCGGTGCTACACTGTGACTGGCTGCACTGCTCGTCTCGTCTGATCAGCCTATCGTAGAGGTCAGAAACCAGGAAGGAGGGGTAGTAACGCTCTCTCATCGTCTCAGCAGCCTAGAGAATAAATTAAATAAATTACAATATTAGATTAGATTTAGGTTTTCAGCTAATTTGCAAAGTTGGTGGCAATGTAGACCTAACCTTTGTTAACACAATGCAAAAGCCTGCTGTATTGCTACACAGCAATGAGGCTGATTCATTTGGCCATGGTTAATGTGCAAGGATAATAGGATAATTATCACTGTAAGGCACAGACATGAGTGTAGCACTGTTCAATTCAACGGCACAGCTGACCTTAAAAAGATGACCTTAGAAAGACGGCAGAACATGTGAATATGGTTGTGAAAAACAGCACCATTAGAATCTGTTGAATCTTTTTGAAGACTACGACTACATATACTACTACAATAAATATTCTGATAAGAACAACAGTAGTTACCTGTTCCTGTAGTCTAATGAAGACTTGTGTTCCTCTGTTCCCCACCAGACTCTGCTGGACCTCCTTGAGGAGAACCTTTTCCACTGGGATCTCCCTGCTCTCCACAAAGAACTTCTGGTAGATCTCTCCTACGATCTGGGGCACCTCACTCTGTCAAAACACACATTAACAGACAGATTATTATGTAATTAGTATTTCTCGTGTATACCGGTAGCAGTGGTGGGCCACCACAGCGGAGGACATTGTCCAGACAGAAAGACTGGATTAAAAGACATTAGTTTAGCACCATTTGCCCCAGTCTAGGTCACCTTGTTGGCAGTCTTCAGTGTTTCCACCAGTTCCCAGAAGCTGATCAGGGCTCTCTTATCAACTCTCTCCATGTAAACTCTGAAATGCGCCCTGTAACCTGGATTACACATAATGTCATCAAACTGGAGGATCTGGAGGTGGGGAAGAGTGAGCAAAAGACAAAACATAAGCCATTTGGTGGGCACGTTTATCTAAAGCATTACACTATACAATTCATTATCATCATCATTATTATAACTAGAGACTGTAGTTAATTTCAGGGATCAATAAAGTATCGCATGCCACATTAGAAGTCTTACCCTTTGACTCTGAGGCCCCTCGCCCTCATCGGCTCCGCTCTCCTCATTGTTTTCATAGTTTGGCCCGCCCATGAAGCGGATCCGTTTCTCACACTGTTTCTTAGCAACAGTGAGCTGATTGATGTAGCGTTTCATGTCTCTGGCCCTCAGCAGGTCTGCCTTCATTGCTGCTGACTCTTTACCTTTTCGCTCTGAAAGATGACAGAGGGTGTGAGCCAGCTTTGGACACATAACACGTTGAAATACCTAGTGTGGGTCCACTGAGTCAACAGGATGCCCCCAAAGAGTTGTTAAGAGATTGTTAACTTTATGTAATCAAATGGGTAGTTTCAGCCAAGCAATCTGATTGGTCAAATACATTCCAGATGGGCTATTAATTCCCATAAAAGCATGACTAACTCTGCTTTACTGTGTTGCTATGCTGTCTTGTGGCAACCAGGGACCTTGTTGGCAATCTTTCATGTTTTCTCCTATCTGTGTATTCTTATGTACGTACACTACTTCGGAGAAAACTGACAGTACATATGTTGGTAACTGTTGTATAAAAGCCATAATACCCTTGAGCATTTCCTTTACTGTGATTAAAGATTAAATCACCAGTATGTTTAATTTCCAGGATCTTCTAAAGTTTTCTGTGAAAAAACAATGTGGCAAATGAAGCTGTTGTTGAGTTGTTTAGTGATTTGCAGTGTCTCGTTACCTTTCTGCTTCTTGAGCTGTGGCAGGCTGCTGATGGTGGTGGCGTGAATAATCTCTACCACTATCTGATACCTAGAGACAGCGAGAGGGGAGATTTGCAGCTCACACATACTGCTATATACACAACAAGATTGAAATGTACAGTACTATATGCAATATAAGTCAACACGTGGAACATGAAGTACATATTTATAGTATTGATATATATTGTATTGAGTATTGGCAGCCCTATGTCTGCTCCGCATTTAGAGCCAGTCTATTGCCGTGGAGACACTGTCTGTTCCCATGGTAACCCCACAGCAGCAAACAAATTAATGGTTAACAACACTGTTTTTGTGTGTGTGTGTGTGTGTGAGTGAGTGAGTGAGTGAGTGAGTGAGTGAGTGAGTGAGTAGAGTAGAGTAGAGTAGAGTAGAGTGAGAGTGAGTGAGAGTGAGAGAGAGAGAGAGAGAGAGAGAGAGAATCTGATCAGTTTAGGAAGTCTAGGTAGGTACGGGACAATATCACTTTAATAAAGTTTTGTATGAGGGTGTATGTGTGTGTGTGCTGCGAGTGTGAATCATGCCTGAGTTGTTGAAGGAAGTCGACATCAGCAGAAGTTGATATCAGTTTGATAAAGTCTTCATAGGAGGCAGCATAGGTGTAGGCCTTCTTCTGCTGCTCTGCCTGCTGCTCCCTCTGCTCCAGCTGAGACAACAGCATTCTGTTGATGGAGTCTGGATCACTGAGCACTTCTACCAAAGGCTTCAACACTGGAATACACATCAGACACAAAGAGAAAAAAATATATAGTATATTAAATATACAGATATTAAGTGTAACACCATTCTGTTGTTGGACTCTGGGTTTCTTTAAGCAAAGCCTCCAGAAACAGAAAAAACACAAAAACACACACACACACACACACACACACACACACACACAGACACAGACACAGACACAGACACAGACACAGACAGAGATGTATGCAGCCAGATACTGTGATGTTGTCATTCATGGGTTGTTTTCCAGTCATTTAGAATCAAACAACTGATAACAAACAAATAAATAAATAAATAATCAACCTCTTCTTGGGATATAAGGTTTCTGCAGGCAATTGAGGACATATTAATGTGGAAATGGCCAATATTTCTGACATGGACAGCACAGCTGTGGGCCAAACCACAAATTGATCATTTATCATGGGAATAAGTAGATAATAGCTTCTTAGGTCTGACATCACGATGCCAACATGCTTTGAAGTGAACAGATTCTCTGAAGTTATATGACTGAACTGTATTAAACTAAGCAAATACACTATTTCTTATCACTCTGGAACCCTTTGGAGGGCCATATTTTTGGACGGTCTTGTGGTAGAGGCAGAATAACAAACAGATGTCAAGACAATGTTTTTCTGTTCACATCACATCTAATAAAACAATATTGGATACTGCCATCTAATTCCATCTGATGGATACTGATATCTTATTAAATCCAAAGGGATAGCATTAATGGCCAGTGATTTCCCTGATGCCCAACTAAGTGTTATTGTTGACCACCTAGATGAAGATATGAAATATCAAAAGCATTTTGTGTCTTTTCCTGAGAAATTTCAATGACTTCCAGTGGTAGCCAGTTCTTTTCTTTAGGACACTGGAATTGGTGCATAGTTGACCCCCGCTCAGAGTCCCATCCACACAGTTTTATAATACCTTTAGTAGTGATGACTTCGGTGAGGCAGGAGCGTAGTGTGTGTGACTTGGCGTCTCTTTGTGGCAGCAGACACAGCAGCAGTATTCTTGCTACACAACGGAGGAAGGCCAGCTCAGAGTCCGGACTGACCAAACAGGGATGGAGAGGAAATGGCCGTGCACACTCCTCTGGTCTGGACAGATAGAGAGAGAGAGATACAGAGAGAGATAGAGACAGACAGACAGACAGACAGAAGAGATAAATGGAGGGATAGAAGAAAAGAGGGAGAGATTTGGAAATGTCATTCTGGAAGAGTTGCTGTTAGATGTGATGGAACCATAGTTGACGTGTGTGTGTGTGTGTGTGTGTGTGTGTGTGTGTGTGTGTGTGTGTGTGTGTGTGTGAGTGAGTGAGTGAGTGAGTGAGTGAGTGAGTGAGTGAGTGAGTGAGTGAGTGAGTCAGTGAGTGAGTGAGTGAGTGAGTGAGTGAGTGAGTGAGTGAGAGAGAGTGAGTGAGTGAGTGAGTTTAGTCAGTGAGGTCAGTGAAGTGTATGTATGTCCACCTTGTGGATGCAGCCTGGACTGGAGGTCAGTGAAGTGTGTCTTATCAGCCTAAATCACAGAGCAACAGAGAAGAGTGTCCTATCCCTCCTAATAGAGAAGCTGTAAATTTGTCCTTTTTACCCAAACTAAATTCTGGTGTCGGGTCTAGACACTAGTGGGAAATCTTCTTCACACGCAGGAAGTGATGAATTGAAACTTAACATTGAAAAACAAAACCATCTCCTAAACAGCACACTGTCACCAACAGACACATTTAGTTTATTTCCATCATGCTCCATGGATGTCAATAAATTAAATTAAATCCAATTTCTCTCGCTGCCAGTTGTCACCACCAAAATGCAAAGTTGTTTAGTGCAGCTTTAACTCAGTTTCAACTTACATGTATGTCTGTGCGTGCCTACCTTGCAGATGCAGCCTTGAGGTCGGTGAAGTGTGTGTGGAGGATTCTAATGGTGTCGTAACACACCACATTGACGAGGTCTATGTCGGCAAGTCTGGATCTCAATTGTCCAATCATCTGCCACCAGTCCTCTGACAGCATGGAGTACAACTGGCCTTCATCACTACTCAGTGGGACATACCAGGACAGAATGTAGTCTCTGTAAGAATAGTCAAACACTAAAGACAGAAAGACAGAGAGAGAGAGAGAATCAGTATAAGTACCCTTCCTAAATGGGAATGTAATCTTTGTCTCTAGTAATTTGACTTCTGACAGACAGCAGTGATAGGACAGCAAATAGTGCAAATCCAGGTAAGAAAGAAAGGGAGAGTAAGATCTTGTAATGCTGGATAATTCTACAGAGAACAATTTGCACCCTTGTATATAACTGCCCATTGATCTGATTACAAAAGGAAAAAGTTACTTCTTTTCAGCCCTCTAACTGTATGCTGTTCAAGACAACCTCATATACCTATGAATAAATGAAGACAGGAAAGTGGCATCACAAAAGTCACCTTTTGGGGTTACAACATGCCCAGGGAGAAATTTAAACAATCTTATCACCTCTGAGTGTTTGTTCCTCAGGTCAATTCGGTTCACTTCTATCATTTCAGAAAGTGGACTTTGGTCTACATTCAAATGATGAAAAACTTCAGGCATAAGAAGGTTATTATACCTAACCTATGTACAAATGTTTGAGAATGAATGCTCCATCACTAGCAAATTAATTACCGTTTGCATTTACATTTTTAATTGGTTGAATTAAACGTTAGATAAAGGTGGAGGTGAGATATTTCTCAATTCCTATTTGGCTTGAAAGTAATTGTAAGACAACTGAAAATTGGGTAGCAGCGGTGTGCCGATAGTGATAAACCATTTCCTTTTTCCATTTTAGTCCACATACCTCAGGAGGTCAACTACCAAATTTCTGGTGATCAATATTCAGCACCACTTTCTTTCTTTCACTTTCTTCCACTTTCTTTCAGAAACAGTCTAAAAATCATATTTCTAACACATCTATACACATGGAAAAGTAGTGTCACAAATAATAATGTTCAAGAAGCGATTCTCATTTTTGCACTTTTGTAATTTGTAATTATTGATATTGACAGCTGAGGCCATTCTGAAAAAAGTCTTAATACATAATTAATTAGTGACAGCAGATCCCCAGGACAGCTAACATCCTGAACTTATGAAATATCACCTTATACTAGTACTAATACTAGTACTTTGCTTGGGTGAAATCCACAGACATACAGAAATGAATACTAGCACAAAGCAGATACTGAAATGTTGTTTATGAATTAACTGACACAGATCTAGATTATAACCCCATGATGTCATCATGACCTCTCACCTCACAACTACTAGCTCACAAATCAGCTAAGTAAAACCTTTTTAAAATACACACGTGCACGTGCACACACACACGTTCTTGGTGTAAAACCTGGAGCCATCTGTTACCTGGCAGCCAGAAATACTGTTCTACTGTGTGTGTGTGTGTGTGTGTGTGTGTGTGTGTGTGTGTGAGGACAGGCCACTCTACTCTAGTAATCCACTATGAGATGGTGGTGGGGGGGTAGCAGTGGCAGGTCGTGATTACTGACAGAAACAGAGCTCCATCAGTCAGCAGAAAGAGATTGCATGTTATTCCCATGTCACTCACAGTTCATACTAAATGTATACATGAACAGTACCTAAAGCTATAAACCAGAGAGCCAAGACACACTGCATCAGTGAGAGACAAATTCTGGAGGTGATTTTAAAGTATATTTATAAGTATGTTTCTAAGTAACCATGTTGCAAAATACTAGAAACCAATGGGAAATTACTGTGAAGGAATTACTTCGTCCACACAAACTGAAGACTAGATGGATTTTATTGCTGCCTTCAAGTGTTCCTCGTAGGCTCTTACTTCCGAGGTCGGAAAGTATCGATATGATTTGTCACGCATTAAAGTGCTTTTGGTCAGAAGTAATGGAGTCCATAACAAAGTAATTTTTCTGGTGGCTTATGTTTTACTTTAGGAATCAAGCAGCACAGTGCTGCACTGGCAGAATGAAGACGAGAATCTACACTAACAAATAAATATCTGGCATTTTTGTAAGATAAGAGCTGAATACAATGAGACCGGTCTGTAGCCACACCGAGGCAACAAGTGGCTTGAGAGTAACTAGTACTACTAGTTACTCTACTGTTAGTTACTACTGTTATCCGTGTTTTCTTCATCTGCTGAGTGGAACACTTCATTTTAGTAATGGCAAGTCTGCAGCGAGTGATATTGTTCAAATCCAGGATTATTATAGAACACCGTGGAAAATATCAAAGTTGATAGAATTAGAGGGTAAAGGTGATTATTACCTTCCTTCAGGGCCTTATCCACATTGTGCGACACCAACACCCTCCTGCTCTGGCTCAACTCCTGTACTGGCACCAAAAAACGAACCTGAAACACAACAATGGTACTTCACTTCCCTTCACTTCATCAGCAATTGATCAGGACAACAGAACAAAAACAAAAAGTAATGGGGCAAAAACAGGAAATGAAATGAATGAATGGGAGTAGTGTGCCTCCTGACAAACATGAAAAAATGTGACAATAAATTCCAGTGTCAACATCAATGCGCAGCATCAGTGCGCAGCAACAGGCAAACGCTGTTGAAAGGCAGTCATTGGATTCCAGCTGCATGTTAAGGTAAGCCACCAGCCAATTAAAAGGACACAATCACTTTCCTTGAAGAGCCACACTGTGTGTGTGTGTGTGTGTGTGTGTGTGTGTGTGTGTGTGTCAAACGGTCTAAATCCAGCATGACTCTACCTCATCTATAATAGAAAGACACACGGATGAGCTGAGGGCAGGATAAGAGAGGAGAGAGGTGGAGGAGAGAGGAAATAGAGGGGAGGTGACAGAGACGACAAGTGAAGACATGAGGAAAATAAGTGAAGAGTATGAGTGATAAAGTAGAGAGGAGCAGAGGAAAGAAGGGTCAGGATGCTGAAAAGAACAGTATCATACTCAGAGGTCTGTCTATTCAACAGCACATATGGTACAACATTTGCCATCTTTTCTGTCTGTCCATCCTTCCAAGATTTTCACCTGGCTTTTAAGGTTTAGAGGGCGATGTTAGCAGCACTTGAGACTTCTGCCGTAAGGGTTAGAGGCGATAGTGTAAATTGTGGGTTAACTGCATCTTACTCTTAGTTTATTAAAGAATTCTAGCAGTATTGCTGACTGCCTCCTGATGGCTTAGTATTATGGTTAAGAATGTAATGATAATGTGATACTTTATTAATCTCCATAGGGAAATCTTTTCACTTGCCCCCCTCCCTCCACGGGGAGGTCAGGGTCAGCTACAGAACAGCACCCCTGTTGCTGATACAAGGGGCTTGAACCCACATCCTCCGGTTGAAGGATGGTATCCCCGCACACAACTATACCTGTGTGAGCACTCATGTGGTCTCTCACAAGGAGTTTGTTTAACAGCGCAAAGTGTAAATCAGCCTGCTGATTCCTGTTGCCTAAGGTTAAGCGTTATCAGTATCTTACCATGAGCTTGTTGAAGAACTCCAGTAGTGCAGCAGACTGCCTCGTGTTCCTGTTGAAGCAGCTGAATTTGGGAGGACTCTTCCTGACTAGCAGAACAAAGCTCCCAGCCAGGAAACACAGTACAGCGAACGACACGTAGATGAACAGCTTCAAGAAGAAGGAGGTGAGAGTCAGGCCTCCCCAAGCCAGCTGAAACACTACTGCTGCCACTACACCCAGACAGAAAGCAGGAACAAACCGGAAAGAAGAGCTGATGGAAGAGGAGGAGGTAGACATGGGCCCCCCTGCTCCTCTGTTACTGTTACTCCCTCCAGCCAGTGGTGTAGTGGTAGTTGAGAAGGTGGGCATACTGCGACCCCACCATCCATATATGTGTCACTGCTAGTTAGGCTCAAAAGGGGGGACGCTGGTCTATATGTCCAGTGAAAGAGGTGGGTATACTCTGTACACTTATGTATACCCTCGACTACAACACTGTTTCGAAGAAGAGGCATCCCCGCTCTGACATCTCCTCACCGACTCACACTGCTATGCCTCCCCGCTCCTAGCATCGGGCCGCCCGGCCACACGCACGCATCCCTGTCCGCTTAGTCATCGACAATAAGATGTTCCAGAAAACAGAGGGCACCGGGCTGGACTTGGTGGATTCGGCGATAGAAGACGACAGTCGCCCAGAAAGCAGAGAGAGACCCGGGGCGATGGGATGAATGGAACAACACCCACCCAACGTCACCTTGGAGACAATCAGGTGGAAGGGTAGCTTAGTGACTGCTGCTAACCAACTGGGCTAGCAGAAAAAGGCTAAACTAGGCAGCCAACATTAACTAGTTAACGTTATCCAACTAAAACACATGTATAAGGCTATATAATTCTGACTTGCTTATTTGGTTTGGCAACTTAATTGCAAGAAACTAACAATAGCTAACTATCTTGCTGATTTGCTAAGCAACGAATGTATCATAAGCTAATGTTAGCTAACTTACCTATCGTTAAACAGTACAATAACAACACTATATGCCCGCTGCCTACTCTCTAGGAAAATTAATCGGAAGCTCTGCTATGAAGAATTAAAACTATTATAATCTAGCAGCAAAAATGTCAGGTCACAAATCTCCGGAAAATTAAAATGAACGACTGTTTTCAAACGGTAGTTACGTTGTTGCTCTCGAGCTTCAGCTGACTGACAAATCTCTCCGCACGTGAAACAGTATCAGCCAATCAGCGGTGGTGTTAACCATACGTGGTGCGTCTGTTTTATTTATCCTAATAGTCCGAGCGGACGGGGTTTCTATCTTGTGTTTTGTAAAGATAATGTGGAAACTACACAGTCTACACAGTATGTTTTCTTTTCTTCTGCATCTCTTTCTTTCCTTTTTTGTTTTAAAAGGAAATTAACTAGTATTTTAAATCCCAGAGGGTAATTAAATCCCAATCTGAAATCTCTCTTGATGATGGTCCTGTAGAACTGCCATGGCCTGATGTCCTCTATACCAGTGGTTCCCAAAGTGGGTGCCGTAATGACTGGCCAGGGGTGCAGCAAGATCTGTTAATTTCCATATTTTATTGTGTCTATTTAATAACGTTTCATCACATAAAAATAGGCTACATTTGAGCTACATTTTATATTACATTTGAAACATGTCATTGTAAAAACAGAAGAAATAAGCAATAAACATCGAAATCGTTCATATAAAAAAAAAAACCCTGTTAAAATGCGCATTCATGCCGCAACGAGGATTCGTGAGATTCGTGTTATTTCCCCGCTTCGAAGAATGAAGACTATGACTGGATCCGCGATGCTTTCAACTCCCGATCATCAGAATCAGCAAAGAAGTTGACAATCAAAGCCCAGGAAGAACTTGCAGAACTGAAAATGGATCGCACTTTGAAATTGAAGTTTGGAGAAATGTCGTCGGACAAGTTTTGGCTGCTTGTGGGACACGAATATCCATCTCTGGCAAACTGCGCGATCAGTGGGCTATTGCCGTTCTCAACATCATACTTGTGTGAGCTGGCTTTCTCATCCCTGACATACGTGAAAAGCAAGAGAAGGCATCGCCTGTCAGTGGAGTCAGATCTACGCGTTACGCTCTCTTCAATCTCTCCCTGCATCAAGAGACTGTGCTCTCAACAGCAGGCTCACACGTCCCACTAAAATGCCTGATAGGCAAATGTCCTTCCTCTTTATTTAGTTCTTAGTTTTTCTGCCAGTTGGCTTACTTTCTTTCTTTCTCCCTCTAGTTCTCTCTTTTTATTCCATGTCAAGGTTCTCTCTTCTCTTTTAGACTTCATATCAGAGCTCCATTTTCTGCCACTTCCAGAGGGAGGGGGCTCTCCTCTTCAGGTCTACACAGAGGGTTGGAGCAAAGGAGTGAGACCAACAGAGAAATTTGTCATTATTGCTTGCATCAGTGTCTACAAGCCACTAGATGGAGTCAGAGACTGCCAAATGTGACCCTGGCTGTCTTTCACAATGTCCAGAGACCAGAGACTCAGTTTGTGGTTTACTGATGGATGAATGAATAGAAAACACAAAGCTGGACATGAAATATGTCTACAAATATGATTTGATGGAGAAAGTTTCCATACAAATAATTATTAAAACTATTTATACTTTTAATACATTCAATATGTTTAATATTATGATTTCTATAACATTCAATACTATTACCACTACTACAGCTGTAAATGCTACTACTTTTTCTGTTAATTACGAATACTACTACTACTGCTGCTACAATTACTACTGCTGTTACTTCTACTGCAGCTATTACTAACAGCCAGGGTCACATTTGACAGTCTCTGTCTCTCTCTGGTGGTCAGATGTGACCCTGGCTGTCTTTCACAATGTCCACAGACCAGAGACTCAGTTTGTGGTTTACTGATGACTGAATAGAACACACAAACCACTACTTCTGCTAATACTTCAACTATTACTACTTATGCTACTACTACTACTTCTGCTACTACTACTGCTGGTGCTGCTATTACGTCTGCTGTCATTACTTCTACTACTACGATTTCTTCACACAGTATCTTTCTGATTGCTGACTTACCACACGACACTCTACGGAAGAGCACACAAATATTAGGATGGAGGAAACCAAATACAAATTTAAGTTCTGTCTTGATAATTTCCTTAGTGACATATTTTACCGAAATCGCGGAATGTGTGGTGATGTTTACATATGTAGTCAAAACATGAAAATATCACGTTTGTTCTCCTTGTTCACCTGACATTTAGAATACATACACACACACTTAATTTTAATGCATGTGCTCATTGTTTTGTGGATGTTATGCATTTGCAGGGTTGGTTGAAAAATACAAGCAACTCATGAGAATACAACATGACGGTATGTAACACGTAACTGAGCCAATTGGCGAATAAGCCGTCTCTAGAGCCATGGTCAGGACAGCAGAGTTGCTGCCCATCTCTTCAAGAAAACCCTGACCCTTCCTCTTAGCACTTGCTTTCTTTATTTGTTTACAAAATATATATATATAATTTTTATATATTTATATTTTATATATATATATATATATATAGCTTATTGCACTTTTGAACTATTGCACTTCAGCACTGGCGATGCTCCTAGATGCTTGTTTGGGGAGGAGATGCACTTATGTTTTTTGGTGAATAGTAGTTGCCTGTCTACGTTAAATGCACTTATTGTAATGTAATTTAACAAATAATTTAGTGTTGTGAACTACCAGGGACTACTTTCCCTGTTTCCATAGGAAGTGAAGGTGGTGGGCGATGGGAGACTGAGTACAGCTAAAAATCACTGCAGAGTGGATAATACGTGGTAGTTCCAAAAATAAGGTAGGTTGACCGACAGGACAAACTCCCATAAACTTATTGTTTTTGGGGAACACACACTACCTGAGCTCTAATGCCACGCAATCCTTCAATCTTGTAAAATCACTAACTCTTGCACTACTATAACACGACCAAAACAAACATGCTACTTTTTTGTCTACTCTCGTACTCTATTATATAGTCAAGACGTGTTTTTAATGAATCATCAGGAGGCAAGAGATTAAGTCTGTAACCCTCACACACTACGATCTGTGTAACTGCCACAAACTAGCGCCGACTTGGTCCACTCTCAAAAAGATGATTTGGCCATGTAGTGTGTCCCCAGCATTAGAGCTGCTCCTTTCATAATGAATTGAAGAGTGACTTGTTTTGACTTTTTGGAAATAATTACTACACTCAGGGTCATTTTATAGGGATATGAGTTTGTTTTTTACATTTCCTGGTTCATAGCTATTAGCACCACAATGTTAGAAAGCTGTTTCCAGTAGTTTCACACCAAAAATGACCAATATTCAATACACCACATTGTTATTCTTGGCAGGATGGAAAAGCCTCTGGAACAGAATTTAGACCATGTGACTATCCATTGAAACCCATGAGAATAATAAGAAAAATGTTCAAATATATCCATAGTTGTGTGGTATCAGATCAAAATGTTGCATTAGAATCAATGCAGGTTAAAGGCCCAATACCCGTAGATGATAAATAATTGATAATCATGATAAAAGTTTTGTTAAGACTGAAAAACTAATAATACAAACACGATGCACATCCTCACAAATGACTCATTTGGCACATCCCTAATAAAAAAGTATGTGAACCCCTAAAATAATGACTTCTATGAAAGGGGGTAACTGAAGTCAGGTGATCGATCATGAGATGACATTCAGGTAGAGGGGTCCACTCCCTGGCCCAAGGATGCATCCTATGGGCCAGACCGCAGGGTGACACTGATCTCCCATTAGCATGCTGAATCAGTCAAGCTTCAAATCACCCTTGACCACTGCATCATCTTGGCTATTGAGTGACCAATGCAGTCATATTGTACAACAATGAAAGGGTAGAGAAATACACGGCTCATCACAAGTTTGCAAAACAAACCACAGGTTGAAAATAACTCCAGTTCATATGAAGTGCATGTCGCTCTCTAGGACACCAATTGCGCTGGTCCTGCTGGGAATGCCTTCTAGTTCATACAGACTCAATATATTGAGTGAATGTAAAGATAATAATATGCACTCTAGAGTTTTGTTGGTTGCATCTGTTAGTAGCATATGGTGCAGTGTTTAATAACAAACTGTGATTGGACATGATGATTTAAAAAAAAGTTGTATTATTTATTGCTCCAATGAAGACATCTGACAGGTGAGGCTGATGTTACTGGTGTGGAATCAGAAGAGAGGCATGAAGAAAGGTGCTTTAATTGAAGACGGTTTTCAATCTGAAAAATAGAAGAGGATCATTATTTTTTTCACAGGACATCCTAACTGGCAACCATTGTGACACCTACATATCAATACTTGGATGGAGATTTGTTGTTGTTGAACTGTGACTCACCTCAACCATCTCTTCTCCCATATGCTCATCCTGTTCTTAGGAACAGGTGAAGAGCCTGAGTTGGCATTGGGAACGCCATGTTCAGCTGCCCATTTCTCACAGCGTTCCTCTTCCTTGATCCTCAGTGCCTCTTTGCTCTTTCTCTTCTCCTCCCAGTAGTTCTGCATGTATTTCTGCAGCAGCTGTCGTCGCTCTTCCAGCTGTATCAGCTCTGTCCTTCTGAGCTGCTCTCTCTGGGCTCGGGTCTGCTGTGGACAGACGCAGCCCCCTTCACCGGCAACTGGACAGAACAGAGGAGAGGATTCACACACGAGACCTTTACAGAGTATGAGCTTGTACAACGAAGCAGCATCGTTGTTAAATCAATAACCAATTGTAGACATAAACTGAGGTGATCCAAAAGAAACAATGAGGTTGTTTATGCTTTCCTCTGTAAATCTGATGACCCTCCTCCTGTTCTCTCTCATAGGTTCTGGCAATCTTACGAGAGTTGCGCTCCTTGAGTCTGTTATTGAGCCAATTTGTAACTTGTCTCCGAATACTTTTCTCTCTTCTCTCTCCTCCTTCTGCCTCATCTGCAATGCTGTCAAATTCTAGGTGTTTTTCCTCCTTATATTTCAGGATTCCTTTTCTCAATTTCAATTTCAATTTGAAAAAGCTTTATTGGCATGAAAAGACAGTGCTTATATTGCCAAAGCAAACGTATATGAACAGACAAAGAACAACATTTACAACAATATGAAAGTACATGCCACAAGTAACAGGGCAACACAAGTAAGAACAGCAATGAATGAAAAATTATTAAGTATTATGTATACTTCAGTAGTATGGTGTCTATTAAAATGCACATGCATATATCCATATATATATACACATATACATAGACACACACATACATATATAACAATAATAAACAAATACATTTGATAATAATAAAAATAATAATAAATAAAATAATATACATTATAGTAACAAAAACAACAATGACAACAACAGCAATCATTATGATTGTCCCTATCATCTTCACTCACTCACTCACTTCACTGTGGTGTTTCCCTGGTCGCCCCTCAGGCTGTGGCAGGAGGAGACATATTGAGCTGCTACTATACAGCAATTTGGTTTTTCACCCAGAAGGTATTTCAATTTGTCTCTTTCTGATTGTGTGTCGAATTCTTTATATTTGTTCTTAATTTTGGGGAAGAATAATGTTCTAATTTGTGAATATTTGTGGCAGTGTACCAGGAAATGTGTCTCTGTCTCCACTTCCCTCTGTGTACAGAGTGGACACAGCCTGTCCTCCCTGGGTAGCCAGGTCTGCCTATGGCGGCCAGTCTCCAGGGTCAGGCTGTGCCCGCTGAGTCTGTACCTAGTCAATGTTTTTCTCAATTTCTGATCAGTCACAGTGGTCAGGTATTCTGCCACTGTGTACTGTCGGTTTAGGGCCTAATAACAATCCATTTTGCTTTGAGTTTTTGTGGTGTCTTTCCAATAGGTGATATATTTCTCTTTTTGTCTTGCTATAATTTGGTTGGGCCAGATTGTCTGAGGGCTGACCTGAGACTCTGTAGGGCTGGTACCAGTAGAGGTCAGGGAACTGAGCCTCAGGACCAGCTGGCTGAGGGGACTCTTCTCCAGGTTCATCTCTTGGCATTGCAGTGCTTTGTGGTGGAAGGTTTGGGGCACACTTGTTTTTAAATGGTTGTAAAATTTGATGGCTCTTTTTTGCATTTTAATTTGGAGGGGGTATTCGCCTAATTCTGCTCGGCAGGCATTATTTCGAGTTTTTCTTTGGAGGTGTAATATTTGACAAAATTCGACATGTAGCATCTCAATTTGATGTTTGTCCCAATTTGTAAATGTTTGATATTTGCTTAGCGGACCCCAAACTTCACTGCCATATAGAGCAATAGGTTCTATGACCGACTGGAAAATCTTTAGCCGAATTTTAATAGGGATGTTTAGTTTGATGTTTCTTTTAATTGCGTAGAAAGCTTTTCTTGCTTTGTCTCTCAGGTCAGTCACAGCCATGTGGAAATTGCCTGTGGAGCTGATATTTAGGCCTAAATATGTGTAGTTTTTTGTGTGTTCCAATTCAACTGTGTCCAAATAGAATTTATATTTGTGATGCTGATTCTCAGACCTTTTTTGGAATAGCATTGTGTTGGTCTTCTTTAGGTTCACTGTCAGGGCCCAGGTCTGACAGAACCTGTGCAGGTGATCTAGATGCTACTGTAGCCCCTCCTTGGTGGGAGACAGCAGCACCAGGGGCCTCATTTATAAAGGTTGCTATGCACAAAAAAGTGGCGTTAACGGGGGTGAAATGTGCGTACGCATATTTTACCGCAAACGTCGGGATTTATAGAAAAATCCTATGCGATAAAAGGTGCGCACTTCTACGCATCCTTTCACCCATGCGTAGAGCTCACCGCAAAGTTTTTCAGACAGGGGAATCAGCGACGCCCGATGGGGAGATCACAAAATAAAGCTCAGTCCTCTTAAAAACATTGTTTTATAAGTGTGCTTTCACAGGGTTTGTGGTCTATTGCATCTGTTAAGTTACTACTTAAAACCTATTTTTATACAAAGGCATTCTCTTAACTCTTATTTTATTGATTATTTTACCGGGCCGGCGCCAGGATGAAGTGACTGAAGGGGCAATTTTTCATGAAATAAAACTTATTGATTTAACCATGCAACAGCCTCAGAAAGGCTAAAGAACAACAACATGAGGCTATGTTCAAAATCAAAGAATACGTTTATTAATCAGAGACTCACATAAGAACGGAGCACTGCAGAGAATTTATGAACGATAACGATTCTGTCAAAATCAGCAGGGGGAGGAGTAGAAACAGCAGTTTGCGGCTTACATCTCTCTCTCTCTCTCTCTCCCTCTCTCTCCCTCCCTCTACAACGGGGGGAAATGGAATTAGGGCCGAAATTTGTATTTACCACCACGAAAAGCAAGCAGGCTGAGAAACCGAACTAAGTGACATGTCTGTCTGTCTATCGATCTCCTCCGCTCTGTTTCAGTGGGCTACTATGGACGCCCTAGCATACACCTATGGAAATATTTTTCTATAGATACATAAAGTTTAAACAGAGGGGGCAAAAATACAACTGAGGGGCTAAGCATATTTTACTCAGCTCCTTATGCTCAATGTTGTATAACTTTAAACTGTTTTTAAATTGTTTTTATCATTTTGTTCATCATCAGTTTGTCTACCATTTTTATTTTGTCTTCTAAAGCACTTTGTAACTTTGTTTTGAAAAGTGCTATATAACTAAAGTTTATTTGTATTATTATTAAGGTGTGCCGGATTATTAGAGCTTGTGCGGTTCTCCACAATGTGGCACAGATGCCTCTACTGACCCCCAAACAGTACACCTTTACGGCGCTCAACCTCGTTGCCGTCTCCGTCTTTCCCTCATTGATAGTCCAACAAAGGCTCCTTAACAACGTCGGCATATTCATGACCTATTTAGCATTGACCATTTATGGATGATTGTGGGACGACACTGGGAGGAGTAGTGGGAGGACACTGGGAGGAGTACACGAGCGCACAATTCACCGCAGGTGGGTATTTATAAAGAGAAGACTGCGTACAGGTGTGCGCCGCACGGTTTTTATAGATCTTAATATTTTCTTGCGTTAGTAGATTCTGAGGTTTGTGCGTACGCAATGTTTTAGGATGGAATCTACGCAAAGTTTTATAAATGAGGCCCCAGGTCATCTGCGTATAGCAGAACTTGATCTCCGTGTCATCTAGAGTGATACCAGGTGCTGTAGATTGTTCTTGTTTGAGCCAAATTTATTAAAAAATTTTATTTTTTTTGTTCATGTGATGTTGAATGCTTAGACCTTACATTGTTCCGTTCCATTCAGGTCAAATAGAGTCAGGGTGCTGCTATTGTGCATGTTGGCTCACTGGAAAGGCTCTGCTACACTAAATGGAACGGAACCTTAATTAATTTCATTAATTTACCTGCTATTTCATGTCAATATGGCTGCCGTGAAAAAGGTCTATAGCCTTTCTTTAATGAAATGTGTTGTTGTTCACTGGTGTGAGGTCCACCCTGTTACGTCCTGTACACCCTGTTTCTCTTCTGTCCACCCTGTTACCTGTGTTTTTTTTTGATAATAATTAAATAAAATCAACAAATATTAAGCATGTCTTTGTGGTTACTTGCAGGGAATGAATTGGCAAAATGAAATCACTTAAAAATGGAGCCAAATTCCATTGAAATTCCTTTTTATTCTAAAAGAAATGTGTTGAAATTACATTGTGCCTTAAAATAGAACAAGTCTTTTTTCAAGATAATGCTTGTTTCTGAATACTTTGTTAAAATATATTTGAAGGATAAAGTAAGGGACATTTTATCTCTGAGAAAATGTAAATATTACAATAACTGTGCATTCAAAACACTTAATGTTTTAATTAATAGAGATGAGAATGTCCTGTAACAGGGTGGACATTTGGCCTATGTCACATGTGAAGAATTTGGTCAAAATTATTAGAACATAATATCATGAGCTGGACCAATATATTTTTCTTGTAGTTTAACAAGCCCTCCTTCAGATGAAATAATAAAATCATGGAAAATAGAATTTATATTTGTGATGCTGATTCCCAGACCTTTTTTGGAATAGCATTGTGTTGGTCTTCTTTAGGTTCACTGTCAGGGCCCAGGTCTGACAGAACCTGTGCAGGTGATCTAGATGCTGCTGTAGCCCCTCCTTGGTGGGAGACAGCAGCACCAGGGGCCTCATTTATAAAGGTTGCTATGCACAAAAAAGTGGCGTTAACGGGGGTGAAATGTGCGTACGCATATTTTACCGCAAACGTCGGGATTTATAGAAAAATCCTATGCGGTAAAAGGTGCGCAGTTCTACGCATCCTTTCACCCATGCGTAGAGCTCACCGCAAAGTTTTTCAGACAGGGGAATCAGCGACGCCCGATGGGGAGATAACAAAATAAAGCTCAGTCCTCTTAAAAACATAGTTTTATAAGTGTGCTTTCACAGGGTTTGTGGTCTATTGCATCTGTTAAGTTACTACTTAAAACCTATTTTTATACAAAGGCATTCTCTTAACTCTTATTTTATTGATTATTTTACCGGGCCGGCGTCAGGATGAAGTGACTGAAATAAAACTCATTGATTTAACCATGCAATAGCCTCAGAAAGGCTAAAGAACAACAACATAAGGCTACTGTTCAAAATCAAAGAATACATTTATTAATCAGAGACTCACATAAGAACGGAGCACTGCAGAGAATTTATGAACGATAACGATTCTGTCAAAATCAGCAAGGGGAGGAGTAGAAACAGCAGTTTGCGGCTTACATCTCTCTCTCTCTCTCTCTCCCTCTCTCTCCCTCCCTCTACAACGGGGGGAAATGGAATTAGGGCCGAAATTTGTATTTACCACCACGAAAAGCAAGCAGGCTGAGAAACCGAACTAAGTGACGTGTCTGTCTGTCTATCGATCTCCTCCGCTCTGTTTCAGTGGGCTACTATGGACGCCCTAGCATACACCTATGGAAATATTTTTCTATAGATACATAAAGTTTAAACAGAGGGGGCAAAAATACAACTGAGGGGCTAAGCATATTTTACTCAGCTCCTCATGCTCAATGTTGTATAACTTTAAACTGTTTTTAAATTGTTTTTATCATTTTGTTCATCATCAGTTTGTCTACCATTTTTATTTTGTCTTCTAAAGCACTTTGTAACTTTGTTTTGAAAAGTGCTATATAACTAAAGTTTATTTGTATTATTATTAAGGTGTGCCGGATTATTAGGGCTTGTGCGGTTCTCCACAATGTGGCACAGATGCCTCTACTGACCCCCAAACAGTACACCTTTACAGCTCTCAACCTCGTTGCCGTCTCCGTCTTTCCCTCATTGATAGTCCAACAAAGGCTCCTTAACAACTTCGGCATATTCATGACCTATTTAGCATTGACCATTTATGGATGATTGTGGGACGACACTGGGAGGACTAGCGGGAGGACACTGGGAGGAGTACACGAGCGCACAATTCACCGCAGGTGGGTATTTATAAAGAGAAGACTGCGTACAGGTGTGCGCCGCACTGAAGGACAACAATGTCTATGTCATTGATCTCCTTCAGGAACTCTGGGTTTTTACTTTTTAAACCAAAAGCAGAGGACCGGAGGCCCTGTACATTCCAACATGCAATGGAAAACGATTTCATTTGGTTCATTCTTTTCCTTTAAAATGAGAAAAACTCCTACTAGAAAACATTTACCAAAAAAAAAAAAAAATACAATTTATTGTTACCTTAATTAAGAACATTTCTCTTTTCTTTTTTTCCCTTTTTTCGTTTGGTTTTGTTTTGTTCCTGTTCCTGTACTCTTATCCAGTTCCCATCAAGTGAGAACAGAGTAGGCTCAGCATGTGCTGGATGTCACTCAGTTCACTGAGGGGGGGTGGGCTGGCTGCTCCTCTCACGGCCTGTGCGTAGCTCTGCCTGCTGGGCTGTGGCTCAGTGGGGAGGAGGAGTGGGGGAGGCCTGATCTGGGGGGATCTGAAGGTAGGCTGGGGCTGGTTGTGGTGGGTGGGCTGTGGTGGGTGTTGAGGCTGGCGGTACTGGGGTTGGTGGTGTTGTGGTTGGGGCTGGGGGGTCCAGGGTGTTGATCCAGGGTGGCGTCTTGCAGGTCTGAGGGGGGTGGAGGCTGCTCTACTGTGCCTGGGTGGAGAGGCCGGGCTGCGGTTCAGGACAGCTTCCTTCAGGGTCTTGGTGAAGGTGGGGACTGTGTGCTTGTATAGATGGACATGGTCATACAGGCAGTCCAAGTCGAGGGTTGGATGGTGGGCCAGGTACACATTGGGCTTTAGGGCAGGGCAGGGGGGTCCTGGTTGGCTGGTGTAGGTTCCTCTGCGGGGTGGAGGCAGTGTAGAGCATGGAGATGTAGTTGCTCCTGTAGGCTGTCCACGTCTCTCTCTCTTCTCTGCAGCTTCTCCTTTAGTGTGGTCATCTCCCTCTTACTGCTCTCTCTCTCTCTCTCTCTCTCTCTGTAGCTCTCTCACCTCCTCCGTTAGATCAGTCAGTTTCCTCTCATGGCTGTCTCTCTCCTGTTGGGCACTCTTCAGCTGTACTGCCAGGCTGTTGTTCTGTTCTCTCATCCTGGTGGCTAGGAGCTCCTCTAGAGTCTGGGTGTCTGGCTGTTGCTTGTTCACCTCTTCCCTGAGTTGCACCAACTCTATCTCCAGCTGAGTGAACTGTTCCTTCAGCAAGCCCAGGGTGCAGAGGACCTGGGCTTGCTTTGAGCAGGGGGCGTCACTCTCATCAGGTGTGGGGCAGCTGGGGTGATAGGCGCTGCCTTTGCTTTCCTGGGTGGAGGACTTAGGGGTGATTTTGGTTGTGTGTGTCTGGGTGGAGGGGGTTTCACTGGGAGTTGTTTTTTCCCTCAGTGCTATCTCCTTTACAGTCTGAAAGTCTGTCTCAAAATGTCTGAGGTCGCCCTGCACCATGACAGTCCCGCTCTTATACAGGTTGACTGTAATCATGATGCTGTCAGGGTCCACTGCCTCCATAATTTTGATTTTCCACCCATTGCAGATTCCCTCTCGTTTGACAGACTGGTAGTGAGAACAAATTGCTGTATGCCATGCATTTGGTCACTTTTGTAGTGGTCTGCGAATAGACTCTCTGGCCTCTCCTTCATCAGCTTCTGTTTGTGCTGTTTCCTGCTGGTTTCATTTTTTTTGGAGGATGGTCTCAGCCATAGACATATATACATAGACGCCGCATTGACTGCTTCTGCCCATTGCTACGATATGTAAACGCCGCCGCCATATTGGTCCGGGCAAGACTGGCCTGTAAACAAATACAAGTAAACGGGGAGCTGCGGTTTTTCTGGATGAAAAGCACTATAACGTTTTCAATGAGTCCTTTTTTATATTCAAGGGTTTATGATCTACGTGGAGTAGAAAAAAAAGTTTTGTCTCCAGTTACTTAGTCAGGCTATAATCGCTGTTAGACCTCAAGAGAGCAGTGTCAACGTTAGACTCACATGAACTGAATTACTTACTGGTGGAAAATAATTAATTGTCATAAGGCATTGTAAAAACTCAGGTTTGTCAAGCATGGATTGAACTTCCAATCTAAATGTGTTCCAGTGCATCTGCTCGGGAAAACATAATCGCCCGCAGCAAACTCATGTTTGTATGGTAAGTCTCAGAATGTTACAAGCATCTAAACTCAACATCAACTACTACAGCGCCATTAGTGAAGAGAATCGGCGCATATCACATTCGGAAGCCGTTTTTTCCGAGTACACTGGAATGCACCATTACTTTGCGACGACTGAAGCTAAAACAACATATCAGGAGATATATCAACTCCAGTTATTATTTTGTAGGATGCAGGCAGCAACATAGATCCCTGCACAGTCTCCCAACACGCGAAAATGCCAGGACAGAGTGGATTAATTTTATTTTTAATGTCAACGGCTACAGTTTTTTCTGTGTGTGATGATCAGTCCTCAGACTGCTTGAGCAATGGCAGGATTAGCATCTAAATTGAAGCTTAAAGATGGAGCAATTCATAAGGTACGTGACCCATCTGCAAAAATGGAATCTGTAAGTGTCACCATGTTTTGATTTAATTTACCAAATTAGTCTGGTTAGTATATTCACCGCTGGTTAGCTAACGAGCTAGCGGGGCTAGCCACGGGCTTGTTGGGCGTGGAAGAAGAGAGAAAACTAAAGCTGGAGTCATTAAAAGTAAAGTAAAGTAAAAGTAAAGTTATTGGTTGGAGTCAGGACTCATCTTAAAGTTATTTGTTGGGACCAGTGTCTGTTTTATAAGTCTGTCGAACGTGTCAGGTTTGGTAAACTTTAGCCACCATTAGTACAATCGGTGTTTGGTTGTTTGGCTGCGCTGTTTGGATGCAAATAGATTGCATCCAATAATATATATATACAATATATAATATATTATTGGATGCAATTATTATTGCAGTTAACCAATTAACCAATATAATATTGGTTAACTGGCTCAACAAAATTGTCAATTTTAGCTTGTCTGCAAGTTGTATTCAATAAGCTTATGGACATGAGCCATAAATAGACCGGCTACAGCAGAGAGTGTCGCTCACACATCCATATACACAAACACAAGGCGCGAAAGTAAAATATTACACAGAATTGTTATCATTGAGAAACTAAGTGGAACCGCATCAGCTGCCTCTTCCCATTCTGGGTCAGACTCTGGCTCAAACATGTATGGTCTCAGTGTTGGTTCTGGAGCGGCCGCCATGGTTAGAGATGAGCGCTCTGCTCTCCGTCTCCGCCAGGCGATCGCGTGTAGGTTGTATGTAATGAGCATGTATGTAATGAGCGTACACGCCCTCAAAACAGCCTGTTCTCTACAATGGAGAAAATGAGACTGAAACACACCACAGAAGCTGGTTTTAGGATTTTTTTTGATATAGACTTCACAAACGTCTTGTAAAGACCCCCAGGAACAGTTTAAATAGCCCAAAATTAGTACAATACCCCCCCTTTAATACTTGTGGAGACGTCCATATATAATATAATTTAATGTACATGAAATGTGCAGAAAGTTCTTTTTCTGTCCATGTCCCCATCATTTTAGCTTTTCTTGTGCTCCAGGTCAGAACACAGCTCATTCACTTTGAAATACTGGGGGGGGGGGAATCTAAATAGCGCATTTTTAAGTACTAATAATTCACCATCATTGAGAAAAATGGAACAAAATCGGCAAATACAAATTACAATAGTGAGACACTGGCAGTCAGTCTTCTTTCTATATTTTTATAGCAGTGAAAGGATACAGATATACTCCAAGACATACAATTACAGACAAAGACAATTATAAGATAAGATACGCCTTTATTGATCCCCAGAGGGCAAATAAAGAGGGAAAATTCAAATGGCCTATCGAGATTTTGATCTATATTTATATATCTATATTTCTCCAAACCGATTTTTATGACAAGCTACTCGTTTCGGCTAAGTGACTGACATATTATGAATCTGACTGTAGTTAGCTGGCTAGCTAACCTTTCTCACATTTTGAAGGTTTCCCAAAGAGAAAGAGTTGATACACAGCGATTATAGCCTAACTATCGAGATTCTACGTAACTGGAGACAAAACTTTTTTTTTCTACTCCACGTAGATCATAAACCCTTGAATATAAAACGACTCACTGAAATCGGTTGAGAAATGTAAACCTTATAGTGCTTTTCATACAGAAAAACCGCAGCTCCCCGTTTACTTGTATTTGTTTACAGGCCAGTCTTGCCCGGACCAATATGGCGGCGACGTTTACGTATGATCCACAGGCCACTGCGGCGTCTATGTATATATGTCTATGGTCTCAGCACTATACATGGTGGTAGTGGGCTCTGCTGCTCTGCTCTTGCTGCTGGACAGTGGGCTGTGCAGGTGTTTGTTTGAGCGGGAGAAAAGTGGCCTCTCACTCTGCTAGTTAGCGAGTTAGCTAGCTGTTTTATCCACGTAATAGATCTCTTCAAGAAAAAAAAATATAAATCCTTTTCCCTTCCCTTTGTAATGATGTACTCACTCAATGTAGAAGGATGTAGGTTGGGAGATTGCTCCTTTCTGTGCCAGGGATTTGCTTGATGGTTTTAGTTTAGTTTTTTTCAGTTAGCTTCGCTTAGCTGGTTAGGTAAAATCTATTTTTTTGTCTTGAATAAAGTTGCTGGGAAAGGTTTTGTTCAGGATTCTTGTAGATTGTTGTTTCTTATATCAGATGATGTGAAAATCTAAGAAAATGTAAGAGTTTATCTCATTTTAAAAACAATGGGGTCTGCTGCTCTGCTCTTGCTGCTGGACAGTGGGCTGTGCAGGTGTTTGTTTGAGCGGGAGAAAAGTGGCCTCTCACTCTGCTAGTTAGCGAGTTAGCTAGCTGTTTTATCCACGTAATAGATCTCTTCAAGAAAAAAATATATAAATCCTTTTCCCTTCCCTTTGTAATGATGTACTCACTCAATGTAGAAGGATGTAGGTTGGGAGATTGCTCCTTTCTGTGCCAGGGATTTGCTTGATGGTTTTAGTTTAGTTTTTTTCAGTTAGCTTCGCTTAGCTGGTTAGGTAAAATCTATTTTTTTGTCTTGAATAAAGTTGCTGGGAAAGGTTTTGTTCAGGATTCTTGTAGATTGTTGTTTCTTATATCAGATGATGTGAAAATCTAAGAAAATGTAAGAGTTTATCTCATTTTAAAAACAATGGAAAAGTAATAATTCAGGAGCTCATGTTCTTCATGTTCTTCTCTCTCTCTCTCTCTCTCTCTCTCTCTGTGGACTTGGATTTCCATTTCCTTCATTTGTCCACTTTCAATTTTATTTGGAGCATCCCCTTTCTCCTCCTCAATCACTTCAACAGCCTTCTCTGTCTCTCTTTCTTGTGCCTGCTGTTTGCACATCTCTTCTTCCTCAGCTTCCCTTTGCAGCTTCAGTGTTTCTTTTGCCAGCAGAATCTGTTTCTCTGTGTTCAGTTTTCTCTCCTCTTAGTATGTCAGGCTGATCATGTTTGTCTCCATCAGTAAACAACGCCTCCAACCCAGCCTTGGTGACAGCCAAGTATCCGTGTGTCTGTGGTTGTCTTTCAGGCTGGATGTCACAGGTTACTTTTTCAGTGTTTTTGTGTTTCATCTCCTGTGTGGCCTCAGCAACAATTACTGGAAGACTTCTGGTCTCTGGTTGTGCATATCTGCTCATGGGTTTTCCAACATGAGCTGTCTGACCAGAGAATATGTCATAAGAGAAGAGGTTATTTCTATTAGACCTCTGCAGATTTTTCATGCCTCCTCTGGCCAACGGATCCTTCAAGATTTCAGATTGTTTGTTATCCTCCATCTTGTCTGGTGCCGGTCTGGGTGGCAAACTGTCCCAACGTCTGTCCTTGTCAGTCTGTATTACAAATAGTGAGACAACTTACATTAAACCAAAGAAACAAGAAATCACTTTGTCACACAGCATTTCACTGTCTTTCCTCACCTGACTTGAGGTTGTCGCTTTGGTGTGGAAGACAACCTGTCTTGGACAGCGGTGGTACCAGTCTTACTTCACTCACACCACGGTATCACAGTTGTTTTTCAATATATCACAGTTGGTTTTCAATATATCACAGACACTGTATTTAAGATTGGGGGGTGCCATCAGTGTAACATCAGCCAGCATGCTGCTGGTTGCTTCAGGCATGCTGCTGGCTGCAGCAGGCCTAAACCTCTCAACTTTTCACTCACATTTCTCAGTAGTCATCACTCTCACCTCAATACACATTGTATATCAAAACATTCAACAAGAAAAAAAGTTTCAGTATAATCTAATTGGGGATAATGTAATATATAATGTACTCACCAAAAAGGACATCAAAGGTTCAATATAGTTGAATATAAATCCAATATATGATGACTGTAATCCACTGACATTTATTATCCTAAACATAATTATTCCAGTTTCTTTAATGATTATGTACAATTTGTGTATTTACAATGATTGTGACTTGTGTGAGAAGTGTTTTATAGAGCAGCCAGTATGTCCTCATGTTGTTGGAGTGAAATCTTGTAGATGACCTTGCGGCCCTTCCTTCTTGAATCAATATTGCTACACAAGTACCTAACAGTCTCACTGTATACCATTGCTACCTTTTTGGTGTTTAGTTTGTAAGTGTTGTCCAGGGAATTGTCAATGTCAAAGAAATTACCTTTGAAGATGCAACTATTAGCCATGAAGGCATTACCATAGTCATCTTCAGTGTTGTCTTGTAGGCGTAGAGGTCCGTCGCTGGTGACCTTTAGCAGGTAGTAGTCAAACCTGGGGTCCTCAGCTGCTATCACGACCACACTATCCTTCTGTACCAACTCTGCTAAGCTAAGCTCACTGTCCTGCCCTTCATCACTACGGGTGACACGCTCCGAGGGCTGAGCTACCTGTAGCATCTGATGAGGCTGCCACTCCTCCACATAGGCCATGTTCTGACACCCCGCATACCTGCCATACATACATGGCTCACAGTAGCAGGACCTTTTGCGAAGTAGAAGCATGCCACTGGCTGAAGACGCTATAGAGTGCAGCTTTCTGTTTTCTGGGACAGGCTGGAATGCCCTTCCCCTCCTCACAATTTTACCTGCAGCAATAAAAAGAAAGACCCGACGCCTGACCTCACTGCTGGCCCTTGCAGGCAAGGTAAAATTGTGCAAGAGGTAAAGGTACATTTCCTTTGGAGTGGTGATCTGTGCTTCTCCTCGGATCACTGCCATGGCACATTTTTGTTTGACATTAGCACCTGCCGCATCCTGCTCACCTTTGGCATGAGATGTCTCATAGTAATTCCGGACTATGTGATAGCCAAAGTTCGAGAATGACAATGAGACATCTCCCATGCAGTGACAACTTTTGTATTGTGCACTACAGCCGTCAGTGAACTCGTGCATCACTTCTGGCTTACATCCTATTGACTGGAGGTATTGGTCAACTTTAACCCGTATTTTGTGGACAGCATAGCTGTCATGTTGACTGTCCTCGAGGATGGTGAAGATGTGCTCTTTGATGATCACTGGCTTCTCAGGTGTGCTGTCGTCACCATCATACTCCTTAATGGCATGCCGATAGAGCACAGTGACATGAAGCGATGCCTCAGACTTGCTGAAGTAGAGTGACTGAATTTCATTTTGATGGCAACACTGGTAGTTCTCACTGTAGTCATGTAGTGCTAGGACATGACCAAATGGCAACAGTTCTCGGGTGGCATCAAACTGTGCTTTCTGCCAGGTTGCCATAAAGTTGTGATATGCATAATCCTTGGCAATGGCACGCAGGTAGGAGAAGAGATGGCCAGGTGCTGTCTCTTTGGTAAAGAGTGTCAACTTTTTTATCTTGGTGCCATCCTCCTAGCCAATCTCCACATACTCATACCGCTGCCATTTAACTGTGGGGGCGTCGTCCGAGAGGTCATCTTCACTCCCACCAAACTCCACTTTGTCAACACCACAGTGCTCACAAAGCCGCAGGAGACAAAGTAGATTGTGGTATTCACCATTCTTGGGGCATAAGGTAGTATCCATGAAGGTAGACACACTAGTGGGGGAAGATCAGGGTGATGCTGCCTTCTAAACTTGGCACACGATTGAAGCATCATACGAAGCTCCACGTTTTCTACACAAACATGTCACTCGATCCTGTCGCCTTGCTGATATGACAAAGAAAGGCTTACACTTTAAAAAAGTGGACTCTGTCATATCAATATTAGGGTGATCCCTCTTGAAATCAAGGTAAATTTCTCGCTGAGTTTTCTCCAAAACATATTTTGCATGTGATTAATAATTTTTGTAGCCAATCCTTCTGCGTTTGATGTCACTTTTGTCCCCAGTTGGCCGACTTTTTGACTTCCAGTACTCATAGGCGACTTTTCTCACTTCTGATGAGTATGCATCCTTCCTGGTCTTTCTGGCAGGAGTCTGCCACACCTTAGAGTTGTCTGTCAGTTTGCGGGCTACTGTGGACCTTTTCAGCTTGAGACGGCTGCAGACCTTGCGGGCTGACCTGTCCGTCTTTTCACCGCAGACTAACTTCACCCCTGTTGAATATGCTGACCTCTGACCCTCTGTGTATGATCCTTTGCTGCTTTTGATTGATGCAAGTCCTTTGGTTATGTTCTCAACAATGGAAGCATTGGCCTTGTTTTTCTCCACTTCCTCAGGTGTGTACATCAAACCACATTTCACTAAATAGTCTCTGGTGGTAGGACTCTGGGCCAGAGTGGCTATGACCGCTCCCTTCTTGAGCTTTCTAGGTGTTGTAGGGATGACCTTCTCAACTGACTGTATCACCCTGTGTTTAGACATTCTGTGTTTGAAGGCATTACGAAGGGGAGCGGCCATTCTCTCTCCTGTCCAGGATTAAACTAAAATGACGCAAAAACGCCTCAAGGCACTTTCTCTCATGGCAATTGAGAGCGAATTGACCAATACATTGGACTTTGATGATATCGTGGACGCACGACGCAGAGACAGGAAAAAATGCACTGCATATGGTAAGACTATTTTATGATTCATTGCTTGCTGTCAATTGTTTTTAGGCTTTGTTTTGATAATATTAGAGGTGGCGTAAACTTATCTCTTATTTGTGGTTGAGAGCGGTATTTTGTTAACGTGCTGTTAATTGAGTGTATGGTACCTGCGCTGTAAATCGTGTGTTGTTGAAATACATGTGAATTTATTTCTAGTTATTGTGCTGTTGGCTTTGAGTGTTGCTGTGCCTGTTAATCCTGTTGAGATGCAGATGAATGTATGTCTCAGTTAATATGCTGTTGGCCTTAATTGTGTGTATGTGCGTTGTAAATCCTATTGAGGTACAGGTGAATTTAGTTATTGTGCTGTTTGCTGCGACTGCGAGTGTACCTGCCCTGCCGCGTCCATGCCCAGGGGCCCATTGTCTCATAATCCGCCTATGACAATATGAACTAACTTAACAGTAAAGCACAAGTAGAGTCCACCATGATCCTTATCGTATTTATTCATTCCTTAAATATGTAAACGTTTTGATCCATAATGGATATTTGTCAGGTCAAACTAAAATGCATGTTCATTCATTTCGCTTATAGACCATTCATCTCATCATATCAAAATTGTGTTCTACTTTCAATTTGGTATGTCTATTTGCACAGGGTATTTTGCCTATCATAAGCTATTGTATGTTCTAGTTGAACCTCACCTGTCTTAACACATTACACATCAGGTGACAGTTAGGTGATGAGATGAATGGTCTATAAGTGAATTAATGAACATGGATTTTAGTTTGACCTGACGAAAATCCATTGTGGATCAAAACGTGGTTTCTAAGGAATAAATAAATATGGACTCTACTTGTCCTTGTTCTTGAATGCTTTGCACTAAGTCCAGCACCCACTGTCTATGTGCGTATAACCAGGTACAAACAAACTTAACAGTAACACACTTACTCAGTACAACTTTTTTCAAGGCAAGTGGTTCGAATGCCTGCTTGCCATTGGCCCCCTTCCAATTGATATTTCTTGTCAGAGGGTTTGTGATGAGCTTTGAAAGGATGCGCCACACAGTTTCCTTTGTAGTCATCCCTCCAGCAAGACCAAAATATGTGATCTGAAAAACAATAATTTAATATTTTTTATTGTATATAAAAGGTTGAAATTTCTGACATCAAGACTCAAAATATGCATAACAATTAATAATTGTAATTGTATGTGCAGATTATTTATAATTTTAAGGTGAAAGTGTATATTTCAAAACCTCTCCATATAAACTTTAGTGATAAATACAGCCCGTTAACCATACCAAGTTCTTTTTTAGCTCTGGCTGGCTGGAGATTTTGAGTTCCAAATTGTTGAACTCTTCAAATGTGGAGATGGGGAAATTAATTTCTATCATAAGGTCTTCTGGGGCAGAGCCACTCGCTTTGGATCCCTGGAGATGCTGTAGAATCACTTTGTTCTGCTGTAGAATGGTCTGGTTCTGATGTTTTATGGTCTCCATCATGATCAGTATCTCTCGAAGAATTGCTACCAAAAAAAAAAATCAAATCAAAACTAAAAACACAAACGCCTCAAATGAATTCTGATTTAAATCTGGAATTCAAATGTAATGGGTAGCCCGACCACTAAAAAAAAAGAAAAAAAAAGGGACGAGGGGTGCATTTTCTTTTTCTGGTTGATTTAACTGAGCTCAATACACAGTTCACAGACAGTTGAGAACAGGTATAAATGAATTAATAATGGAATTTGCGGGGGGTTTTATGGCTGTAAAGGTTTTGTTTACATTGGGTTTGTACAACATTGGAGTAAAATGCACCTATGTTCTAGTTCAATACACGTTTCATATAGTTCTATGTTAAATATATTACCAAATAGCATATTTTTCACCTACAAGTCCAATTCTTCCATGTATATTACATGTATATTGACAAAAGTTAATTGAAAGACTTCCAAGGCACTCTCTTTTCTCATAAAAAACTTTATTATATTGACTAATGCAAATGTAAAAATACATTATAAAATATTAAAATAATGCACCACCAACGTGTTGCGGCTTGGCTGCCTTCTTCAGGGTGCAGAGCAGTGTACAAGCACAGGTGTATATAATCATTCTTGTTCTAACCTGAATGGCTTGTCAGGTTAGAGCAAGTAGGGGTGGGCGATAATCGTGTTTATAATCGTAATAGTCATTTTAATTATGTAATCGTGGCAAATTTTCAAAATCGTTGGGGGCGGGGGGGGGGGGTGAAATACTACATCATGTTCAGTCACCCAACTAACACCGGGTTCAGACCGGTTTTGACCGAGCTCCGCGGCCAGCTCGCGCTCTGCAGCGATAGTTTCGGCGCCTGGTCTATTATTTTCCGCGAGCGAACCTGTCAAGCCGGGCAGGAAGTCAGACACAGGAACGACATAGAGCATCCCGTCAAACCCTGTATAAAATAAATAATCGTTCATTAATCGTAATCGAGGTAAAAGTTTGAAATAATCGTGATATTGATTTTAAGTCATATCGCCCCACCCCTAAGAGCAAGTACATATTTAAGGCTTAAGTCTTGTGAGAGGAGAGCATGCCTTGGAAGTCTTTCAATTAACTTTTGTCTATAGGTATTGCCCTGTTTTTCAAAGAGCACCTATTGCCACCATGACCCGGACCTGGATAAGCAGTTAGAAAATGGATGGATGGACCTTTCCCCAATACAAAGTGTTCAAGCCAAAGCAGCATTCCTTCTTCATTCTGTTGTTGTTGGATGTATATAAATATTTTCTACATTAATATGGTCAAATGTTTTTAATGCTTTTAACAAAGTATTTATAGCAATATTAAGGGGGTGCCAAACTGGTTCCAGCTTATCGCATATAAAATGTTTAACTTCAAAAGCCATGTGTCAAATTAAAATGCATATTCAGTAAAAACATTTTGAGCTTTATCTCAAAGATATAAGAACTCACGATCACTTGTGGGCTGCAGGGTAGAGATTCCAGATGCCAGAGGGCCAAGTGCCTCCAGATCTAGAGTTGAGAAGTTATTCTCAGGCCTCAAGAATTGTGGAGGTGCAACCACTGTAGGGGCAGAGGGTAGCGCCACATATCCCTTTGGCCTAGATTTGTTGGCTTTACAAGGCCTCTTTGCCACATCTTCACTCTCTTCATCCTCTCTCGCTGAAGAGGTGCTTGTTAGTCCCTCTGATATTCAAAGATACAATTTGTCACAATCCAAAATGGGTACAATCAGCTGGCACTTAATGTAATAGATTGTCTTATTATACAGCAACACCTGACTAATGCAGAAAGTAGTATTTAATACGCCCCTCTGCCAACATGTAACCCTCCAACAAAACCTGTCAACACCACAGGTAATCAGGTATGTAAGTTTAATAGCAACCAAGTTCTTACTCAGAGAAGGACATTTATTGACTCATCATATATCTAGCATTGTCTTTAATTCAAAGAAAACTGGGAAAATACTGTGAGCAAATGTCGGATTCTGGTTAGTCATACCTTTTTTCCCCCTCTTCAGGTATGCAGGGCGATCGTCATCCTCCTCCGTCACAGATAAATCGGCACTTTGTAGCACTTTTGGAATTTTCGATTTTAATTCAGCATAGGTGTCTGCAAGACAACAGTTAAACATATTTACTACCCACAAGGTAGATTAGATCATTAAATTGTACTGTCAAAATTGGTTGAAAGAAAAATAGTTGTAAAGTAATATTTCCTAACACATCCAGCAGGCCCCCAGGGATTCCACGATCACATAATTTTTTGTGGAAAACTGGATGACATACTGAAAACTTGATGGTCCGCAGAATAATAGAAAAAACACAGAATCCTACAGAAAACAGACCGTAATTATCTGCTATTGTGTGTCATCACTGCTAGACAGGGGGCAATTTACTTATTTACTTCTAGTTGGCATCCCTAGGTTTTTTTCTGCTACACAGGTTTAGTGCACATTTGCCATGGAGTGATTTGTTGGACCTGTGCAGTCCAAGTCAAAGGTTGGAAATATCTCTTCTGACCAAAGACTAACTTTGGTGTTTGTTGTCTTTGTCACAAAATGGCATTTTTGGCAGGCAGTGTTATATGGAATTTATATCACAGTTGAGGTGCGTTATCTGCCTGAAGTGTTATCTGGTTCATGGTCAGGCGCTCACGCACCGTTGCATGCGCGTGTTGTCAAAATTATGCAATTGCAGACAAGGAGAATGAACAAATGGGCTTGTGGATGGCACAGCTCTGGACCTTGCACACAGAAACCATAAAAAAAGATGCACAGAATAGTTTTTAACAGTGTAATTTGAATCCCCATGTTTGATTACTCAAAAATCATATAGATTTCTATACATTAAGAGACATAACCTTACCTCGTGTGCACTTAATTGAGACATCAAATTGTCCCCAAGTTGGATCAGGTGACTCCTGCCTAATGACTGCCCTGTCACATCTAGCCCTGTTCTCATAGGGGCACCAGTAACTCATGCCATCGTGCACCCAGGATGCAGGGACAATTTCAGTTTCACTTGTGTGTATAAAATCAACAATGTGAAACATCCTGGTTAGAAAAAAACAGGTAAAATATATTAGATGTTAAAGAATCAGTATCTTAGTATCTAGTACAGATCTGAAATGTGAGTAATGGTCAAGCTAAATCTACAAGCTTTATACATCGTTTATCAAATACATAATACAAATAATTCTTCTCCTCCATAGTGTTAGTGTACAACAGCACTCGTGACCGCTGCCCTGAAATCACATCAGAAAATGATCTTTCTAATAACTAGCTTAAATGTGTTTCTCCATCCATTCAGAGACCTCTTTGAAGCTACATGACAACGACTTAAAATACATATTCTCTGAAAAAGTGGATGCGAAAGGACTCAAACTAACTAACTAAACTAAACTAACTAGACTTAGTTAATCTTTAAGAGTGTAAATATCAGATTAACTGACACTTGTTAGCTAGTTGCGCTAGCGCGCTAATGTTAGTTTATCTTAGCTGTAGCGGTCGCTTTTTTTGAGTGAAACAATAGTAAATGGCAATTTTGTTAGTTTGTTAGTTAAACCACACAAACCTATGTGCTTGGTGACGTTACTTACCTTGAAATACTAATGAAAACACAAAATCTTGTAGGCTGAAAGATTGTAGCAGCAGAATCAAACACGGCTAGTGAAAAGTGAAACTCGAGCCCTCTACATATTCCCGCTAACGGTCTCGTGCCTTCTTAGAAAAAAATTAATTGGGTGTGACTATTAACATGTAAAAGTATGTGTACCTATGTTTAGTTTTAATTTGTCATCTGTAAATATTTTTCTACATGCTTTAAATGATTTTTATTGTGAAGACATACAGGACGATACGGAGCGCGCTAGGTGTCATGGGAAAAAAATGGTAATTTATTTCCTCTAATTAGAATTTTAATAAAATTCACTGACAACACTAGAAAAATCCCGCTCTACCAGATTTTATTATGAACATATGAAAAGAAAAGTTGCCGCATGTTTAAACAAGATTTTCTTTAAAAAAAAAATAAATAATAAAATAGAAAATAAGATGAGAATCTATGAGAACCCTTACTCAGGTGACGAATTGGCATGGCAACAAATTTTTCTGTAAATGGCATGAGAACATACTTAACAATGTTTTCATCAACCTTGGCACACTTGAAGTCCTTTGACAGGCCTGAGAGAAAGAAAACTCCTAACTCACTTGAATCAAATGGATAACTGAAAAGGTTTGATACAACAGTAAACTCATTATACACAAAATATGGTGTGCCCTCAAACAAGATAACATTTTTCACCAAGCCTATGCTATCTTTCCTTTTGATGCAGTTGTCACCTTTTGAAACCTTGATACTGAATTTGGGGAGATGTATTTCCTTAAATTCACTAACTGGGCCTTTAATAAATACTGGAAGAGGACCTTCAGTGTGGGCTTTTTTCAGCTGGGGATAACATGGGTCTTTGCTGGGTATCATGTTATTGTTGAATTCGTCTTACAATTTGTGCAACGGGGAAGTGTGGCCTACGGATCAATTTCTTGAGCTGTCCAAGATAGTTTTCAAAAGGAAATCCTGAGATGGAATCCAGTTCCCCATGCAGCTTGACATCATCACTGAGATGTATTAGGCCATGTACATTGTAAACCAAATGATCTCTGCCATAAAGCTGACCAAAATGTTCAACAAAAGACACCAACAGAGATTTTGCAAAATCGCACATTTGGACACTAGGTGAAGGAATTGTGAGAATTGACATGGCAACTGAAAAAAAGCATGAAATTCTGATAAACTGGTTCACTCAAAATGTCATATAGCACAACTGGTCCAGTATAAAGTAAGAACTGCCATTATCTTACTTTTAAGATTATCTTACTTTTAAGATAATGGCAGTGTGGCAAGGTGCCACATAACCGGGGTCCGTGACAGACAGAGACATAGGCAGGGGAGAGTTAATTGGCCAGCAGGGCCGTTTTATTGTCCGCACAATCCACACACAATACCAACAGCCCGGGTCTTGACGGCAGCGCGCCATCGGCGCCGTCTCCCTCCGCCGGCGCCCTCCTTCAGTCCCGGTGGGCCAGCCGCGGAGCCCCAAGGCTGCCCCAGCCTGCCAGGCTTCCAGGGGCATCCTGCCCCAACCCCGACTGGTCAGCCCTTGCAGGTGGCTCCCGACTGCATCCTCCGCGGACCTCCGCTGGACGCCGTGGCAGGAGACAGCCCGCTCCCGCTCCGTCTCTCCCGCTGGTGCTGGCCCCATCTCTCCACTCCCCACACAGACAGCCGACTGGATTCCCCCTCCACGCCGGCTCCTCGGTCACATGCCAGTCTCTCACCCTGGCGCGCACACCCACTCACACATTCACCCACACGTTAAAAAGGCCCCAGCTGCAATCAGTCCCAACTGGCTGCAGCTGGTACCGGATCCAGGAAAGAAGCAGTCCACTAACTCACCTCTCTCCTGGATCCAATTAAGCCTCCCCCCACCCTCCCTCCAGTCCGCCACAGGCAGTTCTTACTTTATACTGATATACAGTTTATCAGAATTTCATGCTTTTTTCAGTTGCCATGTCAATTCTCACAATTCCTTCACCTAGTGTCCAAATGTGCGATTTTGCAAAATCTCTGTTGGTGTCTTTTGTTGAACATTTTGGTCATTTTAACCATTATTATTTTGTTGTTTTTGTAATTTTTCCTTTAGCCATGTTCTGTTGGTGATGCTGTGACTCATTGTATCAAATATTCAATAAAGTAAATTGACTTCAAGCGGTTGTATGTGTCCATATCTTCAATTATAATTATTATATTATACAGCTCTGGAAAAAATGAAGAGACCACTCCAAATTATCAGCTTCTCTGGTTTTACTATTTATCGGTATGTGTTTGAGTAAAATGAACATTTTTGTTTTAAATGGCCACATTTTTTCAGGGGGAGCACCCTCGACCCCACCATTAGAATACTGCCCCCCCCTACCTTTCAGAACATAGTTAAGCCCTTGGTTGTTGTGAATGCTGGCATGCACATGCACAGCTCATTCTTGTTTCTGTCTGGCTGCCGCTTGGCCGACCGTGCCTACACTGTCCCGCACACACTCACGGAATGCACTGCAGCTGTCTCAGCCCAGCCCCATGGAGCCACAGCGGTGGGGGAGTGACAGATTCGAGGAACATGTTCCTGACAGTATGTCCGCACAAAAACACGCTACATTTATCGCTTTTTTTTAAGTCACTAAAAGGGTCTTAAAAGTCGCTACATCTAGCGATAAATCCGCTAAATTGGCAACACTGAACAGGACGTGAAAGTCCGCAGAACGCATCACTCTAAACTCATAGTCTAACCATTTGGTGACATAAATTTACCTGTAAAATATAAATAATATTTACCTGAATACACGCCAGTGATACAGGCACTGGAGGTGGATCATTTGATACAATTTGGCACGCACAACCAGATGTATTTCATAGTGTTGCTAGGCAAAAAATATAGTCACCTGCCGAATATTGACCAGATCTGGTCCAAATTCAGACATCATAATCTGGGCCATATCCGGCAAGCTACAGTCGGGCCAGACTCTTTCCGTGACATTCAATCAGTATTCACCCAAGCCCTCCACTGCCGGAGTCAGGTGCGGCTCTGGCTCAGCTGACAGCAGCCGATTCTGACACTCAGCCAATTGTGCCGTCAGTGAAGTGGGCGTTGGCCCGAGTCTCATTGCTATCTGGGATACTTTGCCGCCCTCTCACGAGCCTTGGCCCTCTTCTGCTCTTCATAAAACTTCTTCTTCTCAGCGGGTGTCATTTTTACCTGAAAATAGCATTCAAATCACCATTAACATTCAATATTTATGTATTTCTCACTGAAGATTGTATCTTAGATAGCAATCACATCAGTTAGACAGGTTGATTAATCCTCAAACATAACTGTGTATGGCTGCCTTTTACTCAGATCATCGCGTTAAATTCTTGGTCACACCAAAAATCTTGTGTAATTTAAAAAAATACTGTGGTATCATAGCTCTGGGTACCCCCAGGATTCTCCAAGTTAAATTTAAGACCTTTTTAATACCACTTAGAATGAAATTTAATGCCAACTTCACGGCCATACGGGCAAAAGTATGAAGGATATAATGGAAAATCAGTATGGATTTTAAGCCCTAGAAAATAATTATTTACCAAGTATTGAATTTAATAAAACACATGATCACATGGTCAGCGACAAAAACGCTCGGCGCTGGCATTCATTTCCTATTTGGCAAGCGTCGCCGCCGAACCTAGCGTCGCCGCCGCCCTCGGCACAGACACTGGGAGACCCCCTGGCGCTGCGCTCAAAGTTCAACTATATTCAACTTTGACCTTCGCGACGCGCAACCAATCACTGGAATCTAATAGCTCTTAGTTTGCTATTCATTAGTGATCGGGTTAGAGATAGAGAGCAGTGGGAAAGAGAGGCGTTTGATATCATAGCCGCGAAAAAAAAAAAAAAAATTATAGAAGAGAAACTTGTTTTATGTGTGTCGGAGCATCCCGAATTATACAACATGACGCTTAAATCATACCATGATCTGACTAAAAAGTCTGTATCATGGAATGATGTCGGTTTACAGACGGGACTACCAGGTTGGTTGACAGCTTAGTACAGGACGTATATGCAGCCAGTCTATATTCACTTCTATGGCTGTGCTAGTATGATCATTGGCGATGTGGTTAGCTACGGTCACCGGCTGATGCGGGTGACGCTGATCATGTGAAGGAGTCTCGTCCCAACTTGGCGTTGATGCCGACGCTTTGCGCGGATCATGTGAAAGCCCCTTAAAATGACACTTGCCCATTCTGAGGCAACGATGTTAGCAGCACACTCCACGGTCAAGAGCGTCAATACACTGACGTAAACATTACCTGTACTGTCGTAATGTCCAAGACACACCAAACAGAGTAAATTGTAACGTTACACACAAAACATTTTATACATTTGACAGTTATTTATGACGTTACGGTATTTATTTGATCCTACGAAAGGACAAGAAAAAAAATTGAAGACCTTTGTAAACGAAATTCAATACTTTTAAGGCCTTATTTTGAGAATATTAAATTCAATGCTTTTTTAATACTTTTAAGACCCCGCGGGTACCCTGTAGCTAAAATCTCACTGTATAAATCATATAATATAAAGTGTTTTCAGTTTTGTCCAAAACATAATATTAGACAGCTAAAATCAATTTTCATTCATAGCTGTGTATGGCTGCTCAGTCGGATCAAGGCAGGAAGGTCAGCACATTCAACTTTTGGTCGCACCAAAAAATCTTGTGTAATTTTTAAAATTACAATTGTATCACAACCAAATTTTCAGTATATAATCTATGCAAAAAGTACTTTCAGAAGTTCTTTCTAAAACTTACTATTAGACAGCTCAAATGATGTTCAAACTAAGAGCATCAAATTGACCTTGCCATGCCGACTGCCTATTCAACTTTGCATCACAGTGTTGGAGAGATCACTTGAACATGAAATATGGCATCAATGTCAATCAAACTGCAGCCAGGAGTAGTTTAGAGTGAGTGCTTTCAGATTATTAAACTCCCTAAGGGATAATCTTATGTCTGGTTGCCAGGGTAATGGTTGATACTGAAGGGGGTCTGGTTTTGTGGTATCTTGGAGAATCTGACACCATAATTATAAAGTCCTGGAAAATGCAGAATATACACACCAGGGTATCAAATTTGATATGGAAAGATCACTTACCTTCTTATCTATCAGGAAATCACAAAATATGTCTGGTCAGTGTGTTTGCATCCATGTCAGGGAGGTTCAAACAAAAAAGTCGCGAGCACTTTGTTACAGCGGAGAGTGAAAAAGTACCCTTTTTTTGACAAACAACACATAATATAAGAAATAAATATCATTCTTGATACAGTTTTAATAGCTCAGTCTGATAAAGCAACCTCTTGTGATAATAAATATATTTGATTCACGATTGTGGGACCAGTAGGTCCTGAGAAATGTGAGGCTGAAGTTGAGAAGTTGGATTGGCACCCCCTGATCTTAAACACAGTGAGATAGTTTTCAATATATCACAGATGGTTTTCAATATATCACAGTTGGTTTTCAATATATCACAGTTGGTTTTCAATGTATCACAGTTGGTTCGCAATGTGTCGCTGTTGGTTCTCAATGCTGAATGATATGAGATACTGTTCTAGTTTCATATAGGCATGGGACGATATGAAAAGTTCATGTCACGATTATCCTGGCCAAAATAATTGCGATTCACGATATTATCCCGATAATCATCAAAATATGCTTAAAACTTAAAACTTAAAATAGCACTAAAACATACTGGAATCACTTTAGTTTTTTATTGCACATATCTTAAATAACTGTACAGCAAGGACAGCAGAATGAATGCCAAAAAAACCCCAATCTTAAATAAGGTAATCAAATAAATTATAAGGTCCCCCTGCATAAATAAAGGAAGCTCATGTATGGTTCACCCCCATCTCCACTGCTGGTCCACAGGTCAGTGATGGCAGCAGACCAAGTGCCCTGTGTCAACCTTCTAGTCATGTCAGCTTTCATCTCGTTGTACATTCGTGGTATCTATGTTCTGGAGAAGAACTGTCGCGTCGGCACCTTATACAGAGGAACAGCTTTTTTCATCAGCTTTAAAAAGGATTTCACCGGCCGTAATGACGTTCACGTGAACGTAGCTAGCTAGCCAATGTTAGCGGAGTTATTGTTAATTTAAATTATGGTCCAACCTTAACACTTCCACCCAGTTCATAGACAAACATTAGATAAAAAATATCATGTAGTTACGCACAAGTTGGTGGTGTCAGGAATGGGTGTGTAAATTGGAGTTGGTCCGGGCACACTTCCCCGAGTTTCGAGGCACCTTTAAGATTCAAAATTAATTTCACATAAACACAGGTTTATAAAAAAGTGGATGTTAGAGAAATGTGAAAATAAATACATATTTACATACAACATTTTCAATGTCCAGTTTTTGGTCTATTAAAAACACAAATATTACCATAAGAGCTTATAAAAAAATATGTAAAAGTTGTATGTTAATAATAAATGGTGCTTTACCTAAGGTGTGTGTGTGCTAGAGGGCAGTGTGTGGGTCTGGTGGGCCTGGTGGTCGATTCAGTCTATGGCCTGGAAACTCCGATCTCAAGTCTCTCTGATAACTTATGGTCAGCGTGACTAGGATGCCTTGCTTTAACCAGCTAAGCTAAGGTAGGTAATTACGGAGCTAGCTAGCGGTGGCCGATCTGATTGCATTGCTGGCTGACGTTAGCTGTAGATGCATTCGGTCTTCTTATCTTACCTTTTCGCATAGTGAATTTGTAGTTTTTGTAATATGTTTTATGCTTATAAAACATATTACAAAAACTGCGTGCTCCTAAATACATTTTACAGTTCGCACACATCTATTTTTAGTCGCAAATGCGAGTGGAACGCTTGCACTGTCAAGCCCTGATCCAATCTGAGGTAACGTTAACAGATGCAGCAAATTAGCTATTGAGCTACATAGTTAATTTGCTTAATCTTCACAAATTCACTGGTGACCAAAACCTTAACTAACGTTCACAACACACACAGTATCATAACGTAACAAACATTTAGATAAACATCAACATTAGTCACTTGCTACGTTAGTTCGGCGAACAGAGTTGGGTGGTTGTCACGGATATGGGTGTGTAAATTGGAGGTGTTGGCTCCGGGGGCAGACACCTTCCTCCGGCAGGTTCTGCAGATGGGCACCTCATCTTTCTGTCGTTCCTTGCTGCTGAACCCATAGTATTTCCACACATCGCATTTGACTTTTTTTTGTGGGGGATACAATGGGCAAGCCGAGCCTTCAGCCGTGGTGACGAGACGACGATCGGATTGACAAGACGAAGATGCAGCGTTACTCGCTCACCCTTGTGGCAAATTAACCTTGCGAGACAGCTGGATTCGCGAGATCAAGACAAACACGCGAGGTTCTGTGATCTCGCGCCACTAGTGGCAAATGGCAATTCAAAATGAATCAGGAAATCAATAGGACTGTACGTTACTGAGCCTTTTCAAGTCACTCGTGAGGATATTCACGATTATGCCGATAATGGAAATTCACCACGATAGAATTATCTTGAGTGTTTTTTATTGCGATAAAAGATAAAATCGTATATCGTCCCATCCCTAATCCCTCCCTTACATTAATGCATGTCTCCTTAATGCGCACATTAATACATAGTGATTCATGTTCTACAGGTCCTGACATCAGTGACATATCAGGAGTCCACCGTGCAGGATACTATTTTGTGTTGTAATTGACCCTTTTTGTTGTCTCTGCTTCCCCTCGACCTGCCTCTTCCACCTCTACTTCAGTTAGTGATTTCCTATATCTCCCAGAATGACTTTCAACAAGCCCTGGAGAAGGGGGTTCTCTGTGTTGTATACTGTGGCACCCTCGGGAAAAGCCAGGATTCACAGACCCAATCTGAGGCCACGTCCATTGGAAATATCACACTCGACACAGGGTCCAAACAGAAATTATACTTTTACTCTGTTACTGCAATCAGATTACAACTCAAACTTATCTCAAAAACTCCAACTTGTGAGGTGGCTTTCCAGCAGCCTCCCTGGCTGCTCTCTGGGTCAGCTGCTCGCCCTCTGTGGACTGCAGATTCCACTCTTAAGTCCATGTCATTCCCCAGCAGGCCACAGCCAGTCGGCCAATAGACAAGATGGTAGTCCCTTCCCCACAGTTTCTCCATGGCAGATGCCCCGGTCTGCCTCAATACGTTTAGGTGGAGAGAGCATAAGCGACAGCGATAGGGTAGTATGTTTTGCCAGTCGAGAAAAAGTGAGAGTGGAGAGAGAACAATGCAAGCTGTAGCTGCTTTGCATTCTGGTCCATCAAGGCTACTGTCGATGTAGAAATTGGTATCTCTTTGAAATTTTACCTTTGAAATGCACTGCTCACAGAGTGGACCCTGAAATAGCCATGAGGCCCACTGACATAGTGTGTTACAGATTAAGTTCACAATATGAAAGAACTCAAGACAAAAGGAATGTTGTTTCCGTTATTTATTTGGTACATATTTTCGAGGTGACAGAGAGCTGCTGTGATCACTTCTTGAGTTGAGTGCATTGTCGTGTAAGGAGTACAACGATAAACCTTAAAGGAATACCTCGGCATTTTTTAATGTAATGTAAGTGTTAGTGAATAAGCGTAAGCCGTAGCATGAAAGATTCATGTTAATGCTATATGTATATGTTTATATGGGATCCATGTGTAGGACTCATGGTGCACATGGTTTACAGCTCCATAAGTACATATCAGTACTTAGAGCAGTTCTTCAAAACTGTTTTTCTGCATGAGGCACATGTTTACAATTTTTTAGGTGTGAAATAGTTTTTGCACACTTTTTCACACAAGTTTTGATTAATACCAGGATGAGCCTGGTTTTTTTTTGGCCAAGAGAGTCATACCGCAAAAATGTGACATCTGCTCATGCCTTGGCCTCATCCAAGCCCCGGCCTAGGAGGGAGGGCTGAGCCTTCGAACAGCATTGGGGTCGTCGAGAGGATCGATTTTGAAGTCAGTGGGCCGCAGCTTCATGACACTGGTTTTGAGGGAGTACCACCATCCTCTCCAAGTGTACCAAACTACGCCGTCATCTGTCACTGCACTGTAGTGGCCGCGGGTGTAGTATTGGCCATTGAGATGGGCTGAATGACATCTTGGGGAGAGAGACACCGAGAGAAAGATAGATATGTTTAATGAATAGGCATGCGTCTTAGCATGCATGTATATGTCTATACGTGCATGTAGGAATTTGTGATTCTATAAGCCCTTGAAATCCCTACTTGTTGAACCACCAGCCTCCTTTGTCTTCCAGGGCACAGTTCCCACTGTAGTTATCATTGTCCTGGTCGTAGGTGCTGAACTTCATGCCTTGGTGACTGGCCCACGCTGACACCTCAGCCTTATAACTACCAGACAGAGCATCTCCAGCCGTACCTGAATAGACTCCAAAGGCAAGTCGGTAGTGGTCCTACAGAGAGAGAGAGAGAGAGAGACGGATATAACATCCAAGAAAGACAAGTCGATACTTGGGTCCTTGTGGAGAAAATGATTCCAATATAATTAATCCTATTCCAATTATTATTATGAATTATTAAATTATTCTAAAAGTTGGAGGGAACAAATGTCCACACACACACGTACACACACTCACATGCACACACACATACATATCAGAAATGGGCAGAGGTGGAAACCAACAAGTTGACTAGTTACTATACTTCAGAGTAACAACAGTCAATTACTCCTACTTTTAAGTGAGTACATTTTATTTTTTTAGAGTGGTGAGTGCAATGAGGAACTAAAACTGCTACGTCTGTCCACATCTGTCCATCCCACCTTCTCATGGGCCACTCTGAAGTTCTTGTACTCGGCAGAGCGTTGGTTACGCTCAAAGTCCTCCAGGTTAATCCTTAGAGAATAATTCCCTGCAGAAAGATAAATAATAAATGCTTTTCTGTAGAAAACAAAAATCAAATAATAAATGCAACCCATATCTTATAAACACTTTCGAATGGATACAAGTTATTAAGATGAACAGTGTTTTTAACAATGCTCTTTTGTTTTTGCCCCCTCTGCTGATTACACTGCATGCTGCCTGTATAGTATTTACTTTAGTAAAAGCAGCTAAGGATAAAGGATATGTGACATCAGGTTTCTTTCACCTTGTGCAGTAATGTAATGGAGGTTGTCGTTTCCCAGCCAAAACTCTCCTGATTCTGACTCCATGTTTCCAAAACCATCCTTGTACTCAGCCCATGACCTAGATAGATAGATAGATAGATTATTCTCTGCTTGATATCAGACACACACACACACACACACACACACACACACACACACACACCTGTTAAAACTCTCAGTGCCATCTACCCGTCTCTGTATGACTGTCCAACCACCTCCTTCTGTCATATCACAGTAGACTGTGACTGGGGAAAGGCTGCGATGGGGTTTGATGCTGTAGAAACCACTGGACTTGGAGCCAGAACTGAAGATCTCGGAGCAGTCTGACACACACACACACACACACACACACACACACACACACAGAAAACGAGAGAAGAGAAAGAGAGAGGTTCTGAATTGGAAAGCACTGCCAAGAGGTGTGATATTGTAGAACCGTTAGATTTGGTCAGCACTGAAGACATCCCAACAGATGTCAAAATAAAAGCAAAAAAACGTTGAACCACATGTTAGTCAATATGGGTTTTATTTCCAAGGTTGTGAGACCTCTTAGAAAATAGGTTTTTTTTTAACGCTGCAAATTCTCCAGCATGCTCAGTTTTCAGGTGTTCCTTTCCAGTGACAATGAAACACCACTGACCTCTGGACTGGGTGTCTTGGCTCTGGTCTGGTCTGGGTTTGTCATTGTTGGCAGGTTGTGGTTGGTTCAGGAGTTGCAATCTGTGTAGGAGGACCTCTTGTTTCCGAACCCGGCTCTTCAGATCCTTCTCCTGTTCCCTCAGACGAGCCACCTCCTCACGACAAGTGTCTGACGCCTACATGCACACACACACATCGACAGGGATAATGAGCAATGACAATGAAGTATCTAAACATTAACACCCAGCAGTATGGCAGTAGCTGCAATGCCATTTGTAATGGCAATTGGTTACAAAGACTTTAAAAGTTTTCCTTTTGCAAGGCAATATAATGTATTAAATTGTGGTTCCTATTTATTGATTTATTCTTTTATTTAACCAATGCCTGATATACTAATTAAAAGGACAATTAGACATAATGTAGTTAGATGTCTGTACATTTACACTACACTTAAACAGACCATCTGAGACTTGACCCAGACTCATGACCACAGACTGTACACTTGACTCAGACCCTTAACCTTTACCCTAACATAATCCTAAACTGAATGCTTATGGTAGCACTAAACTCAAATCCTAACCCTAAACTAACTCCTTGAAGAAGTGAGGACTGGCCAAAATGTCCTCCCTTTGGAGGATTTTTACTCCTCATAAATACAGGAACACACACACACACACACACACACACACAAATAAGTTACACTAATGCACAGAAACCGAGTTCAGATGTTAGAAGAAAGAAATGCTGAATCCATACACTTACAGGCAGGGACGGCAAGCCAGCGGCGACGACCGTCAATCCTAAGAGAAGCAACACCTGGCCTTCCATCCTTTCCCTGCTTAGGTACCACAGGCATAAAAGGCTAGTAAACTCTTAGAAGTCAAAAGAGAGGGGGACTTACTTATAAGACTTTAGCTGAATCTGTTTGAATCTGCCCCCCCCCCCCCCCCCCCGTGTCAGAGCCAAACCACACTTTGGCCAAGGAGAGAGAGAATACCCGATTCTCTACAGTCATAAAAATAAATGATGTGTGGGGAGCTGCGTCAGAACAGACACACACACATACCAAAGCCAGTAGGATTTACTGGAAAACGTCTATTCTGTTTTGGATTAGAATAGAATAGACTAGAGTAGAATAGAATACAACTTCATTGGGCATGTAACAGTGGTGTTGGTGCCTTGCTATGCCCAGTCCTATGGCATCCTGCAGATGCCACGGATTAGAAATATCATATCATCATAGAACTGGAAAGGGAAGGGGAAGAGAAGGAAAGGACTAATGATAGCTAAGTTAAAATAAACATTATATTGACAGTATACATCTAGTAGAATATACACATCCCATAAATTATTATGTGTAAGAATGTGCATAGTGTATGTGTGGTGCTTATACACTAAGAAATCAATGCAGATTATCTAACAACAATGGCATTTTGTCTCACAACCTGGTTCACATGAGCAGCACTAAACGTTAACTGATGTTCATGTTTCCACCTGGAGTCGGTTTCAACATCAAGCTACCAGGTGGTGGCGCCAGGTCCATACACAATTCATTCCACACCAGATCATTTTGTTATCTTGACTTTATTCCTTACATTTCTTTAATGCAATTCTCTGTGAAATTAATTCATGTAACATTTAGGACACTTGAATTAAATAAATGATTTATCATAAAACATCTGACCATTCATATGAAATACGAGTCAGTATTCAGATTGTCAGGGAGCCGAAGCTGAAGTTAACCAAGACCACCCACTGCTTGATAGCACGACTCTCCATTGACATGGGGGGACACGTCTTATATCAACTGAACAAAGCAATAGATTTAGTTGAAAATCACCTGGCAGCACTCTCTGTTATATAAGCAATCATAACATATACACATTTCTGTAATGTATGTTGAAAAATGTGTCATTGCATTGTCCGACATATTTCAGAATCGGAACCACGGTCAGTGGTTTCATTATATCACGTGATCTGTAATGTAATGAGGTGATAAACTTCGGCTTCCTGTAGCACAAATTTCAGCCAAGCAATCTGATTGGTCAAAGATTCGACAGTACACCACCCTCGAGGGTATTATTGCTATTATGAAACACTGCATAACATTTAGTTGTATTGAAAGCACTTTTCCATGGCAACAGTCATCAAGGAGGATGTTGTGAACCACTGTAGGTTCCCCTTCTTCCTGGTTATTGCACTTATCTTCCACCCTACACACACACATACACACACACACACACACACACACAATCAGTTTCAATGCCCTGCTCAGGGGAACTACAACAAGAATGGCCATAGTAAATGCAGGGAACTGGACCATAGCCTGCAGGCTGTAACTCAAACACATGGGAGGTGTAAGGCAAGTTGATATTGTTGCAGTTCTCTCTGGTCGCCGATAGAGGGCGATGGAGGTCATAGATTACAGTTCGAGAGTATTTCTCAAAATGTGTTTCTGTACCTCAGTCTTACATACAGTGCAGGTCACATACAAACCATCAACCAACTTAGATGTGAATGCATATGAATGTCAAGTCCAGACTTAAGAGCTGGGAATTTTATTTAACTTTTACTAATTTCGATTAATTTTACTTTACTCTTTTGCACATTACAAACATTTCACTTTTCCAAATTACATCCTGATTCTCACCTTCAGGTCCACATCAGTCTTCTTCTGACTGCCCTGAGTGTCTCTCCTCCTGGGCACAGCTCTGTCATCTCTCCCTAGAATAGAATAGAATAGAATAGAATAGAATACTAACAATATAAGTAACAATAGCAATAAAACTAGTACTACTATAACAAATAATAATAATAATAATGTTACCATTTTCTTCAAGTGTTTCTGTCTGCCGTGAGAACTCAGGGTGGTCTGGTTGAACATCATCAGACTTCTTATAATAGTACTGTTGATCTGGAGGTCCAAACCGCTACACACACACACACACACACACACACACACACACACACACTATCAGAGTTCTTATAGTTGTGCTGCTGGCCTGGATCACCAAACCACACACACACACAGACACACACACCTACAGTACCATGTCAGGCCACATAAGGCTGATGAAGAGGATGATGGGAAGTCCAACAGTGAAGATATAGACGCCCCAGAGCCAGGGACGCTGGTGGGTGGCCAGTAGGAGGCTCTCTATGAAGCCAAGCTAGGATAAGCATACACAGAGATATACTGTATACACACGTCTAATAATATCTCTACAAATAGGCACAGAGACATACATAGATGCAGAGTTTTCTGACCCTCCCTAAAATAACAGGTACAAGTGCTTTTTTTACTTGTTTGTGCCACTGCTGCTCCAAATGTCTGGACATTGTTATGTATATTGTCACAAAAAGGCAAAGTTGGAGGTACAGGTTTCTGTCGCACTTACTGAGAGCAACAGTAGAGTAAGCTTCACCTATAGGGGATCGCCCACATTATAAGCAGCCAATAGGAAGGAGGTTAAGGGTCAGGGCCATAGGGTGCTGATGATATTCCTGTGACCCTGAAAACATTACTGCTGGAAAAAGCAGTAGAAGAAGAGCTGACTGAAGAGAAAACTGAACAAGTAACAGGATTTACCTGTGCTTCAGCGGACACCGGTGTCACACCACCTAGTACCGCGCACAGCAACACACAGACAAACTCCATCTCTGAAATATACACTTAATAAACATGCAAGTAAACATGCACACAGACAGACACATAGTTAACATATGCACACACACACACACACACACACACAACACAATCAGACACAATAATAACAGCAAAGGTTACAGGTCTAATACTGTATATCCACAGGAATAGAGAAATGTCTTTGCATGTTGTAGCTTGGAAAGATCAGCTGCATCACATGGCAGAAAGTCAGTCATGCTAGACCTACTGTATGACTTCAATGAACAGAGAGAAAAAGAGGAGAGAGAGAGAAAGACAGGGGGAAAGAAAAAGAGAAAAAAAGTGAGAGGAAGAGAAAGTGGAGAAATAGATCAGGATAAAGAAACGAGCATGTCTACCTTCCTGACACAGCGATATCTTCAGTCTCAGTTTCTTAACAAATCACTTCCTGAAGGCACGTTGGACTTTGGTCCCAAGTCACTAGTTGACATGGCTCCAGTGCAGGCAGTGTCCCACATTACAAAGGGGTCTGACAGGGTTATCATGAGGTTATCACAAGGAATGTGAAGCGTTAGGGTTGACACCATATTTATTATTAACGATAAACATAATAATAATAATAATAATAGATTCAAATTATTTTCATTTAACAGTATAGCCTAGATGTCAAGTGAATTTTTTTTTAAAACAATCCACAAAACAGAAACAAGTTCAGTGCTTTACTTCTAAAAGGTTTTCAGGGGTTTTTTTTCAGGTCAGTTTTAAAAGAGTTCACCCTGCTGAAGAAAAAAATAATAGCAACGGTCCATGAGACCGTTTTTTTTTCAATGGTTTCATCACGATTCGTTGTAGTTTCTAAAGCATATAACCAACACAGAGGTCTCAGTCTAAACAGACAAAAATAGGAAATGTCCACGTTATTCTCTAATATTAGAATGGCTATGTGGTGAAATTAAAATCTGTATCAACAATAAACTAAGACCTACTAGTGGCAGTAAATTTACTGAATTAAAACCTATGCAGTGTGTACTGTGTGCATGGTTTAGGGAGACCAAGTTAATAATCTGAGTGACCAAGACTTTTTCGCATAGATGGTGTATTGGTTAAGACCCCTAACTCTAACTAAGTATTGTCTCAATAAATACCAACGGAAGTAGACTGCCCATTCTTCTTTTTAAAAGTGTAATATTTGAAGAGGGTAGAAAGCAAAAAAAAGCTACATAAAACGTATGAAATATTTTTTTAAATAGACAAAATGGCAAATGGGTGATGCCAACAGCAAAAATGTAAGCCACGCGTATTTCTTTTACATCAGACTGAAAGCTCTTCACTTTTACACCTGCTTAAACAATTATACACACCGGGGAAAAAAACTCTGTTAAAGTCTCTCAATTAAAGTCAAGGAGAGGAATGTACAAGGTTTGTTTTTTTCATTTTGTGAATGAATGAAAAGTGAAAACTGCAGTATTTTTAATAAAATTATCTACAGTAGCTTGTAAAGTATTTTGCAGTTTTGGGCAATGATGACAATGCTGTGTGTCATTTCCTTAGCAAGAGTACACCCAATCAGAGCCGGATATTGATTTCGCTGCGCATTCCGTCGCCCCCGGAGACGCTCTCGTTGCCGTCAACATCTGACAGGAAGCCGCTGCCCGTGGATGCCGTGGTGATGTTGTGTTCCAGGGCTGTGATTCGCTGTTTCAGTCGAAGCTGGGAGGAGTTGAACTCGCTCTGCAGACGGGCCAGACAGGTCTGAAGGCAACATCACCATTATTATTATTATTATTATTATTATTATTGTAGTAACATAATGTAAAACCTGATGTGAAATGAATGCAAGAAGTGATCAAATGTGCAAGACAAAACACAGGACATGTAGCAGACAGGTATTTTCACAAAGAGCATGCATGAAAGCTGACTGTCCACTGATCAGTTCTGGGTGTTTCCCATTGTAGAAGCATCATTATTATTATCATCATTATTATTATTTACCTGGAGCCGGTCCAGACTGGATTCCAACCTCTCTACCTTCTCCTCGAGCTCCTCCCCTGCAGACACATTTATTTCCTCTAGAAGCCCCTCCTTCTGCAGGATGTCCCGCCCCCTCTGCTCCAGCTGGGCCCTGGCGTGGGGGAACTCCTGCAGTGCCTCCATCAGGTCTTGTTTGGAAAGGCAGAAGAGGTCTGAGTATCCCAGACTGCGGATGTTAGCCGTGCGCCGGTTCCCCATCTTGCTGCCGCTGATGTTCAGGATGCTGATTTCTCCGAAGCAACTACCTGCGGTCAGAACAGCCAACTGGCCGAGCCCGTCCTCCCCCACCACCGCCAGGCGGCCATCTTTAATTATGTACATCTCCTTACCCACGTCTCCCTGGGAAACAACAGGTTGGAGAATATATTACCCCCTGCAGTCTCTAAAGCATCTTTCACCAGTTAAACTTAAGTTCAAATGTAGGTTGGTTTTTAATGTGAATTTCCATGTAAACCGAGTTTCTAAACCAACAAAATTAGACATAAGACATAAAATACACATTTATAGATGGAAATACTTGCTTTGTACAACAAAATATGTGTGTATCATTACAAAAACTGGTAAACCCTTTAAAACTATTTGTGGGAGTCATCCAAAAAAGAAAGAAGCGTGTCAGATAATGGATGTCCAGCCACTATGCATTTTTATGTTAGCTGTAGTAGTAGTAATAGTACAGGAACAGGAAGAACAGGAGTAATGGATAGTACTGTAGTTCTGTCAACAGTAGTAGTAATAGTAATACTGACCTTTCTACAGATGTAGTCTCCAGGACTGAAGACTTGGGGTCGAAGTTTCAACACCAACTCTACCAGCAGGCCTGCTTCACAGTCCTGGAATATATGCACCTATGAGCACACACACACACACACACACACACACACACACACACACACACACACACACACACACACACACAGGTTTAGTAATGAATGGTAACAAAGTCAAAAGCATTTTGTCTTTAAGTGGTCATGTTTTTTTGTTTTTTTTTTACCTTCTTCAGTGTTTCCAGGTGAACATTAATAGCAATCTCCGCTCTCAGCTTATTGGGCAGGCTTTTCAACACTTCCTGTTCGTCTACCGCCTTCTGATTGGTCCAGAGGTAGTCGAACCAGCGGATGACACGCTGCTCCAGCTCTTTGCTGACGTGTCTGAAGTGCATGTAGTGTTTCAGCGCATCCACGCGGCTCTGAAAGGCTGCCCGCGTAGCGTTCATATTGGAGATCATGGCGCCGACATTCCCCACGATGGAGGCAAAAATCAGAACGCCAACCTAAAATAGAGATGTCGGTATTATGGTTAGCTTAATGATATATGATATGATATTAACAAGAATGGTGATATGGAGACTCGCAGGCTCCTCTTGCATCGAGGTAAAATAGAAACCTACAAAATAAGAGTTTGTAACATTACTACTACTATAATAGCAATAATATTATTGGCTTCTCTCATAAGGTTTATATCTGATACCAAGGCCAACAGAAGCAAAGGTCTGTAAGATTGCAACCTGGAGATTAGATTAAAATGAGCCTAGAGACTCATTTTAGCGATTTCTTCTTCTATATAGTACATCTCTCCAGGAACAGATTTCTCAACATCTCCATTACATTGATATTCATCTGACATGATCACATGACAAAAACAAGAATCGTTCTTTCAAGGATAGTACTGGAATTAACAATGTTTTACCCATCGCCAGTGACTTTCTATCCACCCCTGGCCACTTTGCAGAGTGATACGATACAGAGACAGATACGTTCAAGAGACTTAGATTACATCACTGCTATGAACTCACCAGGAAGTCAAACACCAAGAACAGAAACTCTTCATCCCTAACAGGAGGCGGCGTCTCTCCGATGGTAGTCAGCGTCAGAGTCGACCAGTACAGACAGTATATATAACTTCTGGTCAGGGAGCCGAACTCTGGATCAGAAGCGTTGGGGTAAACCCAGGAATCAGAGCCTAGCCCCAGGACCTTGGAGAAGCTGTAGTATCCACAGGCGTTCCAGTGGATGATCACCAGGATGTACAGAACCAGCTTGCAGATGCGGAAGGCGTTGGGGTAGCCCGTTCGGGTTTCGGTGCGTTCGAAGAACTCGAAGAGGCGCGGCAGGCGAAGCAGCCGGTTGAATCGGAGGAGCGGCGTGTAGCTAGTCCCCACAGTGAGGTACAGGAGGTCGGTGGGGAGGATGGAGCAGACGTCCACTTTGCACTGCAAGGCACGGAGGTAGGTTTCTCTAAGACGACGCGCGTCTTTCACCATCAGGCCCTGGTCCAAGAAACCTCAACATTTACAAACAGCAACGATAAACTTTAGTTATTGGTTTACACGGGAACGTCTCTCAGATGACAAGTTGTCACACAAACAGAGTTTTTTTTATAAAACCTTTCCATGCAGGAACATGTGACGGGTCCAGGATGTGGAGTTTCATTCTTATTATTATTTTAGTACCTGTGCGGAGGCGGACAGCCATATCCAGGATATAGATTCCATCACAGAGATAGTCCAGTACCAGCCACACCAACACACTAGTAGTCTGGAGCTCATCAAAGCAGGCTCTTCACACACACACACACACACACACACACACACACACACACACACACACACACAAATGCACAAAGACAAAGGAAAATCAAGAGACAGCAGCTAACTTATAGTGGTTCTCAACATTTTTGGCCCCTGACCCCTGAAAACAAAACGATTCCTACTTGTGTCCCCCTCACTCACACATAAACCAGTGATGTTTTTTTCATTTCACTTGAGTCATTAATAGAGGAACATTAAGGCTGACTAATGTTCACCATTACACAAGAAGAAAGCATTTATAGCAGACATCATAATGACAAAGGAAAGTATTAGCAGTATTAGTAATAGTGGTAGTAGTAATGTTAGGTGGTTCCTGACCTGACCACCAGGAGGGTCCAGTTATACAGGACAGCAGTACCAATCACCATCAGCCAGTGGTAGTACGCATTATCAGATGGGGACAAGACCAAGACATTACACCTTCCTCCTCCTGAGAGGACGGCAGGACAGGCAGAAAGAGACAGAGATTGTATTGTGTCAGTTTCTGTTTCCGTGTGTGCGTGTGTTTCCTTTTCTTACGTGTGTCTGGCGCGCCTGCCTTCAGTATCTGTCACTGTGTCAGAGTCGGTGTGGGTGTGGCTAAACCTGCTGGGTGGGGCCTGTTGGTCCACGGGGGCGGGGCCTCTGAAGCGCTCCAGGAAGGAATCCGGTCGCTCCACCTCTTCGACCAAACTCTTATGGGCCCATTCTCTCAGAGTCATCACTACACTAACTAACCTGGGAGGCAGAATGACAGATAACCTTTAGTTATCCCTGAATATGTTACGAAATGTCATTAGTCAGTCTGTGGATCAGTTCGTTGTCCAGCTGTCATACCTGGACAGAGCACCTCGTCCACGAAAGGAATTCTGGGAGTTAAGCTCTCTTCTGTCAATGGCCGCCATTCTCTGTAGCTCTGAACAGGTATCATCACACATCGACTGGCCCCTACACACACACACACACACACACACACACACACACACACACACACATAGCCAATGGATATAATACAATAGTGATTCATACCACTAAACACATAGCACCGCAGTGTCTTTTCTTTTAGTGTGTGTGTGTGTGTGTGGTACCTGCTAAGTATGCTGTCAGCTCGATCACTCTCCTCTTCTGTCCATGTTTTCACAGACAGTCTGTGCGAGTTCACTGCCTGACCTGTCATACTGTACACACGTGCACGTGCACACACACACACACACACACATACACACACACACACACACACACACACATTCAAGCTTCAATTAATTTTCAAGCCAATCAGTACTGAGAGAGACAACCTGAGACTATATCAACTAATCTATCATACTTAACAGAGACACATACACACACACACACACACACACAGACATATCCACCATATACACACATGTACATAGTCACCATACACACACACACACACACACACACACAGACACAGACAGAAACACGCATCATTATCTCTCACACACACCACACACACACCACAACATCAAACATACACACAGTATATTCACACAATCATCACACACACACACATTTGCTGTTTCGCACAAACCACCCACACACCTGCAAACCAAAACACCAAACCTATATACATAGACACACATAGATGCACAATACAATGCAAAACATCACACACATTGACAGAAAGAGAGTAACACACATGCAAACACACACATACACATAACCCACCAACCAGCACACATGCATGCAGCAATGAACATGCACACAAAAAAGGAAGGTTATCCAGGACGAGGTCAGCGATCAGACATCACTACGGAAACCAGATGACATGGCAACAAGCTGTATAGTTGTCATGACAACAGATTATAAGACAGAGATACAGATGTAAATACATATTTTTGAAAGCAACCAACCTGATTTTCCTGTTGTCTCCAAGTTCAGTTTTAATTAATTTTACTTCTGTTTAGTTGTGTCCCATTTTATTGTCTTCTATCTATCTATCTATCTATCTGTCTATCTATCTGTCTATCTATCTATCTATCTGTATTTAGTTAGATCCACACCAGATTGATGGAGAGAAGGATACAGATGAGCACACACGAGGGGATGGATGGATGAATAGAGTGCAAAGACAACAGATAAAAGGAATGATCACATGGCATTCAACACAGCACCTTTTAAATTGCAAATGGTGTGTGTGTGTGTGTGTGTGTGTGTGTGTATGTGTGTGTATGTGTGTGTGTGTGTGTGATTCACTTGAGCAGTTCTTCTTTTGTACCACCAAGCTCATCTGAATTCAAGAACCTTGTTTGAAGTGGCCTCTAAGCTGCAAGTGTGTGTCTTTGTGTGTGTGTGTGTGTGTGTGTGTGTGTGTGTGCGCGCGCGTTATTGCAAAGTGTATCGTACTCAGCTGCGATTACCAAGACAGATGTGTGTTTTTCTCAGCACACACCTGCACACACACCTCAATCACCTTTTGGTTCAATTCAATCCAGGAAGTGGATTTTAATCAAAATTTCCATGCAAAGGATGTCATATGAATGAATGCACCATCATTAGCAAATGAATTGTCGTGTCTATTTACATTTTGAATTGATTAAAATGAAAGAGACTTGACCCACACACACACACACACACAAACACACAGAGGGATCCTCACACACATATTCACACACACACACTCAACAATAAGAGACACGGGGAGACAGCATGAGCTCACTGACAATGGCAAATAATAAATCGGAAAATCAAACAAATTATATGGAAATGCTTTTATTTATCACAATTCAACAGCTTGATTGTATACACTGACCTTTGGAAGTATTGCTAGTATTTAAAGCATTTTCTGACCCATGTAACACACGGGACACACTTTGCCACTCCAACGGGAGAATGACTGGATCAATGGATCTGCTGATAGGAAAGTCCTTTGATTTGGTAGATTATTGCAGTAAAATTGAAATGATTAGTGGACATTTGCAGCCCATGACATTGTTTTTGAAAGGATGCAAGCATTTTATTGGATTGGCAAAAACTGGATGCAACCATTGCAAACCTTGCACCCCCCCTTTCAAAATCAGCAGTTACCCTCAAATGTTGTGAGGGTGGCAGTTTCAATAATTGAGGGTAATTGTTCAGTTTGAAAATGTCACTATTGTGAAAAAGAAACCATGAAATTGAAGCAACCGCTTTACTGGGAAGCATTTAAGGATAAAAGAAGAGGATTTTTAAGAGTGTGGAATGTTAACAGCAGCAGCATCAAACCTACAACCCGCAGCCTGGATATCATTTAAACAACGTGTGGTCGACTGCAGCATCAAGGCAACATCACATTTAAACGTGGGTTCATACAGGAACAAGAAATCTGGTTTGGACGTCTTTACAGTGCAGAGCTGACCTTCCTGTGTCCATCTAATCAGGGAAAAAACAGATTCCCAAAAGGTTCTACCCTGTTTAGATGGCCAAACGAGGATCACATATATGGCATCAAGAGATAAAGAGATTTTTTGTTCCTGTGTGATTATTGCCTGGGAATGATCTGCAGACACCATTTTCAAAAGGCAGAGGGGAAAGCAGCAGCTCAGCTTTTTCCTGTTTCCTGCCCAGTGAGCAGCTTTTAAGTCTTTGATATCAGAGATTTAGAAAATAAAATACCCCTAGTTTCCCTTGTGTACTACCTAAACATTTTACCGTCTCAGCTTAAAGTCGGCATTTGTTTCTAAAACCTCTAATGAGCTCAGACGATTGGTCACACTTATTTATTGGTCTACCTCTAGTGTGAACACATAAACTGCCTATAATCTAACACAGCTTTTGGTCATAACTATAAAAAGATCAATGGGTATAATGTACAGAATATTATGGCTTGAGTACATCAAATGTTCATATTATATATTAGGCTGGCACATTGGAAGATACAAGTCATACAGCAGAATGGAGTCGGCGTATCTTGAGGCGATGACACATGGGGAAACTTTGAGGCAATAATTGAGGTTGTGATCAGGAAAATAAAAGTCGGGAAAAAGGCAAGACAGTAGTCATGTTTCATTAGAGATAAATGGCAGCCGTATGTCCAAAAGAAACCTGAAATACTGAGAAAGCCCAGAAAAATCATATCCTTCGATATTGGGCTAAGAAGGGGTAAGTGGGACAAAATCTGTCCAAACACGGTACGCTCTCAGAAGTGGATTAAAAAACACTGTTGGTCACATTACCCACATTGCCTCTAAATGATGCCCATGTATCACAGCCTTTACCCTCAGAACAAAACCTTTCATTCATTCATTCATTCATTGTCGTTACCCACTTATCCCTTTTCAGGGTCATGGGGGGGGGCTGGAGGCTATCCCAGCATGCATTGGGTGAAAGGACAGGTCACCAGTCCATCACAGGGCGAATACAGGTAGACAGACAGACAGACAAACACACTCTCATTCACACCTACGGGCAATTTAGAGTCTCCAATCATGACTTTCATGTGTTCGGAGTGTGTGCTACAAACACCACACAGAAAAGACCCGGGAATCAAACCTGTATCCTTCTGGCTGTGATATGACATCGTGCCGCCCCGAATCAATAAAACCTCGAGATCCAGAAAAGCCAGAAATCTTACACATCTGAGAGATACATTATGATGTAGCCATTATAAAAGTCCTTCTTTTACTGCAAACGGTTTCGTGCACTTTCACTTTGCTTACTGGAAAGAAACGTCCAATATGTTAACATTTCTACTTTCTAACAGTTGCAGGGCGGATGCGTAAAGAGGCACTTCTACCTTGGCTACCACAGTATAAGCACCTAGAAGACAAGACATTATGTTCACTGAGCTGTCCTCACATCTCATCCAATCAGACAGGCGAAGACAGGCAATGTGTGTGTGTGTGTGTGTGTGCACGCGCGCACTCTCTAAGCCTTCTTCATGCCTCTCCCCATCAGGCAGGCGAAGATGGTCATCACCATTTTGGGGTTGACCTCTACCAGGTCCTCAGGCAGGGCGTAGATTTTCGTGCCAATCTTCCTGGCCATAGAAACGGCATACCTGGTGGGGGAGGCGGAGTCACAGTCAGGGTCACTATAGCAACAAATTAGACCTATGACCCTCAGAATATTCTTTTATGTATGTATGCATGCATTTCTGTATTTATTGATTTATCTATTAATTTATCCATTGATTGATTGATTAATTGGTGGTATTTTACCTTTAACTTTTTTTTGCTAAAACCCAGCAATCACTAGCAACCCCACTCAGAGAAACAGATGGATCATTACTTGGCATTGTCCAGTTTGTCTTCTTCTGACAGACTTCCTGTTTTGACCAGGTCAAAGTTCACACTCTCTGGCTGGATGGCATCGATCAGGTCCAGAACTGGAAGACTGGTACTGATCCCCTTGTCCTGAACAGAGGGCCACACACACACATTATACCTGCATTCACCTCCACTCCCCTTGTGTGTGTGTGTGTATCATAATAGTAATAGTGTCGTTTTCAGGGGAGGTCCTCATAACTCTTGCACATTTCTTGAACTACATACTTCCTCAAACTACAATAATACTGCATGCAAGACGTTTGTGTCGTACTGAAGTGAAACCAACCTTAAAACCTTTGATAGATGAAGTCTTTCCAGCCTCTGCCAGAGTCGTGTTGACCCACTTCACTATCAGATCGTCTCCTGCTGCCTCTCCATCACCAAGGTCTTCAAGAACATTTAGAGTGTACCTGCGCACAGATGCTATTATTGATTTCAGATCACGATGAGGGTTCGCTCAGTGAATTGGTTAGGTAGGTTAGCTAAAGGTGCTATGTGAAGCATTTAAATCATCAATATATCATTGTCAAATTATTTTTTATAAGACTACATCTCCCCTAAACCCTGTTGCTTCTTGTCCCCTCCTCCCCATCCCTGGCATTGTGCTTTACTAAAGAGGATAAACATGGTGGAAGTGATTTTTCCATCTCCCACTGTGAGAAACTCTGAAAGCTGTAGCTCTGTTAGCGCTGGAAGAACAGCGCCCTCTTCCTGTTTTGCGCTGCAAAGCAATCCAGCAGATTTCCCGCCAAATCCAAGTGGGACACAATGTAAAATGTTCATTGATGTTAAAATGTCACATGTAGCACCTTTAAGTCATCATTACCTCCTCATCAGTTGCCAGACCAGCGCCAGGGTGAGAGTTGGATTTCCGTCGTTGAGGTCCTGACCGCCGATTCCCACCAGGGAAAAACCAGCTGATGACTTACCCAGCTCCACAGCATAGTTACAGTTCTCTATCTAACACACACACACACACACACACACAAAGTACGTACATTATACTCCGTTTGTTGTGTTCATACAGAAGTGTGTGAAAAAGTGGAAATGAGAGAGAGGTGTATGTGTATGTCTAGCTTCCTTCATAGTAGCTCCTATATATTGTACAGTACATATGTATTACTGCATGTACTATATACTATGTGCTATGCAATAAAACTATGACTATATATAGCTCATATCCTGGGCTATGGAAGCCTGTTGACTCTGTGTGTAGTGTGTGTATTGACAACATGTACGCTCATGCTTAAAAGTGTGTCATTGTTTCATATGTTAACTCAGTGAGGTTTGAGGTCTCACATGAACAGCTGGTCCTGACAGCATCGCTGTTGGATTTCGGTCAGGACAATCCAAAACACTGAACTTCTTTTTCCTGAGTCATTCTTTGGTTTTACTAGTTTTAATATTTCTGTTGTGTCTCTTGGTGATATTTCAGAAGGACGTCCACTTCTAGGTCGCTGTCGTGTTAAATGCTCTCCATGTGTTCTTAGTTCATAGTTTATATATACCTTATATGGTTACCTTTTTTAAATGACCTCCTCCTACTGCCTTGAATGGAGGTAAGTTGACTCTGTTATCCCAGTCCACTGGCACCTTAATCTTTTCATAAAGCTGGAGAATCACCAGGGCATCCTGCATGTTACTGCATACACACATACACAGGGACAAATACATACACACATACATAAATACAAAAATACACACAGTCAAACATAAACATTATGTGATGAGAACATAGACAACAAAACCATCCATGTGTCCTTGGTTGACTCAGACGCTCAATGCTAACACGATAGTAGACAGCTAGCATTACAAGTAAGATGACCTTTTAGCATTAAACATTTGTTAGTGTTTTTTTATTATATGGCCTGTAGATTCATGAATTTGAAATATGTAATATCAATAAGTCAATACAGTCAATATTCAATTTAATTCAATAATTTAAACACTGACCTGTACAAATGGTGCACATAAGGATTGACTCCTAGAGAATTCATCCAATTCCTGAACGTTCTCTCCTCTCTGGTCTCACCTAGAGAGAGTGAGCGAGAGAGAGAGAGAGAGAGAGAGAGAGAGAGAGAGAGAGAAAGAAAGCAGTTATTCCTCTGCTGACTCTCTGCTTCTCAAACAGGCACATGGGATCTGTAGAACAGCTACTGGCCAGCAGAAGAGTTGTGTGTGTGTGTGTGTGTGTGTGTGTGTGTGTAAGCATCCATCCATGCTTACTTTCCAGGTTCCAGTCTTGGTTCTCTGGTTTGGTGAGTGCGGGGTACTTGTTGAAGAGCGTGGCTACGTAGGCCATGTTGAGTTTTGAGTTTCCGCTGACAACGTCGGTCGGAGTCACAAACTGTCGGCAGCCCAGACGGTCAGCCTGTATCAGCATGTACTCCGCCCTCTGCATGTGATCCTTCGCCTGGTAACACACATACAAACACACACGTACATTTTATGCATTTGTATATTTATCTAATATGACAGTCAGATTGATGTCATGATCCTAAAAACAGCCCAACAGGAAGCAGGAAGCAGGTCAACAGGAAGTCAGCTTCCATGTAGTTTCTGATGTTCAGACTGAACTGCAAACCAGACGGTGCTCAGTTTCTATGAGATACGAGTGTATCTCACACACACCTACAGAGTCCTTCACACAGCTCATCAAGATGACTGACAAGTGTCAGTCAAGGCATGAACCTATCCAGCTGAGGGGGAGGAGGGCGGGACTATCAATACACTTTGCTGCCTCAAGGCAAAAAGATTGAAGCTTTAATATTAATCAACTTACATGTATGCCAGACATATCGATGTCAATCCCTGGACCCTCCTCGGTGCTGGTTGGAGCAATCTGATGGAGCAGGTGGAAGTATGCCTTGGAGTCCTGCACACACACACACACAAACACACACACAGTTTAGGTGGAACTGTTGATGCTGTTGAACATTTTCAGTCCAGTGTCAAGAGCCAGACTGCAGCTCTGTCTATTCAAATCCTTTTAACTACTACAATCCACACATATACGCCCTCTAGATGTGATATTGAAATGAAATTACTGAACGTTTAGAAATTCAATATCGAATTCAATTTTTTTGCAACGTCTTAAAGAAGTATTGAAATTAACACACTAACAGACGTACGCACTGGTGGACAGTGAAGCTTGCATTCAGTCGAAATGAGTCGGTGTATAGGCAGTTTGGTTGATAGACAGACAGGGATCAGGGCTAGGGGAGTAGTAGCTGACCATTCACTGGAAGATTCTCTCAGAAGGAGGAGAAGCAACGTTACGATAAAAGGTCAGTCCAAGTGCATTGCCGTCATAAGGTATTCTCAGAGGGTATCGATATCTGATAGCTTCCTTGTTCTTGTATTACTCCAACAAATCATTTAGGGAGCTATGGTTGTTTATGGGTGCCTTTCTAGCATTGGTCAGATGGAATTTGTCCCAACATGGTGTTAAGGGTATAAGGTAAGGGTTTTAGGGGTGCAGTATGAGTTTTAGGCATTACAGTGGGGTTTTCTTACCTTAATATCACTGGAGAAGTTTGATATGCTTATTCCAGCTGTCTTTAAGTGGAAATTGGCCCAGCGCAGTAGCAGTTCCTCAGGACTGAGCTTCATCAACTCTTCTAGAGTCTCTCCCTCCTGCAGCAATGCTGCTATAGCTGCACACAGAGAGACGGGGGAAGGGTATATGAAGGGAAATGGACAGCGAGAGCGTCTTAGCCTGCATGTATGTATGAGAGAGACTGTGTGCAGATCTAAGTGTGTGTATAATTCTTTGTTCCTCGCCACCACCTTATTTCTATGTCAGCAACGTCCTGTGTGAGTGTGTCTGTGTACTTTAGTTTCATTCTTACAGAATTTTATATCAGCAGACAGTGTGTGTGTGTGTGTGTGTGTGCATAGTCATACCTTCATTGCGACTCAGCTCTATATCAGCGAAGAGTCCTATCTTGATAATCTGCCAGAGCAGTCCTAGCACCAGGTGAGGTTTGCCGTCCTTCAGATCCTGAGCTCCAATATTCACGACTTGGCAGCCGATGGCCGAGGCCGAATTCAGAGCCAGGTTCAGATTCTCCTGTTGGGATCACGAGTTAGAGACACCAAGTCAGGAGAAAACCGACCAGCTAGGTTCACAACAAGACGACTAATGATAGAAGCTGAATTCAAAACCTAGTCTAGATTCATGTGATGGGATGTAACTAACCAGTGATGTAGTGGTTTATAAACTATGACCATCAGTGGTGATAAATCAAACTGACACCAATATAACAAATAAATTATATTTTCAGAAAAAAAAAAAAATCACTGTGTAACTGACTGACTTGTTGAATGACTTGTTAACTAACAATCAACTAATAACTAGTTAAGTAACCAACCAACCTGTGTGGTGAAGGGAGTGAGTTTCTTTTTGTTGATGGTTCTCTCATCGATGGTGTCAGGAACAGAGAGGTTGATGATTTTACTGCAAAAACACAAAAATTATGGAATGGATGTGACAGGTGGAATAAGGAGGTTTAAAGGTAGGGTTAAAGGTAAGCGTATGTGTAGCTCAGGTGTAATCTATGGCCGAAGTAGTATCAAAACTATAGTGAAGCGTATTGGTGAAGATGGGAAAATAGGGTTATCCTTTAAGGCTTACCAAAGCAATATGCCATCTCCCACTGCAGCAAACAGAGCGTCAGTGTTGGGGTCGATGGGCAGAAAGTGTTTACAATCTACATCCTTCTCCAGAGAGGAGTTGATCCAGTTGGCGAAGGCAAAGCGTTCCTGCTCTGAAATACAGTTTAGTAAAGAGGAAGAGTGTTATGTCGCTTCACTGGGTATCCTCCCCTCACTAGTATGACACACATGGTGCAGGACAACAGACCTCTAACAGACTAACATAGTAGTACAGTAGGTACTGACCCACGGTGCAGGACAACAGACCTCTAACAGACTAACATAGTAGTACAGTAGCTACTGACCCACGGTGCAGGACAACAGACCTCTAACAGACTAACATAGTAGTACAGTAGGCTACTGACCCACGGTGCAGGACAACAGACCTCTAACAGACTAACATAGTAGTACAGTAGCTACTGACACACGGTGCAGGACAACAGACCTCTAACAGACTAACATAGTAGTACAGTAGCTACTGACCCACGGTGCAGGACAACAGACCTCTAACAGACTAACATAGTAGTACAGTAGCTACTGACACACGGTGCAGGACAACAGACCTCTAACAGACTAACATAGTAGTACAGTAGCTACTGACCCACGGTGCAGGACAACAGACCTCTAACAGACTAACATAGTAGTACAGTAGGTACTGACACACACGGTGCAGGACAACAGACCTCTAACAGACTAACATAGTAGTACAGTGATGTCAAGCCCCTTAATTGCTCACTACAACTAGTTAGCTCCACAATCAGTGATGTTAGCTAGTTAGTTAGTTAGTTAGTTAGTTAGTTTTACTGACCAGAGATTGAATGCTGAGTTCCTTCACTAGACAGCTCACTGGTGCCCCCGATGGCCACGATGCCTTCCTTTTTGTTGATCGCTTTCCTGAAGCTCTGGGCCACATGGTCATCCTTCAGTCCCTGGAAGATCTGGGTACACACACACACACACACACACACACACACACACACACACACACACAGATATTGATATTGACTGATATAGTTGATTTACCAGTACCAGTAGTTCATTGCCTGTTTCTTATGGTCAGTAAGTAAAATTGTTGAGTCACTCGGTTCAACAGTTTGTTAGACTGTATGTTAGTTACTTAGTCAACTAGTAAGTAGTGGTTAGTAGTTATTAGCTGACTTAGTTGATTAGTGTGTTAGACAGTTGATTTGTCATCAGCTAATTATAATTTAAGGTGGTCAGTTAGTCAGTGTTATTCAGACAGCGACTAGTCAACAGTTAGTTAGTTAGTTAGTTAGTTAGTTAGTTAGTTAGTGTTACCTACATCGGTGAACTCATCAAAGCTGATCTGGTTGTCCTTGTCTCGGTCCAGTTTCTGGATGATTTCTCTGATCTTGTATCCAGGCAAGGAAAAGCCCACTTCACGGAAGAGGTCAGCGAGCTCTGAGAAGTTGATGAACCCATTGCTGTTCAAATCTAGAGGGGGGGGGGGTGAAAGGAGAGAGGGATTATTATATTATATCTGTGAGTAAATGACTGTTAGATCATAACAACAAGATTCAACCTATAACCAGTTCATTAAACCTTTTATGAGAGGAAAAGAGCGCCACCTACAACAACATGAATGAACAGAAGAATGAAAAGTGAATCGTGAGCATGAAATGAATAGATTTTGGGAGTTATATTGCATAGAAATGAGACTTAATGCCTTATGAAACCTTTACTGTTGATATCTGGAATGTGTGTGTGTGCATATGTGTGTGTGTGTGTGTGTGTGTGTGTGTGTGTGTGTGTGTGTGTGTGTGTGTGTGTGATGAAAGGTTTCATTTCTCTTCTCAAATCCCAGCAGGAACATCTGTCTGTCAGCTGCTGCATAAGCACACACACACACACACACACACACACATTATTATCTCTCGCACACGCACACAGAAGCATCCTCCCACTCTCACACACAAACAACTCTTGCACCTTAGTCACACACTAATACAAACACACAATCATACACTCGCCCTCTCTCACACATGCTTGCCGTCTGCGCCACACCCACTCATGTACACACACACACACACACACACACACACACACACAGACTCACACACTTCAGGAACATGTGTTTGTCGGCTGCTGTACACCACTTCAAACATGAATGACGTGAATTAATTAAATCGTTGCCTACTGTATTTCTTCAAGAGCATCTGCTATCCACACACAGTACTCACCGACTTTCTGGAAGCCCTCCCTGATCTCCTCCATCTCCTCAGCACTGATCTTTGACATACTGACACCTAGAAGACAGTATGACAGACAGATACCACAGTTAGGTAACACATTTAGTCATGAGAAAGACTGTCGGGCCGGATGATTTTTAATCATCAACATATCATTGTCAAATTAATTGTGATCCCTTGGTATAATAACCGTAAACTAATGAGACCATGGTGGAGATGATTGGCAGCCTCTAACTCACACCAGTGGTATTGTTAGTGTTTCTCAAAATGAGGACCACATTTCCCATAAATCCCGTTGCTTCCTGTCACAAAGAGGATCTTTGCTTCTTCAGTCAATGGTTTTGGATAAACATGATGGATAAACCTGATTTTCCACTCCTTCAACCATCTGCCATTGCAGAAATTCTGAAAGCTTTAGCTCCGTTTGTGCTGGAATAATAGTTTTGTGCCATAAAGCAGATTTCCCACCAATCCGACCTGGTGACACACAATGTAAAATGCAGTGTAGAGGCCGACAGAGGCTGCCAATCTTGTGCGATGGTCTCATTTATTTACGGTAATTACACTAAAATCAAAATGAATGTGGGAATGATTTATGCTACACATAGCATACTATGACATCCACTGTGACACTGTAATTTAAACACTGTTATTATCTCCAATCATTATTTGAAGATGTGCAGCTACCTTGGTGTCTATGAGCTCATTATCTAAGTTGTGTAACAACTAATCACCTATTTTTTCATGTATTCGTCCACTATCTGATCCATTCTAGTTGGGGGCAAAAGTGTAAGGGACAGTTACGATACAGTAGCTTGATGTATCAGACACTGTACGAACTGCAATCACACTAAAGCCCCCTTTACATTACATTTAATCTGAGACTAGTTGCATTCAAGAGCCTTTGTAGTGCTGGGTTAAATAGTAAATTCATTCTAGAACCCTTGAGCCCTGGGTTAAATTCATTCTAGAACCTTTATTAGCTGGGTTAAATAGTAAATTAATTCTAGAACCCTTGAAACCTAGGTTAAATTCATTCTAGAACCTTTATTAGCTGGGTTAAATAGTAAATTCATTCTAGAACCCTTGAAACCTAGGTTAAATTAATTCTAGAACCTTTGTTAGCAGGGTTAATTCATTCTAGAACCTTTGTTAGCTGGGTTAAATGCATTCAAGGACCTTTTTAAAGATGGGTTAAATGCATTCAAGGACCTTTTTAAAGCTGGGTTAAATGCAATCCAGAGTCTTTGAACCCTGGGCTAAAATCATTCTAAAACCTTGGCAGGCAAGTATATAAGAGACACAGACTTAAAAAATGGTGGCCCAGGGCTCTTAGCTCAGCCTGTGAGATATGATAGCTTGGTGCGTCTACCACACCCCCCGTCACTATTAAATAGTTCAGTCAGCCCGGAGCCTTAAAGCAGCTGTGACAAAGCACAGCCCTATCGGTTTGGCCTAGAAGATACGGCAGCTTGATGTATTACAACAAAGAGCCATTCAGCATTATTGTAATATTAGCCTAGAGGCCAACATACAGTAGATTTATGTAGACTGCCTTGTTGCATTACTATTCTGTAATGGAGGGCAAAGAGGGCTCTTACAGAGTAAAGTGAGATAAGATACCTGCTGTATTTGCATAGCTTATAAGATATGGTAGCTGGATGTAACACACACACACACACACACACACACACACACACACACAACAGACAATAGTATGGAAGATATCAGGCTAGGCATAGAGAGACATTCAATAATAGATACATCTATTAAGCCCTTAGCCTGGGATAGTTCTTAAAGCATGGGGCACAGCCCTGGTAGGAATATGGAATACATGGCAGCTTAACATATCAATTATAAAGCCAGTGAATGTTATGGTAAATATTAGCCTTAATAATACATATCCAGTAATATTAGATTTTAGCCTGAGTATCTCTTAGCCTGGGATGGAGCTTTCTGATACAGAGAGCAGAGCCCTGTTAGCTACTAGAAGATATGACAGACCAATATAACAGAGCCATTCAATATTAGATTAGTAAGATTAGTTACATAAATCAAGAGTTATTAGCCTGAGATAGACCGGCTCCATCCATGAAACAGGAAGAAAAGTGAAGATCTGATTTTAACTCTTTGTGTCCCAGATCTCACGGCTGTAGGAACAGAGAGAAACCGAACAGACTGATTCTTCCCCGTTTAGACAGCCATGAGAAGACCAGATCTATCCAGACCCTGTGGCATAAAAAGTTAAATGTGTGATGTTTTGTGCCAGTGGAATGCAGCCACAGTCTTCTCCCCGTGTCCTTTGGACAGAAAGGCCACTCAAATCAACGTTCATTCCATTCAAATCAAGATTCCCATTTGAATCCCTCACAAGTTGCACAATCGTGTAACAGCACAGCAAATAAAAAAAGCACTGCACTACAGCGGGAATGCAAACATAGCGGTCAGACAGACAAGACACACACACACGTACACACAAACACACATGGACGAGAACACAGGCAAGACACCAGACAGGCAATTGCCGTATCTTTGCAAGTAAAATCATCATCAACTAAGTGACTCATTGGGGTGAAAAAAAACCTCTCAAGAAGAAATGGTTCGTCCAGAAATCATTTGACCTCCGCCACAAGATGTCACTGCTTCAGCAAGAACACATTTTAAAGACTGAGGTATGTCTTGGCTCTGTCAAGGGTAGACTGAAATTAACATTGAATCAACCTAGAGACAATGACTGTGAATCAACATTGAAATGGGACATCGATTCATCTTTCATCATCTTTGCTCGTTGACACCACTGAAAATTGAAATTCAATCATCCTTTTTGGTTGATCTAAACCTGAATCAGTGAGACTTTGCTGTCTGGGCTGTGTTCTCCAGATGTCAAACCACTGGTTACCCTCTAGTTACTGGTTTCTTCATGTGCTGACCTGACTGGAGGAGTGTGTCTGCAGCACACAGGATTCATGATACATCCTGATAGACCCTGACAGACCCTCTCACACACACTTCAGCGTCCAGAATGACGATGCATTTCACTGGTACTGCACTGTCTGCCAGTCAAACTCCAGTATTATTCATTCCTCAAATGATTCATTCAGGAAAACATCCTCCTACCGATTTGTGTCTTTAAAAAGCGTCATACATTAGTATTTCAGATGCTACTATTTCCTATTATAGGCTGTATGTCCACAGGAAAAGGAAACGGCTAATTAAAATGGGAGAGGCTGATTGCCTTGACAGGTAGTATATCGAGATATTCTATGTCATATGTGTATTTCCACACACACTATAAATCTGATTTATAACTCTCTGTGGTTGACTACATGGGGAAATAGCATATAAAAGGGCTTCTCCCTGCTTAAACAGCTACTGCAAAAGAAAAAAAAATACATTTCACATATACTTTACCATATGTTTATACATACACAATACATACAAAACGGCCAAAAATGTATTTGTACATGTAGATGACATCCATTAGAAATTGATTTTGAGTGGCAAAAACATATTTTAGATATACCTGGAGATGTGTGCTGCCAGGAAACTGTATTTCGAGAAAATGTAATTTTTGAATGAATGTTTTCTCCGTGTACAAATTCATTTTTGGGCCGCTTTTAGTACATCTTTGAAACACCTCTGTAAACACATCCCGAGGACTATGTGAGATGTACTTCTGCTGTGTGGAAGAACATCAGGTATGTGCCGCAGTGATTTAAAAAAAATCCTATTTTCTGCTCGTCAGTAAATGTGCCCCAGACTTGCCATTGCGAGTCACGAGAAAACGCCCCATCCGTCTTACCTGAACTCCGCTGGTGCAAATCAGAAAATCACCCGGGGAGATAAGTCCCTGTGTCGGCCTCTCCCTGCTCCTCTGTCCCGTTTTCTTCAGATGACTGAGAGCCGCTCCGCCCCTCCGCGCCACTCCTTTCCTAAACCAACCCTCCTCTGTCTGCAACATCTCTCTTCATTCCTCAGTCCTCCTCCTCTCCTTTCATTATGTTTCTGACAGTATCACGTTACCCAGTTAATCTCATTCCCTCTTTGAGTCTTTATACAGAAATACGGAAATATTTTGAGGCAGTGGAGGTTGGATTTACTGCCTTCAGGGATTGACAGCTAGCAGTTTAGTTTAGCTAGCTTGTTAGCTTGTTTCCATCCAAGCAAATGTTACATGAATTTGTGAGAAATGTCAGAAGTGTAATGTGGATTATGAGTGTTTCCATCAACTGAGTTCAAGTGAAAAACGAATGTGTTTCCACCACTTTGTAGAGTAAAACATACTTACAATAAAGTATGTGAGTATCGAGCAGAAACAGTATGGTCTGTTAACCTTCCCTGACTATATCAAGTTTTCCTCTTGACAAATGGAAATCCACCGCCAGCCAAGTTGTGGAGCGTACAAGCATTAAAAAGAGGACTAAACAATGCTGTCATTGAATGGCCTGAATTCAACACTGAAATCTTTTCCACACCTGTTGTTATTGAAAGACTCAGAACAGAAGGAACAGAACATCTTAATACCCACCAAGAACTGTCCCACGGCCCATTGAAGAGCTCAACCCATAGTTTAAAGGTGCTACGTGTTGCATTTTGAAACATCGATATACCATGGTCAAAGTAATTCTGATCCCTCGGTATAATTACCGTAAACAAATGAGACCATGGTGGAGACGATTGGTAGCCTCTATCTAACAGCAGTGGTTTGTTAGTGCTTGGGTTTCTCAAAATCAGACCAAATCAGAGCCTGGAAGAGCTAGCAAATCAGGTTTGGACCCGAAAAGCGTGTGGTAGAAAGTCTGAAGAAAGTTTATCAATCCCGACTGTTGTGAATAAATTGTGATGCTCCAACTTTAAACTTTAAATTGTCTTCGCAATAACACTGTGTTTTGTTGGCCTACAGTAGCGGTAAAACAGGACTTGACAAAAACAGCTCCCACTGCTATCAGTTCTATAGATATCTGAATTAGCAACTTTTTAAACTATTTCAGTAAAAAACAAAATGTAAATGGGAGACGGGATACATTTTTTGATTCTTTGTTTACATCCAGATATAACAAACCTAGTTCTTTTGCACTTTAAGGTGCAATAAGTATCAGTTTACTGCCCTGTAGCACAAAATCACTGTAACATTACCTGCAACGCAAGCTGCAGCACAACCAAGAACTTGACCATGGGAAGATCCTAGTCACCCTGTCTGCCCTTGACATTTTGCTTTACCCTTATGAAACAGAGCTAGAGTGATACAAACATCACAACAAAACTATGAATGGGATACATAGAGGAATATTACAGAAATATCATTGTGATTATTCATTTGGGATACTCATTGAACCCCACCCACCTGCCACCTAAACGTGCCTAACCATGAACAGATAAACAGATAAACCTGAAAGTCCAGCCCAGAACCAACCCAAGCCTGCAGCCCCACAGCCTTTTAAGAGCCTGAAGCTCACTCAGAGTGGACATGAGGAGGGTGAGGTTTGGGTGATGTGTGTATTTGATGTGGACGTATCGTCTTGTTTTCTAGCCATGCGCTAACTTCAGATAGTGTAAAGATATTCATGCGTGAGCCCATCTTCACAGAAAGAAATTGAACCTAGGATTATGCTAGGGATCACCACCAGGCAGGCTGAGGAAGACGAAGCTTTCAGATTGTAATCTGAAGTAGATTACTGAATACACGCTCTGCAAACATACTTTCTCTGTACATGTAACTTTGTGTTTCCAGCGCCGGAGCTCTGCCAGTCTCTACATGCAAGAATTCCTCCTATTCCTCCCTCCCACTCCCTCCCTCTCATTCCTCCTCTCCTCATACCTCCCCCCTTCTCCTCCTCTCTCCAGATCGCTCCTCTCTTCCCTCCCCTTTTTCACTTCCTCATACCACCACCACCCCCCAACCACACACACACACCTATTCCCTCTTCCTGTCATATCTCTCTCCCCAGGGTGATGTGCCGAATCTTCCTCCTTTATGGCAGAAAACCAGAAAGATCTTTGTGAGAAAGCTTTGAGTTTTCTGGGCTTTCATTTGCTGGAAAACATAGTGGTGTGTATTGGTTCAGTGCTGTTGTGGCTAGTTTGGGGCTTTTCTTACTGTAGTTAATAGTTAACACTGTCTCCCATTTGTTGTAGAGAATGTGTAAGGGCCCCGTGACCAAGCCACACCATCAGCCATCTACAGTGATATAAGGCAAACAACCACAAATGCAAACAAAAATCAATTATATTTGAATTGATGCCTTTAATTTATGTTCCCCCTTTAGAAGACCATATCCTTATATAACTTGCATCAGTTTGATACTATGCATGTATGTCGGATTAAAAACAAGAATAAAAGTAAGTGGTTGTATTTGGTATGGCCCAGGTGAGAATGTGAGTATGGAGCAGAAACAGTATGGTCTGTTAACCTACCCTGACTATATCAAGTTTTCCTCTTGACAAACGGAAATCCACCGCCAGCCAAGTTGTGGAGCGTACAAGCATTAAAAAGAGGACTAGACAATGCTGTCATTGAATGGTGGGAATTCAACACTGAAATCTTTTCCTGTTGTTATTGAAAGACTCAGAAGGAACAGAACATCTTAATACCCACCAAGAACTGTCCCACGGCCCACTGAAGAGCTCAACCCATAGTTTAAAGGTGCTACGTGTTGCATTTTGAAACATCGATATACCATGGTCAAAGTAATTCTGATCCCTCGGTATAATTACCGTAAACAAATGAGACCATGGAGGAGATGATTGGTAGCCTCTATCTAACAGCAGTGGTTTGTTAGTGCTTGGGTTTCTCAAAATCAAGACCACATTTCCCATAAACCCCATTGCGTCCTGTTGCAAAGAGGATGGTCAGCTGGGGACAGACCTGGAAGAGCTGGAAGAGCTGGAAGAGCTAGCAAATCAGGTTTGGACCTGAAAAGCGTACGGTAGACTGGCGGCGTTGGTGCTCCGCGGCTGACCTGCCGGTACAGAGGAAAGGTGCGCCGGCCGGGGGAGGGATGCCGCTGAAAAGCGTCCGTCAAGACCGGGTCGTTGATGTGATGTATGCAAATAAAGTGGCCTGTTGGTCTGTTGACTCTCCACTCCTGCCTTGTCTCTGTCTGTAGCGAGCATGCTACAGTGACCGACAAGATCTGAAAGATCAGTGTTAACAATCTGGCTAGCTAGCCACATACTGTGAACTGTTAACACATCAAGAAGTTGCAAAAAGTCCTTGAAATAATATGGTATGTCCACATCCAATATCTGCTTGAGGTTGTCCATGCATTTAAACATATAGACATGTTACAGTTTTTCTCAATTGCTAAGACACATTTCTTGAAACCTTCACCCATATTTCTCAAAACTTCAAACACAAAACCAAATCTTCAAACTACATTCACAAAACCTCTGACTCTTCTGGCAAAATCAAACAATCGCCTCAAAACCATTGAATCTGTGCTCAAAATCAAACAATGCTTTCAGATCAAACACACAGCCAGTCAATATAGAAACACTAACAGAGCATTCCTTACACACTAAGTCAGAAAATTGAGAACGCAGCGTCCAGGGCATGTAGTTACAGCAAAACATGTTTATTGTATATAAAGGCATTTTGCAATAAAAAAAAGTATAGTAATCACAACTTAGTACAGTGAATATATTGTATACTGTAAGTACTGCAAGTAATACAGTATTGAATGTCTGTAAATTCAGCAGCAAAAATACAGTAAGCCCAAAGAACAAAGAAAACTCTAAATGAAAAGCACATTACAGTACACTCAAAATCAAAGTCAATGAGAGATTAATTCTGCCTCAGCATCACGTCTTTGTGCTGGATCCGGCCAGAGGACTTCGTCCACATCACATGCAATGTTGTCCCTTGCCAAGCAACGTACCTGTGCCACCTGTGCTCTCTGATCTGGCTTATATTCTCTCCAATTGGTTTGATCACATCATTTGAAACAAGTGTGAACAATTTTGAGTTGTTGTGTGAAAACGATGACAACTGTGTTGTAGTTGTGTTTAACTTTTGCTGCCCGTGTTTACCATTTTGCACACAAGTGCATCACAGTGCAAAATGGGTTTTAGTGAGTGAGAATGAGTTTAGAGTTTTGCCAAAGGAGTGATTGATTCAACAAATGGGTTTAGGCCACTGAGCATTTGGTTCAGAGAATGGGGTTTAGTGTTTTAGCAATTGAGAAAAACTGTAAAAGCATATTAACACACGCTGAGTTGAAAAGTAAGACTACAATAGAGGACTTGTGTTCCTGTGTGACCTTGGATTTAGTCTGCTGGTGCTTAACTGGGGTTGCAAGCTGACAGCTGGCTCATGTGATAACACTGATAGTCAACAAGCCACATATACTGGTGGCCAATTCACTATTGTTGGCTGTTTTTCTGCCCTGAAGTAATGTAGTGTGTGTGTGTGTGTGTGTGTGTGTGTGTGTGTGTGTGTGTGTGAATGAGAAAGAGAGAGAGAGAGATCCCCCATATTGTCACCAATAGGGGAGATTAAAACTCTCTCAGAGAATCTCAGAGATCCAAAAGCTATATGAGATTTATTTTGATCATCAAATCAACATGATATATCCTGAGTCTAGCCGTCTCCCCAAGCCACCAAATCAGCATCATCACTGCATGAGGACCGCTGCACAGTATATAGCTATTTGGTCTGTTGATTGCTGTAACTCTACTATGGTGAATGTTGATTCTCTTGTAACCTTCTGCTGCTTCTTTGTATAGAATCTGTCATGCCAATAAAGAATGAACTGAACTGAATTGAATTGAAATGGGAGAGAGAGAGAGAGAGAGATGCAGGAATAGACATTGACAGAGTGAGATGGAGACAGAAAGAGAGAGACAGAGAGAGACTTTCAGAGAGAGACAGCGGATGGATAGAGAGAGGGCACGATAGAGAGAGAAACAGCGAGAGAGAGAGAGAGAGAGAGTAAGACAGAGACTGTCCTTTGTGCAGTTTTGGCAGGATGAGGTAAATGCTTTAAACACGTTTCTGTGACTCATAAACCACACACACACACACACACACACCTGACAGTGTTTGCAGACTCTCAGTCCCACCCAGTTTAACATTATGTGTATGTTTGTATGTTTGTGGTGTGTTTGTATCCACCCAGGTTAACCTTAGCTAACCATTAAGCTGCATTCACTGCCATCAGTCATTTCACTCTCTTTACTATCACTGACCACACCGAGTGGCAGGATCCACTGCCAACAATTCCGCCTAAATTTAATTAAACTTGACAGAGACGTTCGCGACTCAGCTTGAATGCAGTAGCAGCTACCGTACTGCAATAAATGGCACAGTGAAAGAACTGCATAAAGATAGCGGAGATGATCGATCTTGAAGGAGAAGTGTATGCATATTTTTCCAATTGAGAAATATCTCCAAAATGAAATCCTTTGTTGTTTCTGCTAAGGACCTAGAAAGGGTCATTGTGTAGTGATTGAGTACTGGTGGACCCAGAAGCAGACACAGGCTGGAGGCAAAAGACTTTACTTGAGAGTAAGGAGATGCAGTACAGATAACTGCAATAGCAGACAAAGAACTTACTAGACTGGGAAACCTCGCACAGACAAAAGGCATACTGGGGTAGAACAAACTAGACAAGCAAGCAGTGAGCATGTATGAGGGCAGAGCTAATATACACAGGGGAAGATGTGAGATTGGAGTCAGCTGTGCAGACTGGAGCCCTCAGGGACACGCCCACCAACCTGCAGGGAGAGAGGGAGACAGACACGCATGACAACAGGGAGACAGCAACAAGATGAAGACGAGAACTCAGAGGAAAGTGAGGGTAAAGGGTGAGCAGCCGTGACACATTGCACATCAGCCCGATTTGACCTTCCCTGCCCTGGCTTCCTGTAACAGTTAGAGAAGATTTTGAGGTTGTATTGATCACCTACATGTACCCAACAGCATACACTCAGGTCGACAAAAATGGCTTGTCTCTCAGTTTCCAAGTCCAGACTGAGGTGAAAGGGGAGACCAGACTGTTGCCCCTAAACTTTGGAACGACTTAAATATAAAGTTGGTCAAGTCTGTATCATCTTTTAAGTCCCTTTTTATAATTCAATAATTCAAAACATTATTTGCACGCACTGTACACTTACATGTTTATTTACCGATGGCAGAGCATTCATTCTGTTATTTCTTAAATGTCACAATATGCTCCCTACAGCTCAAGTTCACACTTCAACTGTATGACAACAAGAGAGGTTGAAGAAATCCCAACAGGACTGTGGATTTGATGCATCTTGTTCACTAAGTCATCTCAAAACATTTCACTAATGGTCCATCCTTTCCTTTCCTCCCACCACTACCACTTATCCCTCCCCCTTCCTCTCTTCATCTAACAGGAAGTGACTTAGAGGAGAAGACACACACCCCCCTACCTCGAACCTCACTGCATTAAGTTAATTTTAGTCTGAAACCATTAGGAACCATTAGGAACAAATGTTAAAAAGCAGTGTGCAGGAGAGCATCAGAGGACGTTCCATCACATCCTGTGTTTGTGAACAGGTTTGACCTCTGACCTCCAATGCAACACAGTCCATTCATACAGTATTTCAGTAAGGAGTGGGAGATAAGAATGCCCACTGCTGCTGATTGGCCAGTCCGCTGTGCTGTTTTTGCACACAATGTGCTTGCCTTCCTCCTGATGAATGCAACGGCCATTGTTTTGGGTAACTTTACACTTGTCACCTCCCGTTCCTGCCTATTCAGTTCTATTCCGGAGCTACACCCACTTCCCAAGTCACGCGTCTTGTAGGATACTTGCAAATTCATCCCACAAACAATAACAATGAGAATGAATAGCTGAAGAGAACCAGCTGTGCTATATTTCCTCCAATGGCTGTGTGTGTGTGTGTGTGTCTGTGTGTGTGTGTGTGTGTGTGTGTATGGAGACAGAGAGAGAGAGAGAGAGAGAGAGAGAGAGAGAGAGAGAGAGAGAGAGAGAGAGAGAGAGAGAGAGTGTGTGACAGTGTTCAAGAGAGGTTAGAGAGTGTGTGTGTGTGTGTGTGTGTGTGTCGCCTTAGGCAGGTCAAAGGGCAACAAGGCAAAAATACTAGTGGCAGTCTAAGCGCTAGTGTGTGTGTGTGTGTATATGTGGCTTCAGGCAGGTCCTCTGAAGAACAATACACTAGCCACAGACCACACCCATCTTAAAATGCCCCCCCCCCCTCTCCTTTAGCCCACTTGTCCTTATTTGGTCGTGCTGCCAGCTCAGCCGCTGATTGGTTGGGGAAACAAGCAATCTGTTTCTCTGCGGTACTGATAATACACACCTGTATAGGCTTGCACACACACAGACAGACACACACCTGTACAGGCATGCTACACACCAATGTTTCCTCTATTCATTTGGAAATGGTGTGTTCGCTGCTAGAGGAAAAAAAACCAAACATAAACTAATGTTAAATTACATTAATGCAATTGAATGTAATTCAGTATAATAGTTTCATTTAATTAATTAAAAACACTAATATAATTTGGTCCTTAATTCTGCCGTAACACCAACAAGCTGGTTCAACAACCAAAGTCAGTGAGTGATTCAGAATTTAAGCTACAATTAGCCACAAAAAAAACAAATAATACACACAGACACACACACACCTCAGACAGCTGTCCAGACATGCAATCCATTAAATGTTTTGAGCCTGCAAAGACAATACATGCCTGTATGCACACACACACACACACACACACACACACACACACACACACACACACACACCACTATTAACCAGTTCCATCAGAACCAGTTGGAAGTGTGAGGACAGACTGGGACAAGCCGCTCCGAACGAGCAGTGCATCTCGAATATGATTCACAAGCAGCATTTTGAGGAAGTTACTTATCTCCATTTTGAGGAAGTTGCTCATTTATCACCAACAGTAGTTTTATGAGTTTTTTACCTCTTATAGCGCAATATTTCATGTTTATGGATTTTGCAGTAGTTGACAATCCCCACCCTCCCTGAAGGCAACATTGTTTTATAAATGTTGTTATTCAATATGTGTAATATGCACTAATATGCACCAGTCTTCAGACAAGATCAGGCACATGCAGGGTTCCCATGATGGTCCTGATTACATTGTCACTCCTTCCTGGTTTCTTAATGTTTTTCTAAAGGGGTGAAACGTCTGGTTTCTACTTCAGCTGGTCTGGAAACCAACATCCAATGCCATGAAAGCATGAAGTTGGAAAATACATTATGCTTTATTCCTGTAAACTGACCCATTTGGAGGATTCCCTGATATTCCCTGACTTCCCTAGAAGTATTACACAATATATTCCAGGCAGTCAAGGACCAGTAGGATCCGTGTAAACCAGAATGGTAATAAATTCAGATTTTATTACCAACTTCCCAATCGAGATCCCGTTTTAAATATCATATATTCACACATAAAATAGACACCAGACACACACTTTCAGCCCAGCTGTTCAGTCATGTCACAGACACCATAAATACCAGGAGAAAGCTTTACATTTTATTTACTTTGGACACATTTTATTACACAGATACAGAAACAAGTAAATTCTTCTCTATGGATGTGATCTTTCACTGCAGGACAAACCTGGAGGAAACATGAAATCTGGGTGATGAAGGGTTAAAAAAAAAGAAGCAGATTCTTCTTTTGCTGGTATGCAAGGTGAGTTCATCAGCTTGGAGGTTTGGTACAATGGTTCCCAAACGTCATGTCAAGAAGCCCCAGATAGAGGAGTATTAGGTTCCAGGTGCAAAGCTGATCATTGTTTGAGGGAGGGCATGAAGTATTTAGAGTCTCATGGTGGTTCATCAGGATCCAGTATGGTCTCTCTGTCAGTCCGTGGGCTCTCCTGCAGACTCCAGTTCAGCCAATATTGCCCTGGATGGGACAGAGAAACAAGATCTGGAGGGGTGATCACAAAAACAAACATTCAAAGCAGAATGTCAACCCTAAAGGTGGGCGAGCAAGCTTCCAGAGCCAAGCGTCCACAGGAATGAGAAAAACACACCACCAAACAACAAAATAGACCCAGGGTGTTGAAGTGTTTCAGGGGGGATTGACACAAATCCAGCTATCCAAATTACAGTATAATTAAAGGTCGACATTTTTACCTCAAATGTGATATTTCAACCAGCACTGGTCCAAATCTAAAGAAACCTGGAGTGATGAAGCATTTTGCCACAGTGTTCTGGTGTTTACAAAAAATATCTTTTTGGCCTGATGGGGATGCTGTAATTAAAGATCAAATCTCAGACTTTGAGAGGCCATAACTGCTACACCACCGGTCTGATTTTGATGAAACTTGGAGGAAAGACCTCAGTAAACCACACAATAAACTGGAATTCCTCAGTCTTCGCTGCATATTTGTATGCCATCAATGCTGACGGTGCCGTTATTCCGCTTTCCTCACCTCTGCTCTTCACTCAGGTGAAACTCGGTCAGTGTTCGCTGCACCAGTCTCGGTGTTGCTGGCAGGCAGAAGGCTGCAGACAACTGAACCAGCTCCACTGCTCTCTGGGGGGCGCCATCGCTCCCACACACAGACAGGAAGTCATCCAACAGCTCCTCACTAGAGAAGAAGACAGCAGGGAACAGGAAGTCACTAACAGCTGTGTGAACTTGAGGATTTTATAATGTTTTGGTTTTTTTTTCAAATGAATGAACTGATGAGAATACTGGATGAATGAATGGAGAAATGCTTTGATTAGCAAAATAAACTGTTGATTTGTGAATATTGCTACAGTTTGAAAGTAGTCTTTGTCCTTGTTAATACCCTCAGCTTCACCTACATACACAATACAAAGCTTAAGGACGTGAGAAAATCTCAACACAAGCATCAATCACTGAGTCATGAATTAGTCCTGGGGTCACTTGAGAGGGTTTCCATGTGGTAAAAGTGTGACGACGGGTCAAAAAAAGAGCTTTCAATGATGTGTAGTTTAGATGGGGACTTACGAAGGAACCCTGTTCATGGATTTGAAGCGCTGCAGCATCTCCCTGGAGAGAGAAGGAGGAGACAGAGAGGGGGAGAGGGTCAGATGGTTTTCGCTTTAATAGCATTTGGCAGAGGAGAGCCACAACAGTCAAAGCTGGATCTGAAGCCCTGGCTCGATCGTAAATGGACGAAAAGACAGGCAGACGCATAGAACTGTCTTCCTCACCAGGCCTGCTGAGTCCTGTTGGCTCGAAGCAGCAGGGAGGTGATGTGGGACAGGGAGGAGGCGCTCCACTCCAGGCTGGTCCTCCCCCCTCTGTCGCCGTCAAACAAACTCCTCACATCAAGAGCACACACTGCAAAAGACTCCTGAACCTGGAGACACACACAGACAGACACAAACACACACACACACACACACACACACACACGTACATTCAGAAATACAGACATGCAAAGAGATGTGCTGACATGTTCTGAGATATCGGCCATGTTCTGAAAATCCTTCTAGTGTGTGTGTGTGTGTTCGTGTGTGTGTGTGTGTGCGTGCATGTGCGTGCGCGTGCGCGTGTGCGTATGGCTTATGACCCTGTAGTCCTGAGATGTCTGCCCCTACAGAGCAGTACTGTGGCATTTCCCTTTAAAAAGCCCTTTAGGCAGATATCACAAATCATCAGACTGGAACCAACAATACATTATGATTGATTCTGTACTGTACATAGCATAGATAAGAATATTTTACAATTGGACAGATTCATTTCTACACATCTGTTCTATTCTCTAGAGCCTATATCATTTGATAATGTTGAATCAACCTGATTAGACCAATACCCACCTCACTTCCTGTTCCTTCTAGTGTTGATTACCATGACTGTAGGAGCTATTTGTTTATTTTGAATATTTGATTTGTTTAAATCTATGTTTATTTTTTGTGTTAACACTGGGGGTAGTAGGTATTTAGTAGGACAGGTGTGTGGGGCGGGCATGCAGCCAGGAAGGCCAAATGGTTTTTTACCAGAGCGAGAGAGAGACCGAGATTTGTTTGTTTGCTCTTGGAACCTGGAAATAAATCAAATCGCATACTTAAGACTTGGACTGGACAGTAGATCTCTTTTCAACTGCTTGACTGGCACATCAGTGGTTATTTTTTTAACTTTATTGGACAACATAAACAAAGGGGAATCAATGGTTGTTGCTCTTATTTTGCTTTTCCCCTCCCCTCCTAAATTTTGATCCCAGCATACATTTCATCTATCTGGGGTCTGAAATGTTGCCGTAGCTCAGCTCTCTTGGACTTCAGAGTCGGGGTGAGCAGGCCGTTCTGGACCGAGAAAAGCTTGGTGTGGATACTGATAGCCTTCACCTGGAGGATGGAGACACACACACACACACACACAGGCAACGGCAGACAGGTTGCGTTAGAGAGGGTAATAAAGTCTTGGTATCGGCAGTAAAACAGGTAGGTACCTCAGATGACACTACGAAGTCTAAAGGGCCAGTAGACTTCAGGAGTCTGATGTCAGACTGCCACCGGAAATAAATTCCCCATTCAAACCCGCAATAGACATTTCTTTCCACACTCATTACAGCTAATAGAAGTCATTTTGTCTTACCATCAATTTACAGATTTTAGGTTGAATCACAATGCTATGCAAGTTATCTTTTTTGATAAAAATTCAAACTCTGTTTTTCAATAATATATTTATCTACTGAACTAAAAAGTTTGCTGCACGTTAGGGCGTCATCACATAGGATGCTTCTATCTCCAGCGCAGCACAGTCTAGCTATGTTTTAAACGTAGCTAAATTTGCCAGCAGCCATGGCTTCAGTTATTACTTTAAGTGACCTAATGTGTTTTTTTATGGATGATATGAGGAACATTCAGAATATTGAGATATTGTTCAGCTGCGGTAGAAAACAGCAGCTTGCTTGATTCAGCTTTTGCAACTGAGTGAGTTATTTGATTGCACCATAGGCTCTCGTCCCCATTACTGGTTTATAGGGAGCTGTAAAGGGATACTACACTTAAATCCCCTTTTGAAGCTGAATAATGTATCTGGACATGCTGTAGTTAGTAAATAGTGCTACACGACTAAAGCTTGATTCGTTGACAGATTGACTGACTGCTCTACCTGCTCAAAGGACTTGAGGCCTCTTTCCTTGCCCAGCCGCACCATGTCCGCCAAGATGGCCGCCTTCACTTCCTATACAGACAGGAAACAAGAAGATACTTCAGAATGATGACCTCACCAGGTCTGCATCACTTACATAATCTCGATTTTTGTATCGCAATTAGTGGATTAATCAGCAGCATCCTTCTAATGTTGGGAATGAGCAACAAAAGAAAAGCCACAGAAAAGTAATCCTCAAGAAATACAGTGTGTCAGTCCTAGGTTTATCATGCAGTGTTGGTCACAACCTAATTACACAGAAAGAAAAAATGTGTTGTATTTTCATTTACTGTGAAGTCCCCCTTAAATATATTCATATAGGTACTTTTATTAGTTACTTATTTGTATTACTAACACATGTTCATTACAATGAGTCTTTCCTTGCATATTTTGTTACAATACAATTAAGCGGATTGAATGAATGTTAACTGAGTGATACTCTGATCAGTACTTTTATCGACTGATAAAGTACTCGGTACTCATATCAGTTCTGAAAAATTGGTATTGGTGCACCTATAATATGAAGAGGCACTGGTCAAGAACAATAGAACAATATGGAACTTAAGTCTTATACGTTCCTACAGTATGTAGTATGCTGTGTGTGCAGGATAATAAAGTTATTACCGCTCTGCCACATAGCTCCAGGTAGCTGCCCTCCAGTCCCAGGGTCCTCTTAGTCCAGCCAGACAGGAAGTCAGGGTCAGGAACAACCACTGCTACCAGACACGCCTCGTGATAAGGAGAATACATGTATGATAAATACAATATAGTGTTTTACATTGTGGGGACTATCAATGGCACAGTGTAGTAAGGAATGTGTTACTTTGTTGCTGAAGTTGCTAAATGTTTACTGCATCCCATATCCGCTGGGACTGGATGGAGCATGAGGACTGACATTCGCCGAACACACACACACACACACACTTTCCTCCACATACCTGCAGGCTGTCGCCATGTACAAAGACCTGCGCCAGTGCATCACTCCGTGTGTAAATATTCTCTATCTTCTCTGGGGCAATGTACTCCCCCTGTGCCAGCTTAAAGATGTGCTTCTTCCTGTCCACGATCTTCAGTGTGCCGTTCTGCGCACACGCACGCACACACACACACACACACACACACACACACAGGATTAAAAACCTTCAGGTATTTGTAGGCATTAAAGGTATTAATTAGAGCTGAGCTGTTAAAATGAAAGGTGAGGTTGGATTTTTTAAATTTGAAATGAAAATGTGTGATGTAGGATTCAAAATGTGTTTCTTTCTGGACTCACCGGAAGCCATTTCCCAATGTCGCCGGTGTGAAGCCATCCATCTGTATCAATAGCCGCCTCGGTCTTTTCTGGGTCCTTCAGATAACCCTGGAACACGTTAGGACCCTTCACACACACCTGAACACACACACACAAACACACATTATTATGAATGACCTATAATTATAGTGTCAAGATGTCAGAATGAGTGTCAGCTGGCAAGGTTTGTGATGGTGTGCGATAGTGTGTCTCTCTCACCTCTCCCTCTCCGTTAGCAGCCAGGTAGTTCATCTCAGCCACGTCCACCAGTTTAACAGAGTTGCAGGGCACAGGAACTCCAACATGACCTGGTAAAGTGAGTTTAAGTTTAGCTGGGTTAGGCTAACTTGTAATATATAATATTACAAGTTAATATTAGTTACCTCGGGGTAAGATTTAGATATTTACATTTGTTTCGGCAGGGTCAATTTCAGCTACACAAGTCAGTGTAAGTAAACAAGTAACTGATGACTAGATTAGTGTGTATATGTGTGTGCTTTACCTGCGGTCCAGTCCCCGGGCATGGTCAAGGTGCATGCAGCAGTACACTCTGTCTGTCCATAGCCTTCAAAGACCTACGACAGAGAAAAAAGCTATGATAATTATTGTTATTATCATTACTAGTACTTTTACAAACTAACAGGGGACAGAAAGGGGTGGGGCTATGTCATGTTATAATGTCATCCATTATGATCATTTGGTTAGAGATCATTTTGAAGACACCACTGCTTTATTGGACAGTGTGTAGTTACAGGAAAGACTGAGGGCAGGGTAAGCTTCTTGCATTACTTGAACCCCATCTGTACAGTACAGGAGAGACTGTGTGTGTTTGTGTGTTACCTGACAACCTAAGGCAGCTCTCAGGAAGGCGAGGACAGTAGGCGAGATGGGAGCAGCTCCTGTTATCATAAGACGCACATTGCCTCCATAACAGTCCTGCAGAGGGCAGTACACGTACACCGTTACTAGTGGGCAAATGTGGCATTTCCCTGCCTATTAAATGTTGAGTGTCCACTTAAAGGGACATTTCAATGGCAAGACATCATGCATCTTAGCCTTTGAATCACTTCTAATAATGACTGTTTGCTTCGGCATGGTGAGTAGTGTATTTAGCTCATCGATGCTCCAATACACAACCCTACAATACTTTATCCAGTGTTTCCCATACAGAGACTTTGGTTGCAGCAACGTGGTAAATTGTATACATTCAGAATGAGACTGAAACTTAACTGAAATCTATCCTAAAACTTGACTCACAACCCCCCCTAGGGTACTG